>CM060310.1:63439370-63454370 GCA_030674185.1 Monoplex corrugatus
CAGGCTGCTTGATGGAGAGACAGTCACTAGAAAACCAGGCAGACACCACGACTCAGGCCCACACTACAGACATACACAATAGACAGCAGACAGTGGACAGATCGTACCGTCCTTTTCCCCCATCGGTAGACATTTCAGGGGCAAATATATCTTTGGTCCTTTTTTCTTGTTCACGTTTTTATACTGCTGTTCTGTTCTCGCCCTCCTTCCTGATCTTAAACTCAACAATCCAAACCAGACCCATTCCTCGGCCTCCTATGTACCAACGCTAGCAGATACCAACGATAGCTTAAGACTTCCATGGTGATGCATTTGCGACTCCTGAGCGGTCCACACTCTTGACCTCAATTTCGTAAAGATCCATCAAGAAACAGCTCAGAGAATCTTACAAACATGTTTCGGTCACAGACATACAGAGACACTTATACCTCTCTCCGATCGTTATCAAAGAATCTCGCTCGAAAAAAATACAAAAAAACCAAACACTCTTCACCCTCCCCTCGCCACAAAAGAATAAAAGAAATGAACAATATGACCGAAAGAAGAACGTGGTAGGAGATACAAAATCAGACAGAAAAAGAATCACAGAAGAGAATTTGAGACCATTAATTTTTGGAATAATCTATTCCATAAGTTAGATAATCAGGAAAATAAAATGACAAAGCAAAATAACTACAAGCACGAAAGACATCGGAGGCCATGTTAATGTGTACCTGAGGTCCTTGTCCTGGTTGATAAGGTCCATGATGGTGTCTTCAGATGGCATTAGCACTTTGTCTATCTTCTGGATGGACGCTTTGTCACACTGCCGGAGAGAACCCACCGCTTTGGCTGTATCGATGGCCACGCCCTATGTACACACACACACACACACACACATACACACACACACGTACGCACACACACACTCACACACTACACCGACGCGAACAAACACACACAGATACGAACAAACACACGCAGACACACACACATACACGCACATATACACAGACACGTAGACATACGCACAAGGAACAGACACCGACATACACACAAACACACACACACACACACACTCGAAAAAACACGCACACACATTCCATTAAAAGTTTACATCTCGTTTTGGCAATCGTGGGCAAAAACAAAGATATATTACATGTACAGACCTAGTAAAAATATAAACATAAATCTCTGCTGTTTTGTAGACATTTATGAAAGAAATATGTTTTACGACTTCTTTTTGTTTTAGTAAGCAGCCATTTGCGTTGTCTTAAATAATCTGGTAGGCAGTTCGTTGTCGCTGGGCCAAAAATCGAGATTTCTTTACGTAAGTAGTGAGAGAACCGAGATACTGTCAAACGAGAAGCGCTCTAGGACCTTAGTACGCTGGAAGGTTTCAGGAAAAACAGTTTTGATATAGTGCTGGCATGGTGTTCAGTAATGGGTTCAACATCTCAGTTGATGTTGCGATATCTGCTGGCAGTGCTTCTGCAGGTGTTTTCATTCTTCGTCTTTTTCTTAGCGTTGCAATTTTTTCTCTGATGCATGTCTGCAAGTTGGTTTGCCTCACCTGTGCAGGGTACGTTGTTGCACAGTCTGCATACTCCACCTTCTGTAGGCGTGCATGCTGGGTGCTTTTCATGTTTCCGTAATCACCAGACACTGACGTGACTTATAGGATCTTTAACGTGCATATTTGATGTTCTTATGCGGAGGGGGTTTACGCATCAACAGGTCTGCCCTAATGTTGACCTGGATATCGGGTGGTGTGCCATCTTGGCTGTTGCTTTTCCATTCTTCAGATATTTAGTATCATTTCGAGATTTATTCCTTGGCTGGTGGGTTGGTGTTCACGTTCTTAAGGTGGAACGCTGGTGATATGTCAGGGAGTTCCCTTGAGGCTGAAGCATTACTCTGCGTGTGTGTGCACGTGTGTGTGTGTATGTGTGTATGCGTGTGCGCATGCGTGTACATGACCACGTTTACATAAAGGTGTTGTTAGCTTTGAATCCGTGCATAAGTATTTGCAGCAAACGGTTCTCCCTTTTTCGTACATCTTCATCGAAAGACAAAACCTGCTAATGCACTAAACGAATCGAATACCCTTTCCTGTTGCATTTATACCGCCACATATATCAAGATGCCGCGACTTATATATTAAGACCAAGAAGGAGATAACATAACATAACTGGAAGTCAGCCTGACTATGATCTGACACTGACGTACATTCCTGAACACGGTGACCTTGATGGAGGCTGACAGGCCTGTCGCCAGCTCCATGTCCCCGATCAACTTGTTCTCTATCAGCTTGCCCTTGGCGATGTGGTAGTCCAACAGGCGGGTCATCGCGAGAGGCTCGTTGGTCAACGCTGCTCGAGCACTGTATGGTAAATCTGCACACATGGCAAACAATAATGACTGACTCCGTCTAAAAGCACGTATGTGAATAGACGTTAAAAAAACAACGAACGAAATGACTGACTCTCCGTGATCCGATGGACGAGTAGTCATACCGGTCCCTATCCATCCTATATAGTTCTTCATGTGAGATACAAGATCCATTCCTGGAGTACATGTTTCCTTTCACGCACCGTATGGGATGAAGTTCCGTAGCCTTGGTTCTGCTTCCGCCGGTCCTCTTCTGTTGAACAGCAGCTGTTCTGCACTGTTCAACCGTGACTGTATCATTGTAAGAGTTTACCCATGTTGCGGCAAAGTCTTCCCAGCTGATGATGTTGATGATGACAGCTGATGAGGTTGGCCTTCAGAGTATCCTTGTACTGCCTAAATGGTCTTCCCAGAACAATGTTATTAGGCCTACTTGTCAGCTCACACTGTCAGAGAAAGACATGGCAGAGGGCCTTTTAAGCCCTTTACATTTCTTTCTTTTTTGGTAACAACTGATTTAGCCTTTGAAATTCACGTTATTCTACCCAGAAGCACGGTAGCCGAAGTTCAGCGCCACTCAGGTTTCCTTTTTCATGAACATGTATTTTCTTTACACCGAAAGTGGTTTTTCTAAAATTTTTCCAGAGACAATTTCTTAGTTGCCGTGGAATCATTAACATACGCTAAATGCGTGCTGCATATTCGACCTCGGTTTACTACCTCACCCAAAAGACATAGCACCTGACCACCACTTAACAAACTAGTAGAGGGATTCGAAAAAAAAAACAACAACTCCTGTCCGATCTGTGATGAACTCGGGTTTCTGGCATCCTAAGTAGTGCTTTAACCACACGGCCACAAGGTTCATCATGCGTGGGGATGAAGGAAACGTCTTTTTTTTTTTTTTACATTTGTTTCTTCTTCTCCTTCGTCTTTTCTTTCCATTCCATGCTGTGGGCCGTAAAGAGATGGCGTTAGTAGCACTGTTCAGCTTGTGTTACAGTCCCATCCTTCTGTCACGCACACCCTACACCAACACACCACACCCCTACACCAACACACACCATACACACTACATAACTCGACACCAACATACACAGAGAAACACACACAGACACTTCATATACACACACGTACATACACAAACGAACACACACACATACACACACACACACACACACACACATATATATATATATATATTAGATATTGATATACAAACACCCACTCACACCCACATACACACACCCACATACAAACACACACCCACATCCACATATAAACACCCACCCACACACAAACACACACCCGCATACAAACACAACCCACATACAAACACACACCCACATACAAACACCCACCCACATACAAACACACACCCACATACAAACACACACACACATACAAACGCACGTACACTCACACCGCCATCAGCAGCCTTGCCTACAGAAGCGCCAGCAAGAATAGTTATGTTAGTCACACTGTTGAGCATGTGTCCCAGTCCTGCCCTTCTGGCTACACAGAAGACAGACAGACAGACGTGAGAGAGAGAGAGAGAGAGAGGAGAAGAGAGAGAGAGAGAGAGAGAGAGAGAGAGAGAGAGAGAGAGCAGAGAGAGACAGAGAAGAGAGAGAGAGAGAGAGAGAGAGAGAGAGAGAGAGAGAGAGAGAGAGAGAGAGAGAGAGAGAGAGAGAGAGAGAGAGAGAGGAACAAAACAACACATTAACCACCAAAAGCCTTACCGATGGGGGCAATAATCCTGTGGGTACGACTTCGGACTTCCAGTAAAAAGATATAGGGTTCGATTCTGCCTGTGTACCTCGAAACTAATAGCAAAGGATGTGGACTTTTCCGATATCCCAGATCAACGTATGTGACATACATGGAGATCTACTAGTATCCAAACCCCCTCTGTTTAAACACGAACCCAGGACATCATATATGCACAGTAAAGATCCTCTTAAGTCATGTCCATTCCAGGCAACTTACGGAAACATGAAACATCCTGCATGCATACCCACTGAAGACGGCGTATACAAACTGAACAGCAAAAAAAAAAAAAAAAAAAAAAAAAAAAAGTGTTGTATCGGAGAGACACCATTGGCTCAGAGAACCCAATGGCTCAATGATTCAGTCGAAACCCAGCCCACCGGTCACAAAAAAAGGGACAGACAAGAAGACAGTTACAGACAGAACAACTGACCATCAAAAGCCTTGTCAGTGGGAGCGAAGATGGTGGCGTTGGTGACATTGTTCATTTTGTGTTCCAGTCCCGCCCTTCTCGTCAACTCCATGAACTTCTTCACCTGCATCTCGTCCAGCAGGTCTGATGGCTCTCTCACTGCAACCAGTACACAATGTGTTATAGTTCTTCTCTTCCCCCCACCTCTCCATTTCAAGACCTTGCCAGAGCATTAACTTTTGCATGGGCTCAAAGAGCCTGCTAAATGACTGCTGACAGATTTGGACGGAGCGCATAAGGAATTGTCCGAGTGTTATAAATCCATCTCGAAGTTTCGACTTTGCAGTTTGTTCAAGAAGGATTTATCGCACTCGGACAATTTCATTTCATATGCGCTCCACCCAAATCTGCCAGCACTTATTTGGCGGACTCCATCAACCTGCTGTACAAAACCCTATGCGCCGTCAAGGTCTTGAAATGGGGAGTTTGGGGGGGGGGGGAGGAGGTAAGTATTAAATTAAACAATAAGCTGACACCACCAGAATGATAGGGGCATTAACATGTGCAGAGTACAAACCACCTAATAATTATTGCGAGCTGGGAATGACTTCAAAACATGAAGTCTGATCCACGGCTCTATCAAAAGAGCCACACAGCCTGCGTAGAGTATCGACCTGGAAATCATTCCGGGCCACAGCCAGGCAGAAGCAAATGAAAAGATGGGAGAAGCAGTCAAGCAGATAAACGTCGGCTGGTCCAATATTCGATTCACCTTGATACCTCTGTCTGGCGGGTAAAGGTGCAGATTTTTCTGATCTTCCATTGGTGCAGACCTGCCAGTGCCTAAACACCCCCTTCGTGTATATTACATTACAAACCGAACTCTCTTCGTGCGGACACGTATACAGAATGTGAAATATTCGTGTTAAAAGATCCTGTAAGTTCTATCAGCGTCCAGTGGCCTATGGAAACAGGAAACCCATCACGTATGCCCACCGAAGATGTAGACTTTGTGACAACACAGTGGAGTGGGGATCAGCTCGCCAACCAGCTTGAGTTCTCAATGTTACACTTAAAAATTTCTGATGATGTGAAATGCACATTGAATCCAATTGAGCTCGATCAATCAATCAACCAACCAACCAACCAACCAATCAACCAACCAATCAACCAATCAATCAATCAATCAATCAATCAACCAATCAATCAATCAATCATGAATCAACCAACCAACCAACCAATTGATCGACCAACCAGCCAACCAAACAAAGCAAGCAAGCAAGCAAGTAAGCAACCAATCAATCAATCAATCAAACAACCAACCAATCAATCAATATACCTGAATCAGGCAGGAGGACCTGGTCAATGCCATGGATGACCCCATTACTGGCCACGATGTCTGATCCACCACCCGTGCCTATGTTGGCGGTCAGTCCACGTCGAGTACAGCGGAACAGCACACGCCCTCGTCCAGCGTCTTGAGGCCCACTGACACCACTATAGCGTCCCACAGTACACACCTAATTACCACGTGTGCCGTATGACTTTGTACACTGCAAGTTGGAGTTAGAATATTTAAATATGATGTTAGTGTTTGTGTGTGTGTGTGATGTGTTGACTGTGTGTGTTTGTATGGTGTTGTGCGCAGTGTGTGTTTATTGTGTGTGTGTTTGTGTTGTGTGCATGTGTGTGTGTGTGTGTGTTGTGTGTTGTGTATGTGTGTGTATGCTGTGTGTGGATGTGCAATCGCTTGAGATGTGTATGCATGTTCTGGTGTGTCGTCAGTGTGATTTGTGTGTGTATAGTAGGATGTTTCAGTCTGAGTGTGTGTGTGTTGTGTGTGTTGGTTGTGTACGGTCGGAACGGCATCACAGTGCGTCGACCTAGAAGGACATTCAACCTCTACAACATTTCATCACCACAGTTGCACATCAAATCACCACGCAGGGACAGACAATTCCTCTATTTCAGTGATACAAAATCTTCTCAGCTACCGTTTTCTGTTTCATATCGCCATTCCTTGACCGCTCCATGTGTAAATATCCCCAAGTCACTGATATCTGAGTCAATCTTTGGACAGTGCTTCGATTGATGATTAGATAGGAATGAAACGACTGATCCTATGTAATTTTCAATTCTGGAATTGATCATGCGTGACAATGGTCTGTTCTACCCTTTATTTCAACAAAACATCGTTGCATCACAACAAGCCGACGGAAACATGACCCTGTGCTGTGGTAACAAATTACGCAAACACCCTCATGGCGCATCCGTAAAGCGGATGAATCATCGAGAGTGTGATCCCATCTTCCAGGATCTGTCAATAGATAATTATGCCATACTGATTACAATCCATGCTAGCGCTTCTCATCGAAATGGACCACCCATAGCGTCATGATTTTATCCCATTATCATGGCATTATCAATCCACAGTCATGAACTTGATCCCCATTATCATGGAATCATCAATCCATAGAGTAACTAACTTATCCCATTATCATGGAATTATCAATCCACAGTCATGAACTTTATCCCCATTATCATGGAATTATCAATCCACAGTCATGAACGTTATCCCCATTATCATGGAATTATCAATCCACACAGTCATGAACTTTATCCCATTATCATGGAATTATCAATCCACAGTCATGAACGTTTATCCCTATTATCATGGAATTATCAATCCACAGTCATGAACTTTATCCCTATTATCATGGAATTATCAATCCACAGTCATGAACTTTATCCCTATTATCATGGAATCATCAATCCACAGTCATGAACTTTATCCCTATTATCATGGAATTATCAATCCACAGTCATGAACTTTATCCAATTACCATGACGATATATCAATCCACAGTCATGAACGTTATACCCATTATCATGGAATTATCAATCCACCATCATGAACCTTATCAGCGCACCTTAATCATGGATATCAATTCACAGTCCATGAATTATCCCATTTCATGGATTCATCCACTCCACAGCATCAGAACTTTTCCCCATTTACACTGAACTTATCAATCCACAGTCATGAACTTTATCACCCATATCATGGAATTATATCACAGTCATTGAACTTTACATATTATCATGGAATTATAATCCACAGTCTGAACTTTTCCCTATTTCATGGAATTTCATCCACAGTCATGAATTTATCCTTTATCATGGGATATCAATCCACAGTCATGAACTTTTTCCCTATTATCATGGAATTTTCATCCACGTCATGAACTTTATCCCATTATCATGGAATTATCAATCCAGTCATGAATTTATCCCATTATATGGATTTCAATCAGTCATGAACTTTTCCTTTATCATGGAACATCAATCCACAGTCATGAACTTTATCCCCATTATCATGGAATTATCAATCACAGTCATGAATTTATCCCTTTTCATGGATTATCAATCCCAGCATGACTTTTTTCCCCATTACATGATTACAATCCACAGTCATGAATCTTGATCCTATCATCATGGAATTATCAATCCAAGTCATGAACTTTATCCTGATTATCATGGAATTATCTACAGTCATGAACTTTATCCATTATCATGGATTGATCAATCCACAGTCATGAACTGTATCCCTATCTGGTTATCAATCCACAGTCATGCTGTATCCTAGTATCATGGAAGTATCAATCCCAGTCGATGAACTATTACCATTATCATGGAATTATCAATCCACAGTCATGAATTTATCCCATTATCATGGATTATCAATCCACAGTCATGAACTTATCCCCATTATCATGGAATTATCAATCACATGTATAACTTTATCCCATTATCATGGAATTATCAATCCACAGTCATGAACTTTATCCCCATTATCATGGAATTATCATCCACAGTCATGAACTTTATCCCCATTATCATGGAATTATCAATCCACAGTCATGAACGTTATCCCATTATCATGGAATTATCAATCCACATCATGAACTTTATCCCTATTATCATGGAATTATCAATCCACAGTCATGAACTTTATCCCTATTATCATGGAATTATCAATCCACAGTCATGAACTTTATCCCATTATCATGGAATATCAATCCACAGTCATGAACTTATCCCTATTATCATGGAATTATCAATCCACAGTCATGAACTTTATCCCATTATCATGGAATTATCAATCCACAGTCATGAACTTATCCCCATTATCATGGAATTATCAATCACAGTCATGAACTTTATCCCATTATCATGGAATTATCAATCCACAGTCATGAACTTTATCCCCATTATCATGGAATTATCAATCCACAGTCATGAACTTATCCCCATTATCATGGAATTATCAATCCACAGTCATGAACTTATCCCCATTATCATGGAATTATCAATCCACAGTCATGAACTTTATCCCTATTATCATGGAATTATCAATCACAGTCATGAACTTTATCCCTATTATCATGGAATTATCAATCCACAGTCATGAACTTTATCCCTATTATCAGGAATATCAATCCACAGTCATGAACTTTATCCCATTATCATGGAATTATCAATCCACAGTCATGAACTTTATCCCCATTATCATGGAATTATCAATCCACAGTCATGAACGTTATCCCCATTATCATGGAATTATCAATCCACAGTCATGAATTTTATCCCCATTATCATGGAATATCAATCCACAGTCATGAACTTATCCCATTATCATGGAATTATCAATCCACAGTCATGAACTTTATCCCATTATCATGGAATTATCAATCCACAGTCATGAACTTTATCCCCATTATCATGGAATTATCAATCCACAGTCATGAACTTTATCCCCATTATCATGGAATTATCAATCCACAGTCATGAACTTCCCTTATCATGGAATTATCAATCCACAGTCATGAACTTTATCCATTATCATGATTATCAATCCCAGTCATGAACTTTATCCCATTATCATGGAATTATCAATCCACAGTCATGAACTTTATCCCTATTATCATGGAATTATCAATCCACAGTCATGAACTTTATCCCCATTATCATGGAATTATCAATCCACAGTCATGAACTTATCCCCATATCTGGAATATCAACCAGTCTGACTATCCATATCATGGAATATCAATCCACAGTCATGAACTTTATCCCTATTATCATGGAATTATCAATCCCAGTCATGAACTTTATCCCATTATCATGGAATTATCAATCCACAGTCATGAACTTTATCCCCATTATCATGGAATTATCAATCCACAGTCATGAACTTTATCCCATTATCATGGAATTATCAATCCACAATCATGAACTTTATCCCTATATCATGGAATTATCAATCCACAGTCATGAACTTTATCCCATTATCATGGAATTATCAATCCACAGTCATGAACTTTATCCATTATCATGGAATTATCAATCCACAGTCATGAACTTATCCCTATTATCATGGAATTATCAATCCACAGTCATGAACTTTATCCCATTATCATGGAATTATCAATCCACAGTCATGAACTTTATCCCCATTATCATGGAATTATCAATCCACAGTCATGAACTTTATCCCATTATCATGGAATTATCAATCCACAGTCATGAACTTTATCCCCATTATCATGGAATTATCAATCCACAGTCATGAACTTTATCCCCATTATCATGGAATTATCAATCCACAGTCATGAACTTTATCCCATTATCATGGAATTATCAACCACAGTCATGAATTTATCCCATTATCATGGAATTATCAATCCACAGTCATGAACTTTATCCTATTATCATGGAATTATCAATCCACATCAGACTTTATCCATTACAGGAATTATCATCACATCATGAACTTTATCCATTTCAGGAATTATCAATCCACAGTCATGAACTTTATCCCATTATCATGGAATTATCAATCCACAGTCATGAACTTATCCCCATTATCATGGAATTATCAATCCACAGTCTGAATTTATCCCCATTATCATGGAATTATCAATCCACAGTCATGAACTTTATCCCCATTATCATGGAATTATCAATCCACAGTCTGAACGTTATCCCCATTATCATGGAATCATCAATCCACAGTCATGAACTTTATCCCTATTATCATGGAATTATCAATCCACAGTCATGAATTTTATCCCCATTATCATGGAATTATCAATCCACAGTCATGAACTTTATCCCCATTATCATGGAATTATCAATCCACAGTCATGAACTTTATCCCCATTATCATGGAATTATCAATCCACAATCATGAACTTTATCCCTATTATCATGGAATTATCAATCCACAGTCATGAACTTTATCCCTATTATCATGGAATTATCAATCCACAGTCATGAACTTTATCCCTATTATCATGGAATCATCAATCCACAGTCATGAACTTTATCCCCATTATCATGGAATTATCAATCCACAGTCATGAACTTTATCCCCATTATCATGGAATTATCAATCCACAGTCATGAACTTTATCCCCATTATCATGGAATTATCAATCCACAGTCATGAACTTTATCCCCATTATCATGGAATTATCAATCCACAGTCATGAACTTTATCCCCATTATCATGGAATTATCAATCCACAGTCATGAACTTTATCCCCATTATCATGGAATTATCAATCCACAGTCATGAACTTTATCCCTATTATCATGGAATTATCAATCCACAGTCATGAATTTTATCCCCATTATCATGGAATTATCAATCCACAGTCATGAACTTTATCCCCATTATCATGGAATTATCAATCCACAGTCATGAACTTTATCCCCATTATCATGGAATTATCAATCCAGAATCATGAACTTTATCCCCATTATCATGGAATTATCAATCCACAGTCATGAACTTTATCCCTATTATCATGGAATTATCAATCCACAGTCATGAACTTTATCCCTATTATCATGGAATTATCAATTCACAGTCATGAACTTTATCCCTATTATCATGGAATCATCAATCCACAGTCATGAACTTTATCCCCATTATCACGGAATTATCAATCCACAGTCATGAACTTTATCCCCATTATCATGGAATTATCAATCCACAGTCATGAACTTTATCCCTATTATCATGGAATTATCAATCCACAGTCATGAACTTTATCCCTATTATCATGGAATTATCAATCCACAGTCATGAACTTTATCCCTATTATCATGGAATTATCAATCCACAGTCATGAACTTTATCCCTATTATCATGGAATTATCAATCCACAGTCATGAACTTTATCCCTATTATCATGGAATTATCAATCCACAGTCATGAACTTTATCCCCATTATTATGGAATTATCAATCCACAGTCATGAACTTTATCCCTATTATCATGGAATTATCAATCCACAGTCATGAACTTGATCCCCATTATCATGGAATTATCAATCCACAGTCATGAACTTTATCCCCATTATCATGGAATTATCAATCCACAGAGTCATGAACTTTATCCCCATTATCATGGAATTATCAATCCACAGTCATGAACTTTATCCCCATTATCATGGAATTATCAATCCACAGAGTCATGAACATCATCCCCATTATCATGGAATTATCAATCCACAGAGTCATGAACATCATCCCCATTATCATGGAATTATCAATCCAGAGTCATGAACATCATCCCCATTATCATGGAATTATCAATCCACACAGTCATGAACATCATCCCCATTATCATGGAATTATCAATCCACACAGTCATGAACATCATCCCCATTATCATGGAATTATCAATCCACAGTCATGAACTTCATCCTCATTATCATGGAATTATCAATCCACACAGTCATGAACATCATCCCCATTATCATGGAATTATCAATCCACAGAGTCATGAACATCATCCCCATTATCACGGAATCATAAGGTCCACAGAGTCATGAACCTCAACCTTATTATCATGAAATCATCAAGCAGCATCATCATCATCATCATCATCATGGCGTTGGCGATCATGGCCCTCCATATGTATCTATCCCTTGTTGCCGCAAGTACATCTCCTACCCTCTCTGTCTTCAGCCACCCTGCAAGCCCGTCCAATATTTTCTCCCTGGGTCTACCTGACGCTCTCTTTCCCTCCAGCTTTCCTGTTCAACCATCATAGCACCGTAAAAATTTTCCCAGATTCCGCGGTACTTCAGGTCGTGATCTCATGGTGACCTCAGTTTTAGTTTCATCTACCGTTTCCATACCCGAGGTAAATTCAAGTTGGGATCTTTGGTGTCAGTAGTTCATGGGGACAATCAATCAATCAATCAATCAATCAATCAATCGATCGATCGATCGATCAATCAATCAGTTTTGGTTTCATCTACCATTTCCATACCTGAGATACATTCAATTTGGGGCCTTTTGGTGTCAGTGGTTCATGGGGACTGTCGTTGGAGGGTCATGGTTGTGGTCTTTTCATAGGGGTTTTCTCTCTTTCGGTTTGGTTCCCGACTGAGCAACTACTGTTGTTAGTGGTGGGGTCTAGTACGCACTGTCCTTATTAAACTGGATCAGAACAGGCACCGCTGAATTCCATTGAAGTGACCAGCAGCAGTGCTGGGTCCCCTCTGGTGGGTTTCCCCTTGGCAGTTTGACATTTCTAGCTCCCATAGCTTCTTGGCACTGGGTCTTCAACTAGTGAATGAACCTGCGGTTAGTGGTGTGTTGAGGAACCGGAATGAACAGCCTGCAATCAACGCCACTGCCAGAGCGCAGAAGTTGTGACCAAACATCAACATGAACAACAACAAAAACAAAAACAAAAAAACCAACAACAACAGCAACAACACCAATAACAAACAACATTAACAACAACAAAAAAACAACAGCAGCAACAACAACAACGATAACAACAAAACAACAACAGCAACAACAACAACAGCAAAAACAAGAGCAACAACAACAACAGCAGCAGCACCACGACGACGACGACGACCACCACCACCACCACCACGACGACCACCACCACCAACAGCAACCTACCAACCAGACCCCCCAAAAGTAGATAAGTAAAATCAAGATATTATGTCCGTTATGAACTTAATCACACGAAACAGAAATTTCAAAGTTGCATCTAAAAATCTTAGCACGCACACTTTACGCATAGGGTTGTGATAAAGATCAAGTGAACCAATCATTCTAACACTTAAAAAATCAACCATAGTAGACCACAACCATGAATTACCGGAAACTCACTCTCAGCAGTGTAGGCATCATTGAGAATCCTGTCCAACAAATGACTGGGCAGACGAGAGAAGGCGCGGTCAGTGGGGGCCAGCACTGTGTAACCCCTGCCGCTGTGCCGTAACTGCTTCACCATGTCGGACACGAACAGCGCCATCTGGAACTGGGAGTAACGGTCGTTGGAGAAGATGCTTTGTGCCAGGTTCCCTTCCGCTTCCAGAGGCTTGATCACCTGAACACAGACCATTACTGTAGGTTGTTGTTGTTGTTGTTTTGTTGTTGTTGTGTGTGTGTGTAAAAGATGCTTTGTGCCAGATTCCCTTCCGCTTCCAGAGGCTTGATCACCCGAACACAGACAATTACTGTAGGTTGTTGTTGGTAGCGGTGGTGGTGATGGTGGTGGAGGTGATGGTGGTGGAGGTGATGGTGGTGAGGTGGTGGTGATGGTGGTGGTGGTGGTGGTGATGGTGGTGGAGGTGGTGAGGTGGGTGGTGGTGGTGGTGGTGGTGGTGGTGGTGGTGGTGTGTGTGTGTGGGGTTGTGTGTGTGTGTGTGTGTGTGTGTGTGTTGTGTGTGTGTGTTAAAAGATGCTTTGTGTCTGATTCCCTTCCGCTTCCAGAGGCTTGATCACCTGAACACAGACCATTCTTGTAGGTGATTCTTGTTGTTGTTGGTGGTGGTGTATGTTGTGCGTGCGTGCTGGTGCGTGCGTGTGTGTGTGTGTGTGTGTGTGGTGTGTGTGTGTGTGTGTGTGTGTTGTGTGTGTGTGTGTGTGTGTGTGTGTGTGTAAAAGGTACTTTGTGCCAGATTCACTTCCGCTTCCACAGGCTTGATCACCTAAACACAGACCATTAATGTATGTGTGTGTGTATGTATGTGTGTGTGTGTGTGTGTGTGTGTGTGTGTGTGTGTGTGTGTATGTGTGTGTGTGTGATGTATGTGTGTGTGCGTGTGTGTGTGTGTGTGTGTGTGTGTGTGTGTGTGTGTGTGTGTGTGTGTGTGTGTGTGTGTGTGTGTGTGTGTGTGTGTGTTGTGTGTAAAAGATGCTTTGTGCCAGATTCCCTTCCGCTTCCAGAGGCTTGATCACCTAAAACACAGACCATTATTGTAGGTGATTCTTGTTGTTGTTGTTGTTGTTGGTGGTGGTGGTGGTGTATGTGTGGTGCGTGCGTGCGTGCGTGCGCGTGTGTGTGTGTGTGTGTGTGTGTGTGTGTGTGTGTGTGTTGTGTGTAAGGTACTTTGTGCCAGATTCAC
>CM060310.1:63459370-63466870 GCA_030674185.1 Monoplex corrugatus
TCTTGCTCACAGACACACTGGACACCCTCCTGGTGAAAAGTTGTTTTTTATTCCTGAAGGGAATTGGAAGAAAAAAAAATGGCGGTCCGCTTTGAAACTCTGTTTCCGACCCCCTCCCTCCCCCTGTCTCTCTTCCACACTCAAAAAGATAGATAACGTCATTTCACAGTGAAAAAGATAGATAACGTCACTTCACAGTGAAAAAGATAGATAACGTCACTTCACAGTGGAGCACTGTCAAAGAGTTGATGTACACAGATAGTTCCGCCAACTGCACCACTGTCTGACGTCATTAGCACGTTTTTAAAGCCGATGATGGATTTTTGTGATTGACGGGTAAGGTGGCGATGCTAAACAGGCGAAGACATCGGTTTTATGTTTCCACTGCCGAGAGAGACAGACAGACAGAGAGACAACAGAGACAGAGACAGAAGAGAGACAGAGACAGAGACAGAGACAGAGACAGACCTTGACCGAATGGTTTTTGATGGAAGTTTTTTTTTCTTTTTAATACATGTAGGCTACATTTTGTTGAGAGAGAGAGAGAAAGAAAGAAAGAGAGAGAGAGAGAGAGAGAGAGAGAGAGAGAGAGAGAGAGAGAGAGAGAGAGAGAGAGAGAGAGAGAGAGAGAGAGAGAGAGAGAGAGAGAGAGATTTGTTTCTTGCGCAATTCTTTAGTTTGACGCTTGGTTTTCTTTTTTCGTCCGTCTGTACCGGGAGGTGTTTCAGGGAAATGAAGCTCTCTGCAGCTAAATGGAAAGCCTGGTAGAGAGAGACTATGTTGTAGATGTAGAACGTATCTACCATTCCATCTATTCAGCGCTACTGCAAACTTCCTCTGATTCAGAAACCCAAATATCAGGGGTTGATGGCTCGAAGAGCTGGCTGATTGACTAGCATTCTGGTCAGGTGGCTAAACCATTTGATTCAATGTTGTATAATGTAAAGTCTAACAGGTGCGACCAGTCGCCGTGGTATGGTGGTTAACGCAACGGACCGCTGACTGGAAGGTTGTGGGTTCGAATCCCCATCAGTCCCTTCAAAAAATCGTTGTGGGATTTTTCAGCTCTAACCGGCTCCTACCCAGAGCTGGGCGTGCTATGGGCTCAGTGGGAAGACTGGGACCACACACTCGAGTATCATCCACTTCATCGAATGTGTCATTGAGGGTGTTGCTCAAATCTTCTGACCGTAGGTGTCTGTATCTTTCGGGCCTGGTTGACGCCAGGATATGTTGTGATAATAAGCGTAGAGTACAGCCCTGTCACGCAGTCTCAATCCTAGATGGAACTCCATAGCATCATGGTTATTATCTTCATCGACATTATCATCATCATCATCGCATTGTAAAAAAAAAAAAAAAAAAAAAACGAATAAAGAAAGTTGTGCCAGCTTCTGTGGCCATTAAGGTAGCTAGAAAATAAGAAAAAAAATTGTGAGCACAAAGGTAATTTCCCTGAGTGCGATGATCCTTCAAAAAAAAAGTTTAACAGGTACTTTGGAACCATCTTTCGGATCTCTTCATTTCTGATCATGCTTCTTTAAATCTTGTCTGTTGCTTTTCTGAGACATCTCATTTCACAGAGTGTGATCTTTCTCTCCAAGGTTTTGGTTAGAGTCCTGGCCTGGCACAGATAAATCAATGCGGGTACAAAGGCTCGTACTGGTAAACCTGGCTAATTTCTTTTTATACAGACGCTTGGGTGTTTCAGATGGGATGAAAGCCAGTAGCTCACAGCATCCGCCCTTTGGATTCTGGTCTCAACTTCTCTGTCCATTTTTCCATTTCTGGAAAGGTAGATTTCCCCCCCCCCCCCTCTCTCTCTCTCTCTCCGTTTTTGGTAAATATGATTCTTAAGTATGAAACAGGAACCGGGAAAAACACGAAAGAAGAATAAGAACGCGTATTTAATACAAGACAAGACAGGCGCAAATTTTCGGCCTACTGGCCTTTGTCAAGCGTAAGATTACAAGCACTAGGCACGATCCATTTACATCAGCCATACCTCTTGATTAAATACATGTATTTTCCCATTCAGTCAAACATATGCCTGTATTTTCTCTTATGCATCATTTAATACTGGTATCCTTTACATTCCAAACATTACTCTTCGCTAGTGCGTCATAGTTCTCATTTCCACTCTCACACCATATTTACTCGAAAACACATCATGATGTCATTTTAGTCAGTTTATTCCTTTTCTCACACTGGACCAAGCAGCAGGGAAGTTTCAGTCTTTTTCTCCTAATTTTTGTGTCTGGTGTTTGTTTGTTTGTAATCTTACACTTGACAAAGGCGAAAATTTGCGCCTGTCTTGTCTTGTTGTATTAAATACGCGTATTCTTCTTTCGTGTTTTTCCTGGTTCCTGTTTGGTTGAAAGCGGGCAGTCACACTTGTTTTGGATTAAGTATGTAAAGTCTGAAGTTTGGTGAAGCTGTTGCCTTTTGACTCTGAAGTCCAGTTTATCAGGTGTTCGTCCTACTGACTGATATAGCCTCTCCCTGCTGGTGCTGATTGTCATGTGACAGGTTTCACAGCTGTTGTTTAATTTGTTTATCTAATGTCGAGTTTTTATATTTAGTCTTATATTTACTTATAGCACACTGAACACTTTGGTTTGCTTTTTGCTTCTATTTACTTGCTTTTGATCTGCTGGAATTATTTTTTTTAAAGATCTGGATGGAATCAGAAAACCAGAAAAGTGTGATGTTTTGTATTACAAATCCAATGTCTACAGGTGATTCGGTTTTTGTTTTAGATTCTCGACATGGCGCCTCTGAGCTCGAAATACATTCCATATGCACTGAAGCCACTATACACTGCCATGTGATGGATAAGATCCAAAATAAGCGTATTATAAGCCATAAGCCTCCGCATAAATGTCAGGCGTTGTCAAGATCTTGAGGTTCTACCTAGCGCACGAGCTCTACGTCTACAGTGATGACATTTATAAGGTGCTAAACTCTGATGTATAAATCAAATCATAAGCGCAACACTCTGGTCATGCACTCAAATGTTTACTCATAAGTGACAAAAACATCTTAAATGGTACAATATCAAACGTACGGGAAGAAGAAGGACAGGAGGGACTGCAATGGGAAAGGGGTGATGACGGAGTAAATCACGCTGGGCAAAAAGGTATGTCTTTCACTTAGACTTGAAGGAAGAAAGAGAGTGTGCAATTACCGAAGAGAGAGGGGACGCAGAGATAAGTAGGCGCAAAAACGTTGATACACTTATGGCAGAAAGTAGTGATTTTGTATGAAATTCTTTGAATAGCCAGTGTAGATAGTGAGGGAAAAGAGTGACAGGATAGTTCTTCATTTCTCAAAGAGCTATCTTTGTATCTGTCTGATACTGAAACAATGTACTCTATACTTTAGTCATATGTATATCTCTGTCTGGAATGTCCCATGAGTAAAAACAAATTGAAGGAAACGAAACACACATACACACACACACAAACACACACACACACACACACACACACACACACACACACACACACACACGGTTCATCAATACGAGTAGAATCCACTAACGTTTTACACAACCGTGTCGTAGAAACAGTCTACCATTGTTCTTGGTGCACATCAAGCTTTATTTTAACCACAGCATTTCCAAGACTACTGTGACAATGGGAAGTTTGCATAAAAGGGAGATTGCCAGAACGGCTTGACTATCTTATTATATTATTTGGGAAGGGTATGAGAAGGTGGCTTTTTATCTTCATACATACTGGCAAAAAACCGAAAATCCATTTTGCCAACGTATAAACAAACATGCGAGGGAAAAACATTGTCGACAAACTGCACCATTTTTATTTGACAGGAAAAAAATTGTCTGGAGATTGACGAAAAACAAAACAAAAACAAAAACAAACAAATAACACGTTTATTTTGCTTGCCATCTGTTTTCTGGTTGTACACAGGAATGTCCAAATTGTACATTGTTTTGGTTAAAGATGAAGAGAAGCATCATGTATGCAGACAGCGGTAAACATAAGGTTCCCACACACGATCATGCAATGAACGTTATGAACTCTAAACTAGGACTTACAACAACAACAACAAACAAACAAACAAACAAAAACCAACATCAAGAGGGAAAGAGATATTCGAACAGAGAACGAGAATACGAATGCTATGCTGTTTTAAGCTTTGTCAGCCCATAGAGACAGGCAGCGGTGGTCAGTGAACACTTGAAACAGCGAAATTCGACCGGTTCTCATAGCATGAAGCAACACTGTGACCTGTCAGCCGTGTTACCATTTGTCAAAATCACTAATCACACCTACATACAAATAGCACAGATTCACAAGGAATATATAGCAAAGTTTAGTTTTTTTTCAAACGAAATTCTTTTCCAAATAGAAAGGACCACATACATACACATAAACTGTAAACATTTTTAGAGACGATTAATATTCTGAACTCATCTCCTGTTTCAGTTTCTGGTGTGCTATCTAACCAATCACCGCGAGGCTTTTTTTCAAATTCCAACATAAATATTGTTACTTGAAGCACTGATTGTTCTTCGTTTGGTTCCAAAACTCTACCTGTCATGTCCTTTTCTGGCAGCTTGACTTCATTTTTAAACGAACTGTATGCTTACATCTGAATAACATATTCTTTATCTTCCACTTCCTCGCACTCTGGGCATAAAGGTCGTTTTGGCAACACAGTTAATTTTTCTACTAAGCATGTTGAAAACATTTTTGCGATGAAGAAGGTCCAAAAAATTTATAGCAATTACTAACCTCAACAGACCGTTCACCACATAGCCAGTGTTCATGTGCTGTTTGAAAGCCTCCTTTCCTAAAACAATGATTTTAGTTCTCCCCAGATTCACTGTCAAAGAAAATTAGATTATGAAAATCTGTTACGGATATCCATTTATTTCTGGAGACCTGAGGCAAACTGCAACACAAACACATAATCTGCAAACATAATTATCGAACTATATGCAATGTCTGATGTTAGCTGATTTCCATGAACACCATATCTTGTAAATTTGTGAGTCAGTACGTTGATGAAAAACGAGAACAAGCTGGGGAAAACACACAACCCATGCGCACACCACTTTCAAATTCAAATATCTCAGACAAATCACAAGGGCAAAGTACACAAGATCTCACACTTTCGTACATACTTCATAATATTCAAACTTTTGCCCCCAACACCAGCCTTTCAAAATACATTCAAAAAACGATCAGATTGATTCTATCAAAAGCTTTTTGAAATATACAAAGCACACACATCTCCCCTGATTTGTTTAGCAAATATCTTTGAACATCTGAATACAATATGAATGTATTGTCTGTGCACATAATCCTTTTCTGAAGTCACCTTATTCTTCTACTAGTTTTTGTTTTTTTTTTCTGCCCAGCATGACAATCTCCTTTTAAGAATACATGCAAATACTTTCACAAGATGCAAACAACGACACCCCACGGTAGTTATCAGGACCGCCTTTTATGGCCTGTTCTATATACTGGGACAACGATAGCACGATTCCAGGTTTTTGGGTCTGGCATGTATAAAAATATGATTGACAATCTGACATGAAAGAGTAATATGTAAGCGAAGGAATAAACGACGCTATAATGCCTGGTGATTTGTTTTTCTTCAAAGGATCAATTGCGTAATATAATTTCATTCTCAGTAATATTTCTATCGAGTACCTCTGTGCTATAATTTTCAGTTGAATCTTCAGTTGAATAGTTTGTCTTACTTTACATATAGACAGAAAAAACAAAGAGAGAGAGAGAGAGAGAGAGAGAGAGAGGGGAGAGATAGAGAGAGAGACAGACAGACAGAGAGACAGAGAGGGAGAGGAGAGGGAGAGAGGGACAGATGCATGCAATATATTTCCCCCTTATCTAACCGAAAATAATGCCGATTTGGATGCTAACACATGTTTAATGAGCTTGGCGAATTTTTCTTCTATATTTCTTTTTGATAAACATCCTTTGCCAAAGCTCCCCCTTACCAAAATAATGCTGCACATTTAAATAATAATAATAATAATAATATAATTACAATATTTATATAGCGCAAAATCTTGATAAAATCAAATCTAAGCGCTGAAGCAGACACACACGCACGCACGCACGCACGCACGCACGCACGCACGCACACACACGCACGCACGCACACACACACACACACACACACACACACACAACACACACACACACACACACGCATGGCTATAAATGGGGAGAAAGAATAAAAGCAATAAAAGCAAGAATAAAAGCAATGGAAAATTATAGAGAGCATAGCATATACAATTATATATTATATTTATAACCATGTGATTCCCCTCTGAGCGGAGACAGGCTGCAGAGAGGGGGGGGGGGGGGTTGAGAGAGGTTAGGATTTTATGCGGAGGAGAAAAGGTGAGTTTTGAGAGCGGACTTGAAGGAGACAAAAGTAGGTTGCTGACGGACTGAGAGAGGAAGTTTGTTCCAGGAGAGGGACCAGAAACAGAGAAGGCTCGTGGACCATAGGTATTGAGCTTAGTGCGTGGAAAGCGAAAAGTCAGAGGATCGGAGGCAGAGCGGAGGGTACGTGAGGGAACATAGATCTCAAGTAGGCTTGACAGGTAATCGGGGGCTGCGTTATTGAGGCTTTTGTAGCACATGGTGTCTAGTTTGTACTGTATGCGCTTTGATACAGGGAGCCAGTGAAGTTGTGCCAGGAGAGGAGATATGTGGTCAGCTTTTTTCTTTTTGAGTACAAGGCGTACAGCATTGTTTTGAATGCGCTGTAGGATGTGAATGGTGGAGGCAGGAAGACCAGACAGGAGTGAATTGCAATAGTCAATGCGAGACATTATGAAGGAGAGAACGAGTTTTGCAGTTGTTTCGACAGAGAGATACTTCCTGATCAGCCTTATACGATGGAGATGATAGTAGCAAGATCTGGCAGTTTGTGAAACAAAGTTGTTCATGGAGAGGGTAGAGTCAATGCAGACACCAAGGTTTTTAGCTGAATCAGAAATTGGGACTGATGTGTTACATAATGGGAGAGAAAGAGGAGGCAGCTGAGAAAGTTTCTGACGGGTGCCAATGAGGATAGCTTCTGTCTTGTCGTCATTAAGCTGAAGTTTGTTGAACGTCATCCAGTTCTTAATGTCCGAGTAACACTGAGTGGTGCGAGTCAACAGGCGCTGTATATTATCAGGTGAGTCACTGTCTTGAAGTTGGGTGTCATCAGCATAGAAGTGGTGTTTTATAGAGTGGGAGTTGATGATGGTGGACAGGGGGGAGGTGTAAAGAGTGAAAAGAACAGGGCCAAGGACAGATCCTTGTGGAACACCACAGGTCAGGTATGCAGGTTTGAGAGTAAGTGCCATTGATGAGAACAGTTTGTTTTCTGTTTGATAAATACGAAGTGAAAAAGGAGAGAGCAATGTCAGAGATGCCAAAAGTATGATGAAGTCTAGAAAGGAGAATACCATGGTCAATGGTATCGAAGGCTGCAGACAGATCAAGG
>CM060310.1:63469370-63486870 GCA_030674185.1 Monoplex corrugatus
AGGCGTTTCTCTGTGTTGTGTGTGCGTGGTGGGGTGTGTGTGTGTGTGTGTGTGTGTGTGTGTGTGTGTGTGTGTGTGTGTGTGTGTGTGTGTGTGTGTGTGTGTTGTGTGTGCGCGCGCGCGTGCATGTGTGCATGTGTATGTGTTTGCAATCTCCTTTATTTAAAGAAAAGGGAAATTACTTGATATCAACCAGGGAGAGGTGTGAGTTTGTGTAGTCCGTGATAAAAAATATGTTACCAAGATTTACTCAACCGTCTGAGAGTGGATCTAAAACACATGAGGTGAAAGATGTAGACCGTTGATAAGCAAGGAAGGCAAACGTTTGGAGGTCGTGACGCCAAGGTCAAGCTCACACTGACCAACACAGTGCCTACAATGAGCACTTTTGAGGAACGTGATCAGCATTTTTAGAGGAAAGTAAGTGAACAACACTTGGTAAGAAATTTTAATAAAATCTGCATTTTGATGTCACCGTTGTGACAGTGTACCATTGTCTTCGCTTCAAGTAAATCTATAGTTCAGTAGAAGCTCATTGGTTATTACAGGGACTTTGTGAAGTATACAATCCTGATTTTCTGTAATAATATTGGTATACATTGGTAGTTTGTTAAAATGGCTTGACCATCCTATTCTTTTTTTTTCTTTCTTTCTTTTTTCTTTCACATTCACAGAAAGTTGTCTTCTTTCAAATCATTCATACTATGCATTGGTTGGTGAACACTGCAAAAACATCCACAAGAATCATACTATCTGCGTTTGCTTGCTTGCTTATATACCTTGGTATGTGAGGAGGTTAAGCAACCATCTTTCAATCGGTCTCCATAGATTGGAGCGTAACTCGGGAAAACTTTGTGGCCAGCGGCCTCCAGTCCACCCAGCTATGAATGAACACCTGACCCTCTTCAGGCTAAGGGATGGTGAAGCAACGAGAGAGGGAAATGAACACCCTTGCTCCTATACTGCCGGCCCTCGGAAAAGTTTAGGTTCTGCCACCTCACTCCACCTGTCCGATACATTCAAGAGACTATAGCTATGAAAAGATGGTGAAAAAGGATTGGGCACGTCACCCGATGGTGAAAAAGGACTGGGCACGTCACCCGATGGTGAAAAAGGATTGGGCACATCATACGATGGTGAAAAAGGACTGGGCACGTCACCCGATGGTGAAAAAGGATTGGATACGTCACCCAATGGTGAAAAATGATTTGGTACGTCACCCCATGGTAGAAAAGGATTGGGCACGTCACCCGATGGTAGAAAAGGATTGGGCACGTCACCCCATGGTAGAAAAGGATTGGGTACGTCACCCCATGGTAGAAAAGGATTGGGTACGTAACCCGATGGTGGAAAAGGATTGGGCACATCATCCGATAGCGGAAAAGGATTGGGTACGTCATCCGATGGTGGAAAAGGATTGGGCACATCATCCGATAGTGGAAAAGGATTGGGTATGTCACCCGATGGTGGAAAACGATTAGGCACATCATCCGATAGTGGAAAAGGATTGGGTACGTCACCCGATGGCGGAAAAGGATTGGGCACGTCACCCAATGGTGGAAAAGAATTGGGCATGTCATCCGATGGTGGAAAAGGATTGGGCACATCATACGATGGTGAAAAAGGATTGGGTACGTCACCAGATGGTGAAAAAGGATTGGGCACGTCACCCGATGGTGAAAAAGGATTGGGCACGTCACCCAATGGTGGAAAAGGACTGGGCATGTCACCCGATGGTGGAAAAGGATAGGGCACATCACCCGATGGTGGTAAAGAATTGGGCACATCACCCAATGGTGGAAAAGGATTGGGTACGTCACCAGATGGTGAAAAAGGATTGGGCACATCATACGATGTGAAAAAGGATTGGGCACATCATACGATGGTGGAAAAGGATTGGGCACGTCACCCGATGATGGAAAAGGATTGGGCACATCGTACGATGGTGAAAAGGATTGGGCACATCATACGATGGTGAAAAGGATTGGGCACATCATACGATGGTGAAAAAGGATTGGGCACATCATACGATGATAGAAAAGGATTGGGCACACATACGATGGTGGAAAAGGATTGGGCACATCATACGATGATAGAAAAGGATTGGGCACACATACGATGGTGGAAAAGGATTGGGCATGTCACCCGATGGTGGAAAAGGATTGGGCACGTCACTCGATGGTGGAAAAGGATTGGGCACGTCACCCGATGGTGGAAAAAGGATTGGGCACATCATACGATGGTGGAAAAGGATTGGGCATTCATACGATGGTGAAAAAGGATTGGGCACATCATACGATGGTGAAAAAGGATTGGGCACATCATACGATGGTGAAAAAGGATTGGGCACGTCACCCGATGGTGAAAAAGGATTGGGCACATCATACGATGGTGAAAAAGGATTGGGCATATCATACGATGGTGAAAAAGGATTGGGCACATCATACGATGGTGGAAAAGGATTGGGCACATCACCTGAAGACAGCAGGATAGCATCACCTGGCCAGCCCTTTAATGGACATAAGGCAGGAACACTCAAGAACACCTGCAGATGAACAGCAAACGAAGAACTGAACGCCCTGGAACATGACTGTTACACCATTCAGATGTTGACCCAGAACAGATAGAAACGGCGAATCTTCGTTGCTAACGTGCGTGACAACAGCACAGTGAGCAACTACGGACTAAAGATCTTACTCCCGATACGACCTTAGGATTATGGGACAACTTGACCGCGACCTTGAGCGAGTTACTTTAGCAAGCTTTAATGAACCGTTGTACCGAACATAGTTGTGTTTTATTTTCTCTTTTCCCACTCAGCGAGTGTGAATAATTACCACTGCGTAATTTCTCACTAAGAGAAAATAAAGTTGATTTAACTTGATTTATCTATGTCTGTTTCCTTTTTTCCATTTTTTTAACTTTTTTTTTTTATCTGACAAGATCTTGTAAACCACTGCACGCAATGACTTCAAATTTGGTGGGTAGGGTGCCTTATCATCTAAGAACATAGTCTGCTGATTTCAGTTTTTTACATGGAATTTAAACTTACAACATCACATTCGCAGACAACACGTCTCCACATGAATACCTGTGCTAATTTCACTCGGAAAATCTACTTAGACAGAGAGAGAGAGAGAGAGAGAGAGAGACAGACAGACAGACAGAGAGAGAGAGGAGAGAGAGAGAGAGAGAGAGAGAGAGAGAGAGAGAGAGAGAGAGAGAGAGAGAAAGAGACAGACAGACAGACAGAGAAAGAGAGAGAGAGAGCGAGCGAGAGAGAGAGAAAGAGAGCGAGCGAGAGAGAGCGAGAACGAGAGAGAGAGAGAGAGAGGAGGGCGAGAGAGAGAGGGAGCAAGAGAGAGAGAGAGAGAGAGCGAGAGAGAGAGAGAGGAGAGAGCGAGAGAGAGAGAAAGAGACAGACAGAGAAAGAGAGAGAGAGAAGAGAGAGAGAGAGAGAGAGAGAGGGAGAGAGAGCGAGAGAGAGAAGAGAGGGCGAGAGAGAGAGAGAGAGAGAGAGGGGGCGAGAGCGAGAGAGCGGGAGAGAGAGAGAGCGAGAGAGAGAGAGAGAGAGAGAGAGAGAGAGAGAGAGAGAGAGAGAGAGAGAGAGAGAGAGAGAGAGAGAGAGAGAGAGAGAGAGAGAGAGAGAGAGAGAGAGAGAGAGAGAGAGAACAAGAACACATTCATACTTTCAAGGGTATTAGCAACAGCACATTCACGCCTTTTTTTCACATTCAGCCTTCGCCAATAGAGACAGTGAGAGAGATGGCGGCGGGGGTGGGGGGAAGAGAAAACACACACACACCACACACACAAACAAGCGCGCACGCACACACACACAAAACGAAGCAAAGAAGGTAACCTGAATTCATTTTGCACTTAAGGGTTTCCTTCTTAATTAATTCTATACACCTGGCATTACGATAAACTACGTCTTCCTCCAACCACGTAAAAACATCATCAGAGCATACCAGCCGCAGCAACAAGAGAGAATAACAGTGACAACAACAACACTAGAGCAGTACCAACAGCAGCAGCAGAAGCAGCAGCAGCAGCAACAACAACAACGAGTAATAAAAATAACATCACCACCACCACCACCACCACCAATTACAACAACAACAGCAACAACAGAGTAATAGCAATAACACCACCAACACAGCAATACCAGCAGCAGTAGCAGCAGCAGCAGCAACAACAACAACAACAATTACGACTGCAGCAATAGCAACAACAATAAGAACAATCGCAGCAACAACAATAGGAACAATCGCAGAAGCAACAACAACAGCAGTACCAGCAACAACAACATAATCAGCAGCAGCAACAACATCAGAGCAGTAGCAACAACAACAGAGCAGTAGCAACAACACCAGCAACAACAACGCCAACAGCAAATCTTCTACACAAAATGTCCATTTCATGAATTCGGTATAAACTGTACCGGATTTCCCCGATGTAGGACTGGTGAGCGTCCTATCTCGTGCCAAAATGAAATGCTTTTTTTCTCCCTTGACGTCAGACATATTTGGGAAGATGTCTGATGCAAAGCCGCATTTCTGATTAATCTCCCCTAACATTTGTTACCTCCCTTCCTCTCACTCTCTGGAAGGGAAAACCGCCCCAGCACACAAACAAGCAAGAAACAAAACAAAAAACATGACCCCCCCACCACACACAGAGGAAAAAGACATGCACATCAACTGGTTGCTTAAAATCGAAAGATGTACACTTATCATGGAAAAAGACAAAATATTAGATAGATGCGAAGAGTACATTAAAGACCTTTTTAACGATGACAAACTCGAAGAATACATTACATGAAAGAACGCTGAAGGAACGCCTATAACAAAGATGAATTTGGAGCAGAATTGAAAAAGATGAAACCGGGAAAAGCAGCAGGACCAGACACTATTACTACAGAAATGATTGAGGTCCTAGAAGAATATGATATTGAAAAAATAACAGTCCTCCTAAACGAAATTTATGACACCGGAAAAATCTCCAAAGATATGTTTAAATATTTTCATTGCACTCCCAAGAAAACAGGGGCTATAGAATACAGACTCCACCTACAATCAGCTTGATGAGTCATGTAACAAAAATCCTATTAAGAATAATCATGATGAGGACAAGGAAGCAGAATCAAAAGAGAAATACAGAAGAACAATGTGGATTTGTCGAAGGGAAAGACCTATTAATGCCATGTACAATAAGAACTATCATAGAGAGGTCAGTCGAGTTGAATAAGGATTTGTATTTATGAGACAGACAGAGAGAGAGACAGAGAGAGAAGAGAGAGAGAGAGAGAGAGAGAGAGAGAGAGAGAGCAGACAGACAGACAGACAGAAGACTGACAGACAGACAGACAGACAGACAGACAGACAGACAGACGGTACCTTGTCAATGACATGGACAACGCCGTTCGTTGCCTTCTCGTCGGGTCGTACGATACGTGCACAGTTCACTGTTGCCACCTGCACGTGAGACAAGTCACTGTTTCTATTGTAAAAACAGGAAAGTTGTATTTTTTGTACAGTACTATGTTTGGCTACATGTCAATACAAAGCGTTACTTTGTGTTATGTTCTGTTGTGTAGCACTGTGTTGTGTTGTGTTGTGATGTAGTGTTGTGTTGTGGTGTGTTATGGTGTGGTGTGGTGTCGTGTTGTGTTGTGTTTTGTGTGGAGTAGTACTCTGATGTGTGTTGTTTTGTATTCTGTGTTGTGCTGTACATGTGGCAACACAGATTTTGTGTGATCTGTCTTCAGTGTTTTACAATATGAACTACATATTCAGTATGGTGTTACGTTTCCACGAAGAATAATTTACCCCATAAAATGCCTGTTGACGCGGATATCGACGGATGAGTCAAAACAATCTTGCTAAATTAGTAAATATGTAGATTTGTTATGCAGCTTTTATGTCTTGTACAGGCATACACGTTGACTTTGATGTTATGTGTCGATAAAGAATAATCTATCCTGTAGTATACTCGTTGACGATGGTATGAAGGGCTGTTCCAAAAGAAGCAGACCATCTGTCCATAAAAAATAGTCTGCCCTGAAAAATATTTGACACTGACATCGAGGGCTGTGTCGAAAGTCAGTTTTAGCTTCTCAAAGATGGCGTCTCCGTGGTTGGAATAAATTCCACACGCACTGATACCATAGATGCCATCTGATGGATAAGATCCAAAATGAACACGACATAATAAGCTGTAAACCTGGGCATAAGCCTCACGTCTGGCAAAGTCTTCAGATCCTACATAGCCCATGGATTCTGAAAATCCTCATATCAATCGTTCAATAAAACACTTATGTGTCAAAAGAAATACACTAAACCCATGTATTTGTTCACTAAACTCATATATGTGTTAACATGTATTTTAAGTCAACAAAAATTAACCCCAAAAGTGTACCTGTTAAAACAGATTTTGTTTCAAGAGCTCATCATATAGGTGTATCCGTAAACACTGACCATAAGAGCTCTAAAAACGATGCTGGTTGACAGTAATATAGAAGCCCTGTCAATAATATTTATATCTAATCATACAACTGTACTTGGCGATACAGATGGGAAGGACTCCTGATGACAGTTCTTATATTACCAGGAATTCGCCCAAAGGAGTTGTTGTGACGACACATTTTTTTGTCAAAAGGATCTCACCCTCAAGGTAGACCAGCGGACGCAGCATCCAGACCACCAGAACTCACCCCATAAGCATATTTGTTGACTCGAATTTGCTTGTCCCTGTACATGGTAACAAACTTCTGGTTACGGGAACGGAAGGTTGACATAGGCAACTTGCCGGGTGCAATATGGTACAACATCAGGGCCAAGCTGCCATTGGCAGTCCGCAGCTGATTCCTGATAACAGATTCAAGAGTAAAAGTTGTCACATCATTCAGTTCAATTCCATTTGATTAAATGCGATTCAGTTCAAATGTGTTCTATTCAATATCATTAGCTTCATCTGTCCCAGACAGTATTAACACATTCTCATGGAATTATGTTTTACTCGTAAAGCACCATCATTACCACCATCAGCAGAAGCAGCAGAAAGACAATCCGCAGCAGTAGTAGAAGTAATAGCAGCAGTAGTAGAAGTTATAGAAGCAGTAGTAGAAGTAATCGCAGCAGTAGAAAGTAAGCAGCAGTGAGAAGTGACCAGCAGTAGTAGAAGTAATCGCAGCAGTAGTAGAAGTAATACAGCATAGTAGAAGTAATACAGCAGTAGTAAAAGTAATACAGCAGTAGTAGAAGTAATACAGCAGTAGTAAAAGTAATACAGCAGTAGTAAAAGTAATAAGCAGTAGTAAAGTAATACAGCAGTAGTAAAAGTAATACAGCAGTAGTAAAAGTAATAGCAGTAGTAAAAGTAATACAGCAGTAGTAAAAGTAATACAGCAGTAGTAAAAGTAATACAGCAGTAGTAAAAGTAATACAGCAGTAGCAGCAGAAGTAGTCTGCAAGACCATGAAATGCATGAAGTGCAACGTACGCATGCAGAGGTACCTGGAGTCAGAGAACATCGCTGTGCCAGAACAAGAGAGATTTAGAAGACACAAGAGCATAGAAGACCAAACGACACACCTTGCGCAAGTCACAGAAAATGCCTCCCAAACTCAGAGAGTGACGGTAGCTGCCTTCATCGACCAGCAAAAGGCCTTCGACAAGGTGCGGAAAGTGACGGTAGCTGCCTTCATCGACCAGCAAAAGGCCTTCGACAAGGTGCGGAAAGTGACGGTAGCTGCCTTCATCGACCAGCAAAAGGCCTTCGACAAGGTGCGGAAAGTGACGGTAGCTGCCTTCATCGACCAGCAAAAGGCCTTCGACAAGGTGCGGAAAGGCAGTATCCTTGTCAAACTCTTGCATAGTGGGACAAAAGGCAACACGTACAAGTGGACCAAGTTATACCTGTAGAAAATCGCGAAAAACTCGGGTTTCTTGTAGATGGACATTGTGGAGGCAAGGAGGCCAGGGAGTACAACAGAGAGGAATACTGTCACCGATTCTATTCATAGTCTTCCTCAATGATCCCGTGCCAGAGCTTCCTGGAGGAATACATGTAGCCCTCTATGCAGACGACCTACTACTTTGGTGCACTGAAGAATTGGCAACAACCGTTACCAACCGCATACAGCTAACTCTGGACACACTCTCAGCCTGCACGAACACCAGGTGTATGTCAATCAAAGAAAAATCTTCGGTCACATTTCAGATTAGGCATTAGTAGCAGAGTATTAACGGCAGCAATACAAGAGGCCTATCAAAATGCCTATCAATCAACATCAGGAAGAGAGTCCTTGAATGTTATATAGAACCAATACTGTTGTACGGATGCAAGGCGTGGACAGTCAGCAAGCAAAGCCAGTAGATCACTCATAAGGAAGATTAGGAAAAGACAAGCAACATTTATACGCCATTTTATGAGGAAGGGGGATTTGGAGCACCTGGTCACAACGGGAAAGCTGGAGGGAAAGAGAGCACCAGGTAGACCCAGGGAGAGAATGCTGGACGGACTCGCAGAGTGGCTGGGGATGAGGAGGGTGGGGGGGGGATGCTGGGGGCAACGAGAGATGGAGATGGTTGGAAGTCCATGGTCGCCAACGCCATGCGGCAGGGCACCTTATGATGATGAATACAAGAGGCAGCAGCAGGAGCAGTAGTAGCAACAATAGCAGCGAAGTAACAGTAGCAGAAATGGCAGCATAGTAGCAGCACTAACAACTTCTGCGGTAGTAGCAGCAACAGTAGTAGAAAAAGTAGCGATAGGAACAGCAGCAGTGACAACAGCATAAGTATAGCAAGTAGTAGTGTAGCACAGCAGTAACAGAGTAGTAGTGCAACAGCAGCAGTAACAGCAGTAGTAGTGGCAGCAGCAGTCAGCAAGTATAACAGCAGTAGAGTAGTGTGGCAGCAGCAGCAGAAGTACTAGCAGTAGTAGGAACAGTCTCAGAAACCATAGCAGAAAGTGTAGAATAAGCAGTAATAGTAGAAGTAGCAACGATAGTAGCACAAGCTTCTTTAAAACTTTCTTTGCAATGTACAATGTCGTTTGAATATTATCTGTTGTTGTTCTTGAAGAAGAGAATATGTTTATACTGGATTAATGTATGCACCTGACTGACTACAATGATACTATATTTACGTTCGGGATCCGGTAATACCACTCCTTGCCTATCACTTTTGTTTTGTTTTGTTTTGTTTATTATCGTCTATTACTATGTATATGTAAACTACAGATGGTGATGACGACGACGACGATGATGATGAGTTATCATCATGATCATATGGCACCAATACAAAGAAAGAAATCATTGTTGTTGTTATTGTTGTTTCTACCAACACTGGCACAGTACCTCTCATAGCCAGTGGTCTCCCTAAAGGCCTCGTCTGTGGGAGCGAAGACGGTGAAGGCGCCCTGGTTTACCAACATATCGGTCAGGTTGGTACGTACCATCTGCTGGGGGAACTGTGACAAGCCCAGCTCCTCTACAGTTTCCATAAGGTTACCCAGCGGCTTTTCTGCAACACACGGGTATTACAAAAAATAAATGTGGTGTTGCTTTGTGGCAATGAGCTGTCCACTTGGGACAGTAGTGCGAATATCATACTTTTAACTTCTCGTAGTGATAAAGCACATATACGATATAATACGATACGGTATCGTACAATATTATGAAATACAATGTAATTCAATGCATTAAAACTGTATATGATTAATTACTTTAAGAAAGTACTCGCTTTCAACTTACGAACAAGCCATGACATGTTTTTTTTTGAAATATGATATAATGCAACCATATTTAATACCTCATCTTAAAATACAGAAATTAGTTCACATTCGATCAATCTGAACGTTTTGCAATACTGTTGGCTTTAAATTACTTAACAAGATTTCCAAAGACAATATTATAGATACGGTCTGCATTTATTCAAAATCAATACTACATACTCTTAAATCTCTAAGATTACAAAGAAGTTAAGAAATAACAGAAAGTAATCATTTGATTAATATCCTATCCTTAAGAGGCACTGATTTTACTTTCTGTTGAATACCATCTCGCTTCTTTCATTATGATATGGTTGACAGGGTTGCCACACGAGGCGAGGGTTTAAGACGAGTAATAGCTCATCAGATTGAAACAATGTACGCTCCTTTTCTCCCTGAGTGAAGGTTGTACTTTAGAGGACACTCATGTTTAGAAGAAGTTCAAAGATAACCGGAAAAATGGTAATGATAACATGAAATTTGGAATCAGCTTAATAACAAAACACACCACACCACCACCACCACCACCACCACCACCACCACCACACACCCACACACAACAACAACAACAACAACACAACACACAAAACAACAACACAACAACAACAACAACACACACACACACACACACACACACACACACACCAACACAAATACACTCAACCTTCTATACATCTCTACAAACCCCACCCCTCTGCACTCGTAAGTACCGAAATGTGATCAAACGTCTTGTCTTACGGGCACATGTGTAACAATGCCGCATGCATTACGCTTGGCAGGACACAAATGTAAGTCAAGCGGAGACTATTTCTGTCTACCAACACTCTTCACACGGATCAACATTTTCTCTGGCGTCGAAACAGTGTTCGTGTCTCTCTTCTTCGTCTTCTGTCTCTATAACCTCATTTTTTGATTCCTTGAAAAATAAACGTACCTGTACCCTCCCCATTCCAGACCTGAGCAAAATAAACATGCATCCGCAAACACGCATGGACACTATATTTGTGTGTGTCACCTAAACGTATACGCTGTGCCTGTGTAAGCGCGCGCGCGCGCACACACACACACACACACACAAATATACGCAGGCAGTCATACACACGTGCACACACACGCACACCCACCCACCACACACACACACGCACACGCACGCACACACACACACACGCATGCACGCACACACACACACACACACACGCACGCACACACACACCCACAGACACACACACACTCACACAAATATCATCTTCTTTCACCATCTATATCGGAGCTCTTTAACGATCCAAACCAACTTTGCATGGGTAAACGTGCTTCAGCAGATGGACAATGCACGGGGATATTAGCTGCATTTGATGTGGCAGGATGCTGTTAACGTCCTCAAGTCATTTTATCCACAGCTTCACTGTTAAACTTGTTCAATGACCGTTTTATGTAAAGTCTGTGAAGTAACTGTTTGGTACCAGTTGCCGTGGCGCAGTGGTTAGCGCAACCAGCTGTTGTTGTTGTTGTTATTGTTGTCTGAAGCCCAGCCGACTGCGTAGATCCGTATCAGGGCTATAACCGCTTCAAAACATACAAATTTCAACGAAAAAAAAAAACAACAACGGAAAATTAAATACACATATCAATTTTGCATTTGCGCGCACAATCTAAGGACATGCCCCCGGCGTTGGCCACTCCGTCCAATTTATCACACAGGGTAGATTTAAAAAACACACCTGAATACAAATATAAGCATACATAAGGACACCAAAACAATCTAAAAACAGGCATAAATTACCTAAAATTGCTTCTGCATATCTCACCTCCCTAGAGCCAAAAATGCATTTAATACATGTACCCAATTACCAATCCTAAGAAAAAGTACGTAAGACTTTATCGAACACGTACAAGTGAATGGACTATCAAGGCAGAAAATGATAGGTAGAAATAACAGAAAGCAAAACAACAAGGCAGACACAAAGACAGTGACAAAAGAGGAAATTTCTAGCGCAGAATTTCCAGAAGGTGTGGATACTATTTATGGTGAAAGAGCCCCCGGCATCTCCACGGGGGAAGCGTAACCAGTTAGGACTTAAATCCCATCAGTCCTCCCAAAATGAATGTGGAATATTTTGGCTGCAGCTGGCTCGGACATGCTATGAACTCAATGGGAAGACCTGGGACCGCACAGTCACCTTTCATCCGCTTCACGGACACATCACTGAGGGTTTTGGTCAAATTTCCTGATCAACACCGCAGGTGTCTGCATCTCTCAAGTTATGACTGACGCCAGGACATTTGTGAAAGGAACTGTAGAATACAGCTCTGTCACCCTGTCTCAATCCAGAATGGAACTCCACAGCAATACGATTATCCTTATCATCATGTGCGCCGGACGGAGATGTACGTAACCTCAAGGATATCTTTTACGGTGAACTAGTCTCCAGCAAGAGATCTGATGGCCGCCCGCAGCTGCGATACAAAGACGTCCGCAAGTGCGATATGAAAGCTCTGGACATCATCACAGACAGCTGGGAATACACAGCAGCCAACCGCAATAGATAGCGCAGTGTGCTCCAAAAACAACCCAGTTCGGGGGAAAAGAAGATCCAGACCTTTGCTGAGGAAAAGAGAGTCAGGCAGAAAGCAAGCTCCTGTGAGGGAAACCCCATGGCCAGCATCCATATGTACATACAATGTCTCAGAGATTGCCTTTCCCGCATCGGCCTTACCAGCCACGGCGACGTTGCTCCAGAGGCGTCAACTCAACTCGAAACGACTCTAGGGTACATCGTCCATAGTCGACGCCGACTGACGGAGGCCTACTACTACTACTACTACTACTACTACTACTACATGCATTATTGTATCATTATAGATTTCCTATGTATTCATGCACTACCTTTTTTCTGCATTCATGAATTTATAGTTTCGACGTAATCGTTTTCAATGGATAGGCTGAGGAAGTTAAAGGGTTTAAAAAAGGACATAGATCTTGACGGTATGACTGTTTGCTTTGTCTTATGGGGAGATGTTATACACTGGTGCAAGCGTAACACTTGGCAAGGCACAGCTTCAACTCGAGTGGAGATTGCTTTCAGTTTACAAACACTTTTCACATGCAATGGATCAACATTTTCCCTGGCGACGAAACAGTGTTTTATGTCTCTCTTCTTCGTCTTTTGTGTCTATAACCGCATTTTTTTGACTCCTTGAAAAACATACATGTCTGTAACTCCCCTGACATGTACAAAATAAACATGCATTTAGAGACATGCGTACACATTTGATCTGTGTCATAAAGACGTATACTCACGCATGTACTGGAACATATATTATATATACTTCATACACACGTGTAAGTAGATGAATGTTAGTGAGTTACACACACACACACACACCACACACACACACACACACACACACATCTATACATGTATTCATTTTGCTAAAAAAAAACAAACAAAAAAACAAAACAAGACGAGATCTTTATGCATTTAGTTTACATATTCGGACACAAGCTGTTGGAACGATTTACCAAATATTCGACAGGTCCACTGTCAGTAAAAACGTTTAAAGATAAATACAATCATTACACACGTACTGAAGTCCATGTATGAAATCTATGCAAAATACAGTGTGTGCTTTATTATTGTTTATTCCCCCTTTTCCCTTTTCAGTTTGCCCATCTATATACAGCATGTATATACACAGTTACATACAGTGATACTGTTTACTGTAAGAATACACACCTGGTTGTTTGTGAACATACGTATGGCTAATACGTCCATTTTTGGTTTGAGCACAGACCGTATGAGTAATCTTTGTAATTTTACAAATTAAATATAGATTGATCATGAGTATGTTGTGTTGTCATGTAGTTTCATATGTAATGTTTTTTCACACGCACACACACACACACACACACACACACACACCACACAACGGCACGCACACATTGCACGCGCACACACACACACACACACACACGCAAACACACACACATGCACACACAAGTAAAGGCCCATGCACGCAAACGTCATGTCTGTTCACACACACACACACACACACACACACACACACACACACACACACACACACACACACACACACACACACACACACACACACACACACACACACACGTGAACACGTACACTACGCTTCCTTCATTCCCATCATGTGTCACGATCTAAACAAACTATTTCGGCACTTATCAACGATTCAAACTGTTGTGGGATAACACATGACTTCCTACAGAGGTTCACTCGACAGAAATTACAGTTCGTTAGACATGGCACCCCCACCCCACCCCCGTACGGATGCTGGGGACTCTTTCAGTATATACAGTATATCTGTGCTAGAAATGTCCTCTTTTCTGTCATTTTCTTTGTTTTTGCCTTGTTCCTTTGCTTTCTGTCGTTTCTCCCTATCATTTTCTGCCTTGTTGGTCCATTCACCTGTATGTGTTCGATGAAGTTTTACATACTTACTTTTAGGATTGATAATTGGGTACATATATCAAGTGCATTTTGGGCTGTAGGGAAATGTAATACGCGGATGGAGTTTTAGGTAATCTAGGTCCGTTTATATAATGTATATGCTTTAGTGTCCTTAATTGTGTTTAAATTTGTATTCAGTTTTTTTTTAATCCCTTTTGTGATAAATTGCACGGAGTGGTCAACGCTAAGGGTATCTCCTTAAGATTATGTACGCGAATGCATTGAAATATATACTTAATTTTCTGTTCGTTTATTTTTTTTTTCTTTTCTTTTTTCTTTTTATTATTTTTTTTTTGCTGTTGAAGTATGATGTACGTTTTGAAACAGTTTTAGCCCTGATATGGCTCCACGCAGTGGGCTGGGCTTTAAACAAAAATAACGATAACAACAGATGTGGCACAATGATCCTACAATCCACGACCTAACTATGGCCTTACCACATAGCTTGACTGTACAAGTTGTCCTTAACTACTGACGCCCTTAAAAGCAAATATGCGTGCAGCTTCTAAAACATGCACAAAATAAACATGCATCTGCAGACAACACAAACACACTCTTTTCGTGTCGCGTAAGGATTATTTACGCAAGCGTTTGCATCGCGCGGGCGCACGCACACACACACACACATACACACACACAAATTATACACGCATGCATTTACACATACATATACATGCAAGCCAGATTGAGCATTTACACATGCATACTCATCCACTCACACCCACATCCACACACAAATTACACACGCATCTATGTACACATACATACACATGCAAGCCAGAATAAGCATTTATACAAGCACACTCATCCACTCGCTCAAACACACAGACACACATACAGACACAGACACACTGGCATGTAAGCGATGTTTCTGTTTCTTTACACAATCTATTTCGGCGATCGTCAACGCTCTAAACAGTTTCATGTAATGCGAGTTGTAGTACAATAGGCGAACAGCGCACGAGGGTATCTGGTTCTTTTGGATATGGCACTAAGATATATGTTTTATACACACACACAAACAACAGTATACATATGTACATGTACATATATATAAATATATATATATATATAAGATTACAGTTTACAAGGATGACTTTAAAAGCAGATTGAATTCAGGACAATATACATAATATATATATAAATTATGTATATGTGTATGCTTGTATGTATTAGGATTTGAATATATAATAATATATATAATTTACATATACATACATATGTATATATATAGTGTGTGTGTGTGTGTGTGTGTGTGTGTGTGTGTGTGTGTGTGTGTGTGTGTGTGTGTGTGTGTGTGTGTGTGTGTGTGTGTGTTGTTGTGTGTGTGTATGTATTGTCTGTTAATCCAAATCTGCTCTTGAAAGTTATCCTTGTAAACTGTAATCTTCTATGTATGTATGTATGTATGTATGTATGTATGTATGTATGTATGTATGTATGTATGTATGTATGTATGTATGTATGTATATATATATATATATACATATATATGTATCAGATGGCAGGCTCTTCAACCTCGCCCGCCTCAGAGCAAGGACAAAGGTCCGTGAAGCCCTCATCAGAGACATGCTATTTGCCGACGATGCCGCAGCTGTGACCCATACTCAGCGGGACTTGCAGTCACTAATGGACCGCTTCTCCCAGGCTTGCAAAGATTTTGGTCTGACCATCAGTCTTAAGAAGACAAACGTCCTGGGCCAAGACACGCCATCTCCACCAACCATCACCATTGAAGACTACGAGCTTGAAGCCATCCATCAATTCACATATCTTGGGTCCACCATCACCGATAACCTCTCCCTTGACACAGAGGTCGACAAGAGGATCGGGAAGGCAGCCACAACACTAGCCCGCCTCACACAAAGGGTGTGGACAAATCCCAAGCTGACCACAAAGACAAAGATGGCTGTATACAACGCCTGTGTCCTCAGCACCTTGCTGTATGGCAGCGAGGCGTGGACCACGCATGCTCATCAGGAGAAAAGGCTCAATACCTTCCACCTGAGAAGCCTACGGCGCATACTTGGCATTTCCTGGCAAGACAAGGTGACCAACACCGAAGTCCTAACCGCGCTGGCCTCCCAACCATGCATACCATGCTGAGACAGCGTCGGCTGCTGCTGGTTGGGCCACGTTCGCCGCATGGAAGATGGTCGCATCCCAAAAGACATCCTTTATGGTGAGCTTGCCACAGGGCAGAGAAACATTGGCCGCCCACAGCTGAGATACAAAGACGTTTGCAAGCGTGACATGAAGGCGCTTGAGATCAACACTGAGTCCTGGGAGGACCTCGCAGACGACCGCAACAGCTGGAGAACTACTCTCAAGAAACAGCTGCGGATTGGTGAGGACAAACTGTCAGCTGCTGCAGCAGAAAAGCGAGTTCGCAGAAAAGGGATGACAGCCAACAGACCAGCATCAGCATACACATGCGACCGCTGCGACAGAGACTGCCTCTCTCGCATTGGTCTGTAAGTCACAGGCAACGCTGCTTGGACCAAACAGACAGCCCATCTAGACATTAGAACGGATGTACTTTGTCCATGGTCAATCATGACCGAAGGAGGCCTACTACTACTATATGTATATTGATCCTTAATTCAAATCTGCTCTTAAAAGTCATCCTTGTAAACTGTAATCTCTCTCTCTCTCTCTCTTCTCTTTCTGTGATTGTTTATCTGTGTGCATATTATGTGCATGTGTGAATGTGTGCTTGTATAATGAAAGAGGGAGGGAGAGAGAGAGGAAGGGATGGAGAGAGAAAAAAAAGAAAGACAGCAGACAGACAGACAGGCAAACGGACGCACAGACAGACAGACAGACAGACAGACACGGACAGACAGAATGTGTGTGTGGAAAGTATTCACTGCTTTATACATTTAAACGCGTAAGGTTTCATGTACAATTTTCTCTCCAAACGTCAAGTTTGTCACATGACTGACATCTGGAAGTGAATAGTTTTTATTGACATTTATTTGTATTACTTCTTTAACGCTTTACGTCTTGCAGTTTGTCCCTTTCATCACAGCGGTAGGGGGCTGACTTGTATCTGCTTGACACATGCCCGCCTGTGCCGCTCACGTTTTTGTTAGGTGTTAGGGCTCTTGTGAGCAGAGGTGCTGTACAAACATGTTTACTATGGCTATTATTATTATTGTTGTTATTGGGGTTTTTTTTGTCCCATTTTCTTCGCCACTTTAATGGCCACAGAAGCTGGAACAGTTTTTACAATGCGA
>CM060310.1:63491870-63544370 GCA_030674185.1 Monoplex corrugatus
AGACCACAGACAGAGACAGAGACAGAGAGAGACAAACAAAGAGAAGAGAGAGACAGACAGACAGAGAGAGACAAAGAGAGAGAGAGAGAGAGAGACAGACAGAGACAGAGACAGAGAGACATACATTACATACGATACATACAGACACACATACATACATAGACAGACAGACAGAACGAGAGAGAGACAGACTGACTGACAGACAGACAGACAAGACAGACAGACAAGACAGACAGACAGACAGACAGAAACTAACGTGGGACGTTCGCAGATCATCTTGAGGTGTTGGGCCACGCAGTGTGTGAAGAACTTTTTCCCTGTTCCGTACACCTCCTGCACCATACACATGTTGGGCCTGTAACACACACACACACACACACACACACACACACACACACACACACACACACACACACACACACACACACACATACATAAACACACACACACACACACACACGCACAAACACACACACACACACACACGCACACACACAGACACACATATACGCACACACACACACACATACACATACACACACCCACACACACACACACATACACACACACACACACGCACACACACACACCATACGTGGGCGCACACCCACACGCATTAATACATACATACACATGCTCTTGCACACAGATAGATAGGCAGACAGACAGACACACACACAAGCAAACAAATACACATTTGTCTTCTTTTTCTCAAAAAACAACCAGAAACACACGAAAATAAAATGAAAACGGTATCAAATTAACGAAACAAGACAAGCACAAATTTTTGCCCACCTGGCTCTTGTCAAATGTGTACACAACCAACAACAACAACAACAATCAGCAAATTTAGAACAAAAACAACAGATCAGACAATTTCCCTGATGTTTCGTCGAACTCATTCTAACAAAGGACACAGACAATTGACCGAACAATTTTCGTCTTGAAACCCATGACCAGAGTAGTTGTTGGATAGACGTGTGTGTGTTGTGTGTGTGTGTGTGTGGTGTGTGTGTGTGTGTGTGTGTGTGTGTGTGTGTGTGTGTGTGTGATGTGTGTGTGTGTGTGTGTGTGTGTGTGTGTGTGTGTGGTGTGTGCGGTAGGTGGTGGTAGGTGTGCGTGTGGTGATGGTGGTAGTGTAGTGTTGGTGGTGGTGGTGGAGTGTTTAATTCATGAAACGCAACAGCTGAAATGATTCCTATTTCTGTCTGAGGTGCCACAACAGGCAGTTCAGTTATATTAACACCGTCCAGCCTGTGAACTACACACACACACACACACACACACACACACACACACACACACACACACACACACACACACACACACACACACCACATACAGACACACACACACACACACCACACACACACACACACCACATAACCACACACACACACACACACACACACACACACACACCACACACACACACACACACACACACACACACACACACCACACACGCACACACACCCTGCACACACACACGAGGGATGTTTCTTCAGCACCTGTTTGTTATCGGCACAGGCAAAGACAGTAACGAAAATTTAGTTAACAAACAAGGCAGTATCTGATGAATCGAACAAACAAACAAACGAACAAACAAACAAACAAACAAACAAACGTACGCACTCAAGTTTCACAAACACTAACATAGAGCCAACACAGTTTTTTTCGGTAAACATTGCGAAAGAAATCAAGTCAAATCCAGTGCACGCGGAGAGTGTTTATTAGATGATACTAAATGATTCCCACAAGGATACACGCAGTAATAAACTAATTATAGCAAGATGGAAAAAAGAAAGGAAGGAAGCAAGGAAGAAAGCTCGGGAGATATGTCTCCAAACTCGCAAAATAATAACGCGTAAGATGTACAGTATTAAGTATTAGCATACCAAGACATAACTGCTTTCATCCCCAATACATAAAGAATATTATATTACACTATTTTGTATTACTTTGCACTGCATCAGTTTCTTTATCCCGTGACTAGGGGAGAGAGAGAGAGAGAGAGAGAGAGAGAGAGAGAGAGAGAGAGAGAGAGAGAGAGAGGAGAGAGAGAGAGAGAGAGAGAGAGAGAGAGAGAGAAAGAAAGAAGAGAGAGAAGAGAAAGAAAGAGAGAGAGAGAGAGAAGAGAGAGAGAGAGAGAGAGAGAGAGAGAGAGAGAGTCACTTCATTATGTTTACAAAAACAAGTGCGCCCTTGTTCACTATGCACATATGTGCGTTTATTTTTACACACGCGCACGTACGTACACACACACGCGCACGCGCGCACGTGCGCAGAGAAACACACACCACACCACAAAACACACCACACCACCCACACACACACACAAACACACGTATAGATACAAAAAGTATCTGATTAATACCATTGGTGAATGGAAAGAGCTCGGATGCACCATCATTTTGAATGACCAAGGACACGAGGCCCATAGCCACAATGTTAACCCTTTGACTCCGCACCCTATCCACTAACTGCAAAAACTTAATCCTTTGACTCCCTTACTTTATCCACCAGCTTCCTACAGAAAGCTGGAGGATAGGGTAAGGGAGCCAAATGGTTAAGTTTTTGCTTTGGTAGCATGATTGACAATGCAGGATGGTGCGGGAGTCAAAGGGTTAAAACATCAGACTTTCAGTCGGTAGATCTGGGTCTGATCCTGTTTTGGTACCGTCTGCTGGCTAAAAGGTAAGAGGTTTTTTTTTTCCGATCTCCTTGGTAAAATTGCTAAAGTCTACTAATGCCTGAGCCCCTTTCGTCTGTACAAGCACACAGAACATCAAATATACACGGTAAAGATCATGTAAGCCATTTCAGCTATGTGCATGTGGCTTATGGACACACGCACATACCCACCATACACGTACACTGAGGATGGGGTATACAGACTGTGCAACAACATAACGCCTGCACGGTGTGGGCAAAACAACGTGCATGCACGCGTCCGGGAAAACAATGGTCAGTGCCATAAAAGAAACAAAAAATAAATAAAACACACAAACAAAACAAAACAAAAACCAACCACCACTAACAAATACACAAAAACAGAGAAAGAAGAAAGAACGAAAGAAAGAAAGGACGAAAGAAAGAGACAGACACACAGACATACAACAAATATCACAGAAATGTCAAATTTCTAATTCTGTAACTCTTTTAGTCTCTGTGACCTTGAACAGGCTTCTGATGAAGGAAAACTGGAAGCGGGGACAATGGTAGTTTATCACAACTCTAAAAACAACATATGAATATTATTAGAAACTCCCCAAAAACGCAGTTCACACAACTTCCTCCAAAAGTGCTAACTTTAGGCACTTTTCCGTCCGTATGACCCTGACTTTGGCGCCATGACTTGCAAACGAATGTTACACTTTTCACCCGGATTTGTAAAGAAACAGCTGAGAAAATCTTACTGACACATTTTCGACACAGAAACACACACAGACACACAAACACATACAGACATAGACACAGATTAACAGACAAACGGACACACACACACACACACACACACACACACACACACACACACACACACACAACACACGCGCGCGCGCGCGCGCGCCACACACACCCCTCTTTCTTCCACACACATCATGCTCCAAACCTTTTCTACAAATTTCCCTACAAAAAAAAGAACTACCAGTACCAGCTGTTTTTCTGATGTTTAACCACAACATTCCAGCAAAAGAGATGGAGGGGGAAAAAGGAGGCGAGAGAGGAAAGCAAGGTATCCCTTCCCCATCCATTATCTACTGCATGTTGAAGCGTGGGTTTAAACGACTGTTTGAACGACTACAGGAAGGCAATGGGCTGGTTAATGATCATGTTTTACCGTCTGTCACGGATGCATATACACTCGGTTCCTTCATGAACTTCTCTTTCTCAGTCAGACCTACCACAGTTTGACACTATCTTCTCTATTATTTCATAAATCTTCTTGTGCAATTAGGTTTAAACAAATTAATTTTTTGGTCACAACGGCATATTTCTGCATGATTTGCGGGCTGCTCTCCCTACGGAAAGCACGCCGCCGTACTACGGTGCTACCATTATTTTGTGTTTTTTATCCGTGTTTTCTTTTTAATTTATGAAAGTGGATATTTCCACCTGATTTTGCCACGGAAAACTCTTTTACCACCTTGGGATCTTTAACACGGGATAAGTGCATGCTACACACAGGACTCCGGTTTATCGTCTCATTCGAAAGACTAGCACCCAGACCACAATTTACGGTCTGGTAAAAAAGAGGGGTAGAAAAATTGCATATGCAATCCGTAATTTGAACTCAGGTTTCTCGCGCCATATGCATGTGCTTTAACCACTATACCACCACTCCACATTACCCTTGCACACTCCTTTTCTCGACTTTTTTTTTTAATCTCTGGCACTGTTTTCCGGACTGGCTGTTTTTGAGGTTAAAAGTAACACCGTGCGCCTTCTTTTCCTTTTAAGCCACAAGGAAAAAAAATCAAACTATTCTGATGTAACTGGGGAATAATATCTCCAATTTGACAGTAGAGTGACCATCTCCAATACTGACGCAGGCATTCTCAGTGGTTTGTACGACAAATGGCATAAACCAGCAAGTGGTCTTCTTTTCAAAGGCCCTATTTGGTCTTTTAAGGCCCTAGAGTCTAAAGACTGACAAAGTCTGTGGATCCCACCAGGATGTCAGAAGAAATTCCAGTGGATCCCCATCCACTGTTGGGATACCAGGAAACAACAGTGTAGATGAGCTGGAAAAAAGTGGAGCCCAGAACGAACAAACAGACAACAGAATCAGCTACAGTGAAAAGAGGAGCATCATCGGATCATTTCTTAAGCCACGGTAGAAAGGAACAACTATCACCTTCTCTCCAGACAGCAGCAAGTGATTCCGATGAGCTCGGCATCAAGTAAAACCAGCTCAGTGTGCACATGACCCACACGTTCAATAGAGTCAAGGTGACAAGATAGCAAAACACATATTGAACGATGTCAGTTCTATATCAAGATGACCAGATAGCAAAGTTAACAAGAAACACCACGAGGGCGCGGATGGGACCCGGCGCACCAACGCCCCGCCAGTCTGGGGACACCCACCTCCCAAGATCCCGACGCCAATCGACAGTCATTTCCTCAAGCAAAGCGGGGCTGTCCATGCGCCGCACGATCCACCCATCAGTCACCTTGCTTACACACCAAACGGCAAGGTGGGGAGATGACAAACCCCATGACATAGCCACACAACGTGCACCAACCAGGTCCAGCCAAGCCTCTGAACCAAGAGAGAATGGCATACCCCTCTCTCGCCCCGCCCTGGCCTCCATCCCTCCCTCGGGCAGCCCGTCCAGCCACTAGCTCGCACAACCGCCAGCATCCCTCCCCCTACCACTTCTATATGAATATGACCAGATATCAACAGACATACTGAACGATGCCACTTCTATCAAGCGGAGGCTGACTACTCTTCTGCTAACCACCATGCTCCGTGGCAGACGAAAGGAAATGGACAAAACGTCCACATTCGTTGATGGAAGTGGCTTGACTCTGTAGACGGGGAACGAAAGAAGAAGAAACAGTCTCATAGAAGACAGCGACCGGCTTTCATTTTCCATCCAATCTCTCTGTCTGTCCGTCTATCTGTCTGTCTGTGTGTGTGTCTGTCTGTCTTTCTCGCTCTCTTTCTCGCTCTCTTTCTCTGTCTCTCACTTTCTCGCTCTCTCTCTCTCTGTCTCTCTTTCTTGCTCTCTCTCCCACTCTCCGTCTCTCTGGCTCCTCCTCCTCACAGAGAGAGAGAGAGAGAGAGAGAGAGAGAGAGAGAGAGAGAGAGAGAGAGAGAGAGAGAGAGAGAGAGAGAGAGAGAGATAGAGAGAACAGAAATGTTTCACGGAACAGCCACGATGCGTGAACCAGCTGCTGAAACAGATTTAAGCCGACACGTTTTTTTTTCTCTCTAAAAATATTAAGTTCTGGTAATCGTAGGCATATTTTCCAACACTTGATGTTCTTTTTTATCCACGCGGCCTTGAAAACGATCCAATTTCATTTACAGTTGCACATTAGCAACTCCTAGCTACTCTTTCATCAGTTAGAAAAATAAAAAGAATTCAGCAAGCAGGCTAACATATAATTACACGCACACGAAATGAGAAAACCAACACTGCTACAATCACCACAAACAACACCAACAGCAAGAAATCTGTAAATACGACGAAACATTTTTCTAAAAAAAATAAGGGCGTACCCTGACTCAAGATTTTTTCTCCTCAAAACTTCTGATTACGGTGCTTCTCCCTTGCCATCTACACCAAACTGAGAACAGGATAATTAACTATGGACACTGCAAACTATTCTATTATATACAGTGCACACAGAATCATAATGTGTACACATGATTATACCTCAGCTGTTCCATTTAAACAACTGTTCGAAGTATATCAGGCCTGCCATAATGTTTTGATTGAACACACCCAGACGAGTTAGGTCACAGAAGTATGCGACACCAATCACTGGAGTTATAACGTGTAAGCAGATGTCAGGATCGATTTTTCTACCGATGAGCGGACGAAAGCGTTGATATGTCGTGTTTTACATGCAGTAATTTTATGCTAGATAGAATCTCATGACTTTGCAACGTGTAGAATATATGAATATATAGTCTTTTCATATAATCTGGATGATGTAGATGTAAATATGTATACTCTTTTCTTATAATCCTTATGATGTAGTGGAGTGCATATGGATGATCAGTCATGGAAAAAAAGGCGGAAAGCGGATAAAGTGGAAGTTTTCACATTCCAATCCCATTACAATCATTTTGGAAAGGAGGGGTTGGTTTCGTATTTAGTTTATTCAAGATGGCGGCGGAGCGTCCACATAATTACATACGCATTGTAGCACTAATGCTCCTAATCAGATCCACACAGATAATGGAACACACCATAAGCCTGGACATAAATCCTATGTGCTTACAAAGTTTTGACGTTTTACGAAGTGCATGAGTCCAACATTATATACTAGCGTTCGTCTTTACAATGACCTGTCACAGGATCATTTATGCCTCAAAACAGAATTCTCCAGAAGTAGTTCCCAACAAGGCCTTTGACTGTTTGGAAAGAGTTGCTAGAGTAACACGAAGTTTCGCATGGTTCAACTATCTCCTCTCTACAGCACCATTCCACCCACAGAGCCATGTTGATATAGCGTACTCTAACAAGTTCAACTGGATAATGCAGGCCTTGTTGTCTTGACCTTGGCACCTGTCCAACTCAACTGACACCGGGAAATACACCATCACTCATCACGAGGAGCGCCATGACGGTTGCAAGGCGATGATGAACAAGATGTGTAAGTGACAAGAGCAGTGTTTGTTGACGCGTCTGTTTTGACGTGAGGACTCTCAGAAGAGCTTTCCGCAGATCAGATGACAGACGAACTTGAGATACCGTCTGGTGGACGGACATTTTTACATTCTCCCAGGTCAACACAACTATGTGAAACCTGTTAATGTCGTAACCCCCTTAGTGGGAAAACGCACGCAAAGCATCAAACACGCACGTTAAGTAGTCTGCAAGCCATATCAGTATTCCGTGATTTATGGAAACATGAAACCCCCTGCACGCACATTCCTGAAAACGGAATATGGATTGCCTTAATGGCAGAAAAACCCCAGCAATAAATGTTAAAGCCCACTGATACAGTCGAGTGCACGTCAAAGTTGTAGCCACGAATGATAATAACACAAAACAAAACTAAAGCAAAACATAAGATTCAGATGGTGCTGCCATTGATGGAAGAAGCTATGCTACAACAGTTCCTGTTTAGGAGATGATGGCGGTATAGTTGGTCCTGAGTATTTTTTTTTCCTGTTTTCTCTATAGAACGAGCGGAGTGAACTGATTGATTCTGTAATCAAGTGGTACTGTGATTTGTCAAAGAGCTGAATGCGTGTGTACCACAAAGGAAAGGTGTTTACTGATCGGTGTTCAAAGCTACAGCCAAGCGAAGCACAGGCTGAAATAGCTCACTTGTCACTGAGATTCTCATATTCATGTCACTTTTGCATTCTGGTCTGGCTGACCGAGGACAGGCCAGTTTACGATCGAAAATTTTAGAACAACAACAACAACAAACTTTCAAAAACTGAAAAGCAGCAAGTGAGAGGCACAAGTAATAAACCGAGTAAAGGCAGCAACATTTCAACGACTGCCGCAAAAAATCAGCACCACACACACACAAAAACACAAAATAGCGAGAGTTCAGAACCCGCAAACAAAGAGGCAAGGGACATCACTCCCATCATATTACGAGGAAAATTGTGTTATTGTTGTAACTTTTCTTGTATGAGTTATGAGCTAAGAATTTTGTCAGGTCACAGGGAAAAAACATTATACTGGATGATACGAAATAAAACTACCACGGATAATGATAAGCAAGCTAACGATACACAATTGGATCTCTCCCAATTAACATCTTGTTATCATTTATCCAAAACAGTTTTGATGAAACCTGATTTTCATCACACACACACACACACACACACACACACACACACACACACACACACATACACACACACACACACACACACTCTCTCTCTCTCTCTCTCTGTCTGTCTCCCACACTCCTCTCTCTCTCTCTTTCCCTGTCTGTTCTCTCTCTTCTCCATACACACTATACCACTAACCTTCTGATAAAACAACTACCATCTGTTTTTACGTCTGACGTTCGAAAACAAAATACCAGCAAGAAACGAAGAAAGACCAGGAAAGAACGTGGTTTTAAACAACTATCTGAATGACTGCTGGGAGAATATGAACTAGTCAATGATCATGTTTTACATCCTCTCTTTCTGCTCGTAAATCTTTTTGCAACCCCTCAACCACCCCTCCCCATCCATTCTACGTGTACATCTCCCCATCCCCCTTCTGGATATCAATGCTTTCAGGAATAGTAGAGTTTTATTTTAAATCCTTCATCAAAAGACTCTACCATTTTCTTACAAACGAAACATACAAAACAACTAAGCAACAACAACGACAAAAACAAAACAAAAAAACAAGAAAAACACAACAACAAACAAACAACAACAACCAAACAAAAAACAACAAAAACAAAACACAAAAACAACCCCAAATGAACGGTGAGGATTGGAAATCAATCTCAAGTATTGATACGGCCGTTTACAACAAACAAACACAAACAAACAAACAACAACAACAACCAAACAAAAACAAAAACAAAACAAAAACAACCCCAAATGAACGGTGAAGATTGGAAATCAATCTCAAGTATTGATACGGCCGTTTACAACAAACAAACAAACAAACAAACAACAACAACAACCAAACAAAAACAAAAACAAAACAAAAACAACCCCAAATGAACGGTGAGGATTGGAAATCAATCTCAAATATTGATATGGCTGTTTCCTCAAAACAATTACAACACGACGGACAATTGCTGAATACATTGTTATCTTCAAAGATTTTGTCAATTTCCAACACATGTTGGAAAGATTTTTGAACTAACTTTTGGTATCAGTACAGATCAAATGATCTAAGTTTATCTGCTCATGCACATAAGCAATTTCTTTTACGTATAAAACAATTTCACTGGAAATGAAGATTACTATACCGTAATAATCAAACTGAGGACATACAGACAGAAATACAAACAAACAAACAACAAACAAACAAACAAACGCTAATCTATGGATTTAAAGATTTTTCTGAACGTCGCCACCGTTTTGATTACACGTATTGTCTTCTTACTACCTGCGCTGCAGCGTTTTAATCGCCACAGTGGAACATGTAGTTTCGTACAGCAAAAGTGAAAAATATTACAAAATACAGAGCTTGAGAAACGAGCTGCAAGTTTTAGACAAACGTAGAGAATGTATGGCTTAGCTGCCTGTTTATCTCTTCGATTCTAACCTTTCCCACAAAACTCTGTTGATGCAGTCTACCCTGACATGTTCAGCCGTCTAATGTAGGCTGTGTTGCCTTGACCTGGGCACCTGTCCAACTGCTGATTCAATGCAAACAGGTAGTTTCTTTATGGATGGGATTCAACAAAAACTTAATGAAACGTTCATGCATAGTGAGGTGTTACAAATGCAAAGTGACTGCCAGCGTTCAAGCTAACTGGAAACAGAAATACGCAAAATACAACGCGTATTTCATGTAAGAAGACAGACAAGACAGGCGCAAGACAAGACAAGACAAGAGCAAGACAAGACAGGTGTAAGACAAGACAGATTCACAAGACAAGATGGTGCAAGACAAAGCAGTGCAAGACAAGACAGGTGCAAGACAAGACTAGACAAGTGCAAACAAGACAGGTGCAAAACAAGACAGGTGCAAGACAGGTACAAGACAAGGTGCAAGACAAGACAAGAAGGTGCAAGACAAGACTAGACAGGTGCAAGACTAGACAGGTGCAAGACAAGACAGGTGCAAGACTAGACAGGTGCAAGACAAGACAAGACTAGACAAATGCAAGACAAAACCAGATTGATGCAAGACAAGACAGGTGCAAGACAAGACAAGCGCAAGACAAGACAGGTGCAAGACAAGACAAGACAAAACAAAACTATCAAATACGCGTTGTGGTTTGTGTATTTCTGGTTTGAATATGACTGTTGCTTTCAATGTCACTGCTGCTCGAAAACTGTCAAGAAAACCGTGAAAGACTTCACATTAAACCTGAATAGCTAAAATAAAATAGGAAGTATCAACGCCTATTTCAAAGCCTATTTCGTAAAAATGAAGTGTAAAGACTATCCCACTACTTGTCTCAGAGATCCTTCTTTTCCTTTATTTGTCTGAGCTTCACCCTGCACTGTTGACAATTTCGAGGCAAGTGAGATGTAAGTAGAAGACTCTAATGATTAAGCAATTATCCAAATATCCCAGTGTTAATTCCAGAGTACCCATTAAGCCCTGCTGATATAGCACAATCTGACAACTTCAGCCAGTTTGATGAAAGGTACTTCATATATCATATTATAAAGTGTTGTCGTATTGGTTTCCTCAAACTGATTCGATAAAACATTATTTGACCATTTCCCTCTTACTTGTTGTATATTGTATTTGTTTCATTAAGTTCTGTTGTGTCACGTAGTGAATTATTTATTATTGTAGTTTTTGTTTCAACATACCTTTAACCCTTAGTTTGGGGAGACAGGGAGACAGCGAGACAGAGGCAGAGAGAGAGAGAGAGAGAGAGAGAGAGAGAGAGAGAGAGAGAGAGAGACAGAGACAGAGAGACAGAGAGCGAGAGAGACAGAGACATAGGCAGAGAGAGAGAGAAGAGAGAGAGAAGAAAGAGAGAGAGAGAGGAAGAGAGAGAGAGAGAGAGAAAGAGAAAGAGAGAGAGGAGAGAAGAAAGAGAAGAAGAAAGAGAGAGAGAGAGAGAGAGAGATCCTCACATTGCCTAACAGACACAAATACATACACAGATGATTCTCTCTCACACACACAAATGCGCACATCCTCTACATACACCATACCACACGCCTTCCCCACACAAAACAACCACCAGCTGGTTTTCACGTCTGACTTCTAAAAACAACATACCAGCAAGAGGCATGAAGCTCAGAAAAACGAAAGTGGCGAAAGACAGCGGGCATCCTCCCCCATCCATTATCTACAGCATATTGAAGCGTGAGTTAAAACGACTGTTTGAACGACTGCCGGGAGGCAATGAACTGGATAATGATCATGTTTTACAACCGTTTTTTACTCATCTAAGAAATTTGTTGGAAACGTTTAACCGCCCCTCCCTGCCCATTGCACATTTCCCTATCTCCCTTGTTGATTGGACTGCTTCTAAAATCCCTCGGACAAAAACAGTTTTACCTGTTTCTAACAAACAAAACAAAAACAAGAAATACTCAAGCAAGCAAGCAAGCAAGCAAACCAACCAACCAACCAACCAACGAACAACCAACCAACCAACCAACCAACCAACCAACCAACCAACCAAACCAACCAACCAACCAACCAACCAACCAACCAACCAACCAACCAAAAATATTCAATGAGAACTGAACATCAATCCAAAATGCCGATACTTCTGTTCCTCGAAAGCAATTAAAGATGCCAGACAACTGCTGAACATGTTGACTAATTCTTTTCTGTGAAATTTTATTGATCTGGGAATATATTTTTCAAAACATAATTTTGGTATCAGCGCAACCTTGGACATGATCCAAGTTCAATGCCTCTTGCATACGGGCGACTACCTTTATATTTAGGATAATTTAGCTGGAAGAAACAAACAAACAAACAAACAAAAACAAACAAACAAACAAACAAACAAACAAAAACCTAATTCATAGAAGTGATTCCAGATTTTCTGGGAGTATGACTGTTGCTTGGCTGCGTGCAATGTACATGAAATGGAAAATAATCCTTATAGTGCAACATATATTTACAAAATTAAATTTAGACACAAAATGTCAAGTTCCAATCTATTGATTACAAGTGTTTGCAGAGATGAAAGTCTTGGCTCTGAAAATACTGTTTTTGTTTTTTTGTTTTTGTTTTGTTTTTTGCAGCATTCTATTGGGTTCATTGTTCAAATACTAAAAAAAACGAAATTTTCTTTCAGTGGACTTTTCAAAGAATGGAAAACCAAATGTATTGGAGCTGTATATTCTTGTATCACTCCACAGATCAAAACCAAGTCACAGCCACCATTGTTTTGGTCACACAGATTTCCATTTATACTGCCTGTTCTGCAGCGTTTCAATAATCTGAGTTGAACATGTAGTGTTGCACAGCAAACGTCACAAATGTTGCAAAATGACGGTTTTTAGAATTTGGAATCTGGATCTTGTTTCGAGAATTCATGGCACCAGGACACTTTCACATGCGCTCAATGCCAATCTACCAACATTGTCTGGCAAACTCCGTCAGCCTGAACAAAATCCTACACACTGGCAAAATCTGGAAGTAGTGAGGAAAACAGGACGTATGAAACACTGACACTACCAGCATGATCTGAAATCAAGTGGACAGTGATCTAGCATAGTACTTTATAGCATCATGATTACTGTCCTATCGTCATATAGCATCACAGCATTGTAAAATCTTCCCAGATTCTGTGGCCACCGAAGTGGTTTTGAAGATGGGACAGGAAAACAGCAGACAGACAGCAAACGAGCCAACTTTTATGTTGTGGGAAACATGCTGCAATTATCAGGGAAATGCAGAAGCTTAGTTGTGTCACTTTCTGTACATTTCTAATCCGCTCCTCAGAGCCATGCTGACATAATGTTCTCTGACAAGTTCAACTGGATAGTGCAGGCCATGTTGTCTTGACCTTGGAACCTGTCCAACCACTGATTCAACCGACACCAGGAAATACATCATCACTCCGCATGTGGCGATGACGAACATGATGAATTAATGACATGAGCAGTGTTTGTAGACACATCTGTTTTGACGTGAGGACGTCAACGAAAGCTTTTGGCGGATCAGACGAAAGAGATGCGACAAGCAATTATGTCTGTTACTTGTGCGTGAATATTTTTTATTCCCAGTGTGCTGTGTACCGTCTTTTAATTTGTTTACACTGAACGCCACAGAAAAAAATAATTTCTTCAAAAACTCCTTTTTTTTATGAGAGATTAGGAGGATAGCATAAGAATTGCTGTGTGCCTGTTTTGATGTAAGAACGTTCTAGAAGTGTGTACTGGATGACATAATCATTGGAAAGAAATGCTGTTGAAGGCAATAACAGATGATCGACTGCTATAAAATTTGTTTTTATTCTCTAGGATGATATTATTTGTTATACATTTTGTTCTTTCCAGCATTTTTCTTTTCCTCATATGAAAATTCCACCAGTATTTCCCCCTTTAAATAACAGATTAAATTGTCATCACTATATCAAAATTTTGGACATTTTTGTATACAATTTAGTCGTTTCAAATTACAGTGAAACGGACCATACCAAGGAAAATAGTTTAAAGTGGATAAGCATATATAACACAAGCACCACACTACATCACACGTTACAGTGTCCATACAATCATAATTCAAGGATTTCCAAAGAGAACAGTGTGTTTGTCTTCTTGAGTCCTTTTGTTTTATACACCATTCTGGCAGGCGATTTATAGCTTGTCTGAGCATATGTGTTTTTGTTTTTGTCATGTGTGTCCCAATGTGTTCACCTAATGTAAAAAAAAATCGTGTACGTTTCACAGAGGTCGCATGGACACTTAAATGTCTAATGAACTATCCTTTTTCCTATCCAAGAATCTCCTGGCCTTATAAGCTCTGTTCTGTAGTTATATAAAAGGCTCAACAAGGTAGTTACAAGAACCCTAAGGCCACAGGGGACTGAGGTGGTACACCTCTCTACTCTTTAGTAAGCTGTTTGAAGGTGGGTCATATTCCACTCAATTGCTATCACCTTCCCCAACCATGTACAGGACCAGACATGTATTCATAGCTCGGTGTACTGGAAGCCACAACCATTAAGACCATGAAATTGATATGAGATAAAGTAAGATACGCTTAGCTAAGCTGAGCGTCAAAACTTCAAAACAACTTACTACTCAGGGACAGTAGCATAAGGTCCCACTGGATCTAGTATGTAGTCCGTCCTACACAGCACATATAACATTAGCATTAACACATACATGTGAAATGCATTATTTAAAACTAAAAATAAAGGAATAGCATAGCAAAAACATTACTTAGAACCATACAAAGGAAAGGAAGAAAGTAAACATTAAACACAAACAAAAGATGGAAGAAATGCGGTAGTTTATGACGAAATGGAAGCCTGCATAAATGTCTGACATAAACGTATGCACAAAGACAGGCCTGTATATCGCCTTATAGGTAAAACAGATACTCCAAGTCTTTGTCACTATCAGGACGAACAAGGCTGAAAAATGATTCATGGAGTTGGAATGATCATATGGTAGAGATACTGACAATGAAAAACACACAGCATTTTCTTACAGCAGAAGTTGTTAACTGAAAGCCATTTTCAAATTTGCTGATGTTGATGTACACAGCTCCTTAAAACTAAACAAATCGGAAAGAAATACATCGATAAATCAACAATATAAGATATGATTGATACACAAGGAAATCAAAGAGTAACAGTGTATTCCGTAGTTTGAGACAGAGTCGACAGACTTGCATAAAACAAAAAAATATGTATATGTATATGTATATGTGTATGTATATGTAGGAGAGAGAGAGAGAGAGAGAGAGAGAGAGAGAGAGAGAGAGAGGAGAGAGAGAGACAGACAGAGAGAGAGAGTGTGTGTGTGTGTGTGTGTGTGTGTGTGTGAGAGAGAGAGAGAGAGAGAGAGGAGAGAGAGAGAGAGAGAGAGAGAGAGAGAGGAAAGAGACAGACAGACAGACAGAGAGAGAGAGAGTTTTCTTCAGACAACATCATCATCATGTGCTCTGCTACGTGGCGTTGGCGATCATGGCCCTCCATACGAATCCATCCCTTGTCGCTGCAAGTACATCTCCCACCCTCACTGTCCTCAGCCACTCTGGAAGTTCGTCCAATATTTTTCCCGTGGGTCAACCTGGTACGCTCTTTTCCTCCAGCTTTCCTTCAGAATACTTTATTACTCAAGAATAGTACCACTAGGTCCCAGTGAACCTGTCTTACAGCTAATCCTCGCAATTCTACACACAAAATATGAGCATAAAAATGAACCATAGGAATGAAATATGAGATCAGTTATAAAATGAGTTGTAATAATATTATAATAATAAAGTATGACAGACAAAGATACCTATATATAAATAAATACCCATCAACCCTGAATAATAACAACGAGAACAGCAACAATATAGAAACGTTGAAAGAGAGAGAGAGAGAGAGAGATAGAGAGAGGGAGAGAGAGAGAGAGCAAGAGAGAGCGAGAGAAAGAGACAGAGACAGACAGACAGACACAGAGAGAGAGAGAGAGAGAGAGAGAGAGAGAGAGAAAGAGAGAGAGAGAGCATGGACCTTTTTCTCATTACTACTATCATGCAGAGTTCATTGTGTAGTTGAACAGTTTTAAAAATATGAAAGAGGAATTTGGAGTTTTCTTGGATGTCTACTGCTGGATGAAATTTTGAAAAAAAAGAGCACATGGGCAAGAACCTGACATTGTTATCTACATTAATATTCTATTATGTTCTTACTGTTGTTTCAAGCCCAGCCGACTGCGCAGAGCCATATCAGGACTATAACCGCTTCAAAACATACAAAACTTCAACAGGAAAAAAAAATTAAGTACACATATCAAGGCATTCGCACATACAATCTAAGGACATGTCCCCGGCGTTGACCAATCCGTCCAATTTATCGCACAAGGGATTTAAAAAACACACCTGAATACAAATTCAAGCATACTTTAGGACACCAAAACATAAAAAAAAGGGTCTAAGTTACCTAAAATTGCTTCACTATATCTCACCTCCCTACAGCCAAAAATGCACTTAATACATGTACCCAGTTATCAATCCTATGAGTAAGTACGTAGGACTCTATCGAACACATAGCCTACAGGTGAATGGACCAGTAAGGCAGAAAATGATAGGAAGAAATGACAGAGAGCCAAGGAACAAGGCAGAAACAAAGAGGGTGACAAAAAAGAGGTAATTTCTAGCACAGAATTTCCAGAAGGTGGGGATACTATTTATACTAAAAGAGCCCCTCGCGTCCCCATGGGCCGCCCGTCCAACCGGCACTTCAACCGTCACTGCAAACTACGTCATCACTCATCACATAGCGCGCCATGACGGCTACAAGACGATGACGAACATGGTGAGTTAAAGACATGAGCAGCGTTTGTTGACGCGTTTTTGTTTTGACGTGAGGACGTCAGCAAGAACTTTTGGCAGATCAGTACAAAGGGAGACTACACGCAGTTACGTCTGTGATATACGCGAGATTTTTTTCAATACGTTGTGTGCACTCTTCAGCCTCTGTTTTCAATGACTGCTACAGAGATTTCTGCAAAATTACTTTCCTTGTGATAGACAATGATGACAAAAACAGTCTCCTGTTGTGCTATGATTTGTTTTTCATTGTGAGTTATGAGCCAAGAATTTATTTTACCAGCCTGCAGACAATAAACATTGTGTGGATGGGTTGACATGAAAGTTAAAGACAATTCTTTTATTGTCAGATTAATTAATGTTGTGCTGACAAGAATCTTGAAAAGGTAATTCATCATACATGAAAGTATGAAGCAAGGGTAACAAAAGAAAACATATTATAAGCAGGTAACAAAGGGAAAATGATAAGGCAAGGAAACATTGATGACTTTAGTTATGAAACAAAAATACATAGATTGGAGAAAACTTGACATGAACCTAAAGCAAACTGCAACATCATTTACAAAGACGTCAGCAAAAGAAACAGCTAATATGATAACATATATGCCATAGTTCTAAGAATAAAACGGGACTGTCGTCACGTTCTTATTCTCTTGAATCAGATTGGTTTATTTTGATTTTTCCCTCCCTTGTTTCTTGATTTATTTATCTACTCATTTATTTATTGTTGTTTTCTTTTATCTTTTTCTAATGATAGAGCCGTGGACACAAGATCTGCTATATCAAATTCAATCCCAACCCACAACATCAAAACTGGCCTGTTTGTTGCCCATCTTAATGTTTTCATCAATCTGGTTTCTATCAGTGTTTCAAAGGTCCCATCATTCCCCTCCCCATGATTTTGCAAAAGCTCAGGGAACCTACCAGATAATAGCTGGCAGGTGAAGATGGAGCGCATATGGAACTGTCCGCTTGCGATGGATGCTTGAACAAACCCCAAATTTCAAAGGAATGCAAGCGGAAGGCGAGTGACAGGGAAGGATTAATCAGACAGGATAATGGGTTCTGCATTACATGTACAATGAAATCTGTTCTCGTACAGATATACAAAGTCTGTACATAAAAATCCTCTTGGCTGTCTGTCATTTCACACTTGCAACTGCTTATTGTATTTATCTGAAATCATTACAGACAGGAAGGCGCTAAAAGATATGTTTCCAGTTACTTTATCTTTTCACCTAGTCTTTCCAGAGGTGGCATGGATCTGAATCCCATCACTGTCATTGTTTTTTGCCCTGTTAGCTCCCTGGGACAGAGCGTCATTCTGTGGGTTTGACCCTCAGGTGGACTACAGAGTTTCTTTTGACTGCGCGCAGGACTAATACCATAATCATCATGTAATGTCTGAGGAGTCAGTGCATATGCAAGATATTCCGAGCACGGAAATGCTACTTTGAGAAACTGAAAAAGTGCCTTGTCATCAGTGAAGACTAATTATGTAAGCGCTCTCTCTCTCTCTCTCTGTCTCTCTCGTCGGCAGTCCTGCGGCAGACCGACAGACGGGTGGGAGGGTGAGCATGGGCAGCCAACGCGACGGACGTCAACAAGCACGGCCCGCGGCAGAGGAGCAGGCGGTAACCTTGGCAACAGAAGCTTGCGTTCCGGTACTTCCAGAAAGCCATAGGACAGGCATGGCCTTCCAAACCAGTGGTCCTTTTTGAATTATAACGTTGAAAATTTGTACAGTAAATTGAAGAACGTTTCCTTCATAAATTATGTAACAAAATTTGATTTTGTTTGTCTCACTGAATGTTTTCTTGACGCTTCGTTTGATTTCACCATGGCAGGAATTCGGGTGGAGTTTTATTGTTGATGAAAAAAACTTTAGAAAATTGTGTGAAAGAAATAATGTTAGATTATGATAACACCATTGCCATCAGAGTAAATAAAAATATATTTGATTTAGACAAAGATCTGATTTTGATTGCATGCTATGTTGCGCCAGAAGGAAGCCCTAGATATAACGAAACATTAATTAAAGATGGGATCTTGATGCTGGAAGAATTAATGCTACAACAGTTTGAAAAAGAAAAAAACACATTTTATAATTATGGGAGATCTCAATGTTAGAACAGGTCACGAACAGTTTGCGCCTGAAGACATGACTACTTATTTGGAAGACATTGAGTATGACAGGATGTATAATGAATGTGATGTACGTTGTTCTAAAGATGAAACTGTGAATAGTTTTAGCAAAACATTGTTGGACTTATGTTTCATGTTGGATATGGTTATTTTGAATGGTTTTTGTGTTGGAGATACAGAGGGTGAATACACTTTTGTGTCTCCAAACGGGTGTAGTGTGATTGACTATTTTCTTGTTCCCTATAATCTGGTATCAAGCTTTGATTTACGGGTAGGTAACAGTGTTGATTCATGGCATCTACCTGTTGAGGTAATATGGAAAAGGGGAAATAATCATACAGATGTAGAAAGTGCAAGACAACAAGGGGAAGAAAAAATTGTATGGTCTGAAGAATTAGCAAGTTTATTTGTACACGAGCTTGATAGTTCTGAGTTCAACAATTGTCTACTGACAGCTTTGGGTTTGTTAGATTATAATGTGAATGACAGTTCGGAGCAGTTTACTAAGGCTTTATGCGGGGCAGCTGCGTGTATGGTACGAACAGTGAGACAAGGACAAAAGAAACAGAATGATTGGTTTGATAAGGAATGTGAAAGAAAGAAACAAGAAGTTAAGAGGCTACTGAAAAGATTCCAGAGATGCAAAACAGAAAAAGAAAAAAGAGAAAAAAGAGAAGCATATGTCATATCACGAAAAGAGTATGTTAAACTAAGGAAAACGAAAGAAAGGGAATACGAAGATAAGAAAATAAGAACACTCAAAGATTCCATCAATGACTCCAGGACATTCTGGTCAATAATAAGATCTGTTAATAGAAAGGCCTTTGTGTACAATGAAATCTCTATTGAACAATGGTACAATCATTTCTGCAGTGTTTTCAATGATATCGGGGGAAATACTGCACAAGAGAGTAATATAGTAGAGGAAGAAAATAAATTTGAGCCACTTTTCAATGAGCCTATAACTAAAGAAGAAGTGACTGCAAGTATCAGGCATTTGAAAGCAGGAAAGAGCGCAGGACCAGATCAAATAATCAGCGAAATGTTAAAACATGCAAATGCTAATGTAATTGATTTCCTTGTCCATTTATGTAACAAGCTTTTTGATAATGGCATTTTTCCGTCAGAATGGGCAAAGTCCATAATAATCCCAATTCATAAAAAAGGAGATGTAAATAATCCAGATAATTATAGAGGAGTCGCTTTAACAAGTATAGTGAGTAAAGTTTATATATATATTTTGAATAAGAGATTAACAAAGTGGGCAGAAAAAGAAGAGAAAATAGTTGAAGAACAAGCTGGATTTAGAGCAAAATACAGTACAATTGATAATATTTTCACACTTTACTCCCTTGTGCAGAAGCATTTACTTTTAAATAAGAAACTTTATGTTGCATTTGTGGATTTTAGGAAGGCATTCGATTCTGTGAATCGTAATAATCTTTGGAATGTATTACGTAAAAGTGGTGTGAATGGAAAATTATATATGGCCCTAAGAGGAGTTTACAACTCAGTGCTTACATGCGTGCGTGAGAAGTGTGTATATTCAGATTATTTCGAATGCCCTAAAGGAGTGAAACAGGGGTGTCAATTGAGTCCTCAATTGTTTTCATTTTTCATTAATGAATTAGCAGTGGAAATGTCAAGAAAAGGCAGGCATGGAATTAAAATTATCCCTGGGGCTATTGAGATATTCCTATTGCTGTTTGCAGATGATATGTGTTATTCTTCTCTCTGGTACAGTCAAAGGCTTACAAAACCAGTTAAATGTCTTAAAGGAAGAATCGGATCGACTAGCTTTAACTGTTAACATGGATAAAACTAATATCATGATTTTCAGGAAGAGTGGACATTTATCAAAACACGAAAAATGGTTCTATGGAATTAACGAGGTTAAGGTTGTTAATTCTTATAAATACTTAGGAATGATATTTTCGACAAAATTAAGTTTAAAGTATGCATGGGAAGAATCTTGTAATAAAGGGAAAAAGGGTGTTATTGAAATTCTAAAATCCTTACGGAAGCTCAATTCTATTGATTGCAATTTATATTGGAAAATGTTTGATACACAGATAGAATCTTTACTTACATATGCAGCTGAAGTATGGGGTCTTACTGTAAATCCACATATGGAAAAAGTGCATACATATGCTATAAAACGTTTTTGGCTGTACCAATTCACTCTTCTAATACTGTTTTATATGGAGAAACTGGAAGATATCCTTTATACATTAGAACCTTTGTGAAGAGTATTATACTGGTTGAAATTGTTAAGACTTTGACAATCTCGGTTATGTAAACAGGCATATGAAATGATGGTTACTCAAATGGAAATAGGAAAACAGAACTGGGCCTATCAGGTAAAAAAGGCTTTATCAGAACTTGGGTTTGGAATCGTGTGGTTGTCCCAGGGAGTAGGAAATGAATGTCAGTTTATTAATGAATTTAAAGACAGGCTTATTTGTTCGTTTAAACAAAATTGGCACTCAGATATGGAAAACAAAGAAAAATATAGTTGATTCTTCTCATTTAAAGATGTTTTTCAAACCGAAAAATATCTCGGTGTTGTTACGGATAAATGGCAAAGAACTGATTACGCAAGATTAAGATTAAGAACACTTGGTTTCAATGCAAATAAAAATTGGTTTCAACCTGGGACGTCCACAGTATATCCTTGCTCCTTATGTGGAAACAATGTCGATAATGAAAAACACTTTTTATTACAATGCCAAATTTTTGACACAATACGTGGAAAATGCAAAGTTTTTGAATCCGATATGGCCAAAAGACAAGATGTTGTATCTATTTTGTCGTCTGATGACGAAGTCATAATCAAATCAGTGGCACTATACATTGCGGAAGCACAAAAAATAAGACATAAACACATACAAGCCCGACAATAGTGCTCTGCGAGACAATATCATACTGGGATTAATTTAATCTCTTTTGACTGACGTGGGCTATATCACGTTAACTCCAAAAGAAGCCGCTTTATTATGGACTCTGTTTTGTAAAGAGCTGTTTTCATTTGCTTTATTTTGCTTTGTTTGCCGATAATTTAAGAGTAGCTAATAATATGAAAATAATGGTATATTTGTAGAATATGTTAGAAGTGGATATTGAAAGGGTATATAGACACTTAAGGGTCTACTATACATGTTAACAAAAAAACAACAACAAAAAACAAACCAAAAACAAATAAATAAAAGGCATAGTTATGTCCCTTGTTAACAGAGGATTATGGGACAGTTATGTGAAGATTATATTATTATCACTAAATGTAAGGTTTGGGTGGTCGAGCCCAGATGTATCATCATAATACAGTTTTGATGTGTGTGTGTGTGTGTGTGTGCGTGTGAGCGCGCGCCCGCGTGTGAGTGTGTATGGGTGCGTGTGTGTGTGTGTGTGGGTGTGGGTGTGTGAAAAAGATTTTGGTTTGCCTAAACCTTGACAAATTATTGGCCTGAATGTAGGAACACTGTTCTGATATTTTTGTTTGTTTGCATTATGTAATACTGATAAAATGGATGATTGTTCATTATATATAATTTGAATATGTTCGACTGTTCAAGGAATGGATGTTCGATATTTTTTTTTTTTTTGATTATGCGTGAAGAATTTGCGCACATACAAAGAGTGGATTATGTGTCGCACTACTGGAAAATTGTTATCCCCCTTGTCAAAAGACCTTTTCGGGTAATGACAATAAACAGTTTCAGTTTCAGTTTCTATGTCTCTCGTCGTGTCTGTGTTAACAGGTAAAATGCATTATGTGATTACACTTGCACATATCTCTGTTCACACTTGGCGTCTGGAGAAAGGAATGCCGGGACAGGCAGTGGAGGCTCAAAGATGATATCTCAGATAAACGAAAGGCAACACGTCTTGGAAGCTTTGTACAATAAATATTTCATGTAAGGAAACTTGATCGATTTACGTACAGCCGCAAAAAGAGACAAACAATGATGAAACAGTTCAACAGGGAATGGAAATATAACAGGTGACATGAGCTGTATTTAGTGAAATAAAAGATTTATAACCAATATAATTAAAGGAATAAAGAGATTATGTCAGTAGCGATCAAAGGGGAAAATGATAAAAAGCCAGATGTACGAAAACCTTTCACTGCTGTTTCGAAATATAATGTGTTGACAAAATACAGTTTTGGTTCATGTACTGGACTCTCTAATCGATCCTAAGAATGAGTGCACATAATGGTCCTCATCATCTGATACATGTCTTCATGTGGGAAACAAGACCGATCCCATAGGCACATATTCTTTATCAAGCACTAGATTCTGTTTCTGCCAATTCCTCTTTTGTTGGATAGCAGTCGTTGGATTGATCTATGTAGTTCTGATATACCAGCACCAACTCACATCCCAGTGTTCGTGAGAAAACGGGTGAAAAAAGTGAGCAGTCCTTTGAAGGCTTCAAAGAAAGACAAATAATCGCAGGCAGAAGTATTCAGCCCTAGCTTACTGTAGTTGTGAGTATTTTGAACAGAAGATAAAAATGTTAGAACAGCCCAAGCAGGCATCTTTTCACTGGTCACTTCTGAAAAGTAACATACAGGTTTCGGTAAGAATCTCTCTCTGTCTCTCTGTCATATTGCGACTTCTCTTGCTCTTTATAATTTTACGTTTGAACAGCGTGTACTTATGTGTTGTATGTTCATCTGAGACCTCCATGAAAGGTCATGACCTTTACTGAATAAATTATCCGAATCTGAACCTCTCTCTCTGTGTCTCTGTATTCATGCTTACAGAAGTGCCGGTTGGAGGCCTGAGATGTTCATTTTTCAGTCTCCTTTTTCCTTCAAACAACCCTTACAGTTCCAATAACCTGTGTTCTTGACTTTCGGTGCATGATCCCTTAAACTGGAAAAGGATCAAACAAAGCAGTTGCTACCTGCAGAGTTTTTGTGCACGTGCTCACCCTATTGAAGACCACACAGTGGCTGGCACAGTGTGAATCCACTGCAGCCTCAGATAATGTGTCACACTGATCTGTCTACATGAGATCCGTATATTTGTTTCTGTGGCAGCTTTGTGGCGAGATAATGCCTTGCTCAGCATTGTTATTCTTTCTGTATATCAACACATCCCGTTTCACTTTCTGTTTGCTGAACGAACTGACAGCAACTGCCGATAATTCCGTATGCACTACACAGTGTTCACCAATTCATTTAGCTCAAGAACACGCCACAGACTGTAGTAGTTAACAGTTTGTATTATATAAAACAATACTTGGTAAAAGGGACACAAACAAACTTAGCAAATATTATAAGCCTTGGCATAAACTCTACGATTTTGTAAAGTTAAAAAAGAAACTGCCGTTCAGCATCCTCACCCACCTGATGTGGTATGTGACCCGATCCCACAATGGGAGACAATTAAGTCGATTTTTGCATATGTTAAATTAGTGGTGTCATTAAGAAGGGCATGCATGACATTTCCTTTCCATTGCTGTATAAAATGAAGTTTCTAGGACAAACAGTGTAGTTGTGTCAATTGAAATGTCTTATGTGACTTCTTGTTTGGGGAAAATAAAGGAGAAAGTCTGAGAACATTTATCGTCGGGGTTTCCTTAGCAATTAAAAGATCGATCTCTTTTCAAGTCTGATTGTCTGATTAGATTGTTATAAATTGTGTGTTCAGCGCTAGGAAGTTGACATCTTAAGTTTCAAAATGGTTTATGATATAATAGGGGTTAAATTGTGGTGGTGATGTGAAAACTGCCAATTGCAGGCAGGCAATTTCAGTAAAGTATTGCTGAGGGTATTACCATAATAATTTCACTTTAACATTTTTAGGGCGAATTTCACTGTGTAACTTATACTTCACATAAAGAAAAGCCCCCAAAACAAATTGCAACTAAAGTCTCAGTTTCAAATTCACCACCTACTGACCAAAACACCGTCCTTTCAAAACTTCATGTCTATCCAAATTACCCCCATATTCTGTCTTCCAGTCATACCTACTGAAGAGAGTACAACATACAACTCGGTGTAATTTCTTTTCTGAAAGAACGGTATCTTTTGGTATCCTACAAAGATCAATTCTAGATCTTATCTTATTTTGCATCCATGTCAATAAGCTATCCTTACCCATGATGTCAAACTCTATTGAATGTCATATAGTTGTTGACGACAGTATTCTGAACACATCCAGAAAAGAACCCCAGATTTCTGAAATCCAAGACACATTACAAGTATATACGAACCAAGTATGAGAACGGTGCCATGCAAACCACATGCAGATTAATCCTACAAAAACAAAACCAGTGGCAATAACAATTCGCCAGAAACACTAATTTCAAAACCATGTCTTAGCTTTGGATGGTGTAAATATAGAAAAAAGTTTCTGAAAACTGTGTGCTTGGCATAAACAGGCTGATCCTCAAGTGCAAACTACACGTCCTTGCCCTCGAAGATTCTGCAAGCCTATGCAGGCGTCACTGCACACAGCTGATACAATATAGATTTACATAACAAATACCAAACAGGTACACTTGATGAGCATCAGACACGTTACGCCGGTAAATTGACAGAAAGGTGTGAACCACTCTTCTATCACCTGCTGACTACTCCGGAATCATGTTTGTTGATCATGTGGAGACGTAATGAGTATCAAGCCGTCATGGTGACAGTCACAACAAATAAGATATTTAAACTTGGCAGTCAAACGAAAGAGTATTTCTTTGCTCTGACGAACTCTGGCATCTGACTGCAAAAATAGAGCTGTTCTTTTCTACTCCTGGCAAATGGCTTAACTCTTTAAGTATTTTTTAAGAAGGGTGACACACGCCCTTCAGGTCTTGACTGTTTTTCAGGTGAAAACTGTAGTCACTGCCACTATCGGTGACGATGGTTATACAGTTGTGATTGACAGGACACGGGGTTCTTTCGTTCCAGCCACGACCCCTATCATCACCAACACAACCACCAACAACAATAAGCTGAACCATTTCAACAGTTTCGTTTTCCTGATACTTTACACACTTTTACAAAACTCCGACCCTGAAAACAGAAACAGCCAGATAAATCTCAAAACATGTGTCAAGGTTTCACACACACACACACACACACACACACACACACACACACACACACACACACACACACACACACACACGCACACACACACACACACGCACGTACGCACGCACGCACGCACGCACGCACGCACGACACACACACACACACACACACACACACACACCAAAATGATTTTCTTCAGATTGCAACAATTCCGGATCTTTATGGATGTCTTGCTTTGGGGGGGCTACGTAAAGCCTGAAAGTTAACATTCAATGCTGATGGAAATGTAATGTACGTGTCTACAAAGGAATTAAAATGAATTTGTGCTATCTCCTTTAGTTGGATTTTTTTCAGTTTCTTTCTGTTTCAAATTTTGTCGTCATATTTGATTGGAGACTTAAGGGCTATTTCATGTTTTTGTTTTCTGCTATTCAGTTGTTCGTATGTTTGTTAGTCAAATTTCCTTAGATATGTTGCTCAACAGTCTCATGGATAAGCCTTCATTTTGGGGACCACAATAAAGTCTGAACATTAGCATACGTCCTGAAGGAAATAAAACTTTCCTAGTAGTCTGTTTACAAAGGAGTTCAAATCTGTTTCTTCTTTCTCTTTTAATTCGACTTTTTTCGTTTGCTTTGCCTTTCAAACTTTTGTCAGTGATATTTGACAAGAAAATTATAGGCTATTTAACATGTTTTTCTCTTTGCTGTTCATTTGTTCAATGAACATGTATATATATATATATATATTATATATATATATTATATATATATATATATATATATATAATGTGTGTGTGTACATAATTATACACATACATGTATGTATGCATGTATGCATGCATGTATGTATGTAGGTATTATGTGCATGTCTCTATATCTGTTTGTCTGTCTGTCTATCTATCTGTCTATCTATCTATATAAGCCTCACACTCAACTATCCCTTGCTTTATAAAGAAGAAACACAAACAAACAAACAAACACTCACAAAGAGAGAGAGAGAGACAAAAAGAAATAAAGAAAGGACTGAAAGAAAAGACAACAAAAGAAAACACAGACAAGAAAACAGCTATACAAAACACAGGAATGAAAACAAGGAAGCTGCCAGACAGACCCGCTTAATGCGAAACTGGCATGTTGTGTCGGTAATCTGACATTGCGGCGTGAACCGCTCTCACCCGCTGACTATTCCTAGATACTGTTTGTTTAGTAAATGGGGAAATAAAGAGAATCAGACATAACGGTGACAGCCAAAACAAGTGAGGTCTTCTACCTCGACAGTAAAATAAAAGAAAATTTATTTGCCCTAATGAATTTTGACGGGTTTTTTTTGTTTTTTTTTTATCAGAGTTTGAGTTTGTTTCCCACAAAACTTAGAAAGCACAGGGAATCTTGCTATTTATCTTCTGTATAATTGGAAAATGATAAAATTAGATGGACTGAGATAATGCATGACTTTGAGGTATTAATCCTTTGATTCCCGCACCCCATCCACCAACTGCAAAAACTTAACCCTTTGATTCCCTCGCCCTTTCCACCAGCTTTCTGAAATTGGTGGAAAGAGTGAGGGAATCAAAGGGTAAAGTTTTTGCTTTGCTAGCACGGTGGGCAATACAGAATGTTGGTGGACATAGTGCGAGAGTCAAAGGGTTAATACAACAGTCAAAAATAAATGTTCCTCTTACTGCCCATTCTGTCACTAGTGTGTAGGGCAGCAACGAAGATTTCCATTTCTGTCTGTAACTGTTATTTTTGCTTAAAGCCCAGCCGACTGCGGAGAGCTATATCAGGGCTACAACCAGTTCAAATCATACACACTACTTCAACAGGGGGGAAAAAAGGAAAAGAAAAATTAAGCACACATATCAATGCATTCGTGCGCATAATCTAAGGAGATGCCCCTGGCGTTGACCATTCCGTCCAATTTATCGCATAGGGGATTTAAAATACATACCTGAATACAGATTTAAACACAACTATGAACACTAAGAACATACATAAAACGGGCCTAAATTACCTAAAATTGCTTCCGCATATCTCATATCCCTAGAGCAAAAATGCACTTAACCTATGTACCCAATTATCAATCCTAAGAGAAAATACGTAAGACTTTATCGAACAATTATCAGTCCTAAGAGAAAATACGTAAGACTTTATCGAACAATTATCAGTCCTAAGAGAAAATACGTAAGACTTTATCGAACAATTATCAGTCCTAAGAAAATACGTAAGACTTTATCGAACAATTATCAGTCCTAAGAGAAAATACGTAAGACTTTATCGAACAATTATCAGTCTAAGAGAAAATACGTAAGACTTTATCGAACACATACAGGTGAAAGGGCCAGCAAGGCAGAAAATGATAGGAAGAAATGACAGAAAGCAAAGAAGGAAGAAAGAAACAAAGACAGTGACAGAAAAGAGGAAATTTCTAGCACAGAATTTCCAGAAGTTGGGGATACTATATACTGAAAGAGCCCCCGGCACGACCACAGGGGGACCACTGTCTGTTCCGGGACAACTTTTGTATAATACCCTAGGTGTGTTTCTGGACCTTGACGTCTCCTTCTACTGCTCGTCGCCAGCTGTTCCTGGATCTTCCTCTTTTACATCTTCCCTCTAGTATCCAGCGCATTGTTATCTTCCTCTCTTTGGATGATATGTCCAATCCATCTCCATCGTGTTTTCTTGACGAAAGAGCCAGTACTCTCTTGAATGCACTGTGCAAGTTGTTGTCGGTTGAAAATGGTGTTCGGCCAGGAGATCTGTATGATTCTTCAGAGGTTCTATGTGTGGAAGGTTGACAGCTTCATAACGCCGTTTTCTGTCAACCAAGACCATTCTGAGCTGTAATACTGGATGGCAAGGACACAATTCTGGTACAGTTCCAACTTAGTGCTGATGTTGTTGTTTATCACATTTGAAGGCGTTTTTTTTTTTTATAGTTTAGCTGAGGCTGCTTTTGGTGTTATTGCCTGCTCCTCCTTTGTGCCTGACAGTACTGTATAGGTAGATGGACTGTTCAGTTCTAGACAGGTCTGCTCCATCTACTTGGATATGGGAGCATACACAACATACCGTCTTTGTCATTGAAAGCTCTTATGCCAACTTCAGTCGTGCAGTAGAAAACAGTAAACGGTTTCGAAGTGAAGACAGGAGTAACATGAGGAAGTGTGTGTCAGAACTATTCTTTAGCACTGCTATAGGCTGGATAATGAGACGACTGACCGATGACAATCACGAGGCACCGGATGGAATCTCTTTTCAACACTGAAAGATCGTGAATTTGCAGACGATCTGTCCTGGTCTCCCACATTCACCAACACATCAGTCTTATCGCAACTGAATATTCCCAATTAGACTGAAATTAACAATACCGCTTGCTAGTACCTAAAATGAAAGGTTATATCATCATCATCATCCTCCTCCTCATCATCATTATCCTTCTTCTCCTCCTCCTCAAGTCATATTATTTTGAATTGTATTCCTCCCTAGATAAATTACATTGTTGATTTAACTCATGTCAGACCTCGTGCTTTATTTTTTGTCAGTCTGTCTATTGTTGTCTGCTTCTGTATCTTTTGTACATTATATCTACTTTATCAAAATTTATTTCTGATATCATGTATCTGATAGGACTGTAATTTGTGACAACAATTAAAAAGAAAGTTTGAAAAATTATTGATGATGCATTATTGTACCACAGACAGACATAGTAATAGGATAGGGAGGTTTATAAGTCCTGTTACATGCCCTGTATCACAAACACAGATCCTTGGAAGGCCAGTTTCAAGCATACGCCAAGTAAAGACATTCCACTTCCACGCCCTAAGTTATTTGGCAGAAGCAATATATCACACTGAATGTTTATCACTAGCTGCAAAAAACATCTCTCACAGCTGTTTTGGTGGCAGATGGGTTATTATTCCCACGCCCACTCACTCACTCACTCACACTCACACACACATACACAAACACACGCACGCACCTAGGTTATATGTGCATTTATTCTTTTACACACACCACACACACACACACACACACACACACACACACACACACACACACACACACCACACACACACCACACCACACACACACACACACACACACCACCACCACCACCACCCCGCACCCAGAGGCATCATGCACACTTTAAACTCTCAGTGCCAGTGCATTATATCTTTTTTTTTTAATCCATGGGTGTCCATGAACTAAAAACTCTCTCTCTCTCTCTCTCTCTCTCGCTCTGACGACTGAGCAAAAACAAACCGCATCTATTCTGTTGTTGACGTCACACAATTAACCGGCAAGTGTTTAGCATTAGACACATGCATTCCCGCCAGCTCCATTTACACCCAAGTAAATAAACATCCACTGTGATATAACTAAAAGCTGTTCTGATACCTATGTACCTCCTGCCTTACGCAGCAAACAGCTGCGTCACGTTCTATTCCCATTGACTTGGGGAGCAAAACCATTGAATTTAACTGTTAAGAAAGGATCTTGTTATCTTCTTCATCATCAATTTTTATCAGGGAATCCATGAGCATAAAGGCAAGCGAAAATGTTCTGTTTCCTCGGAGAGTTGAACGAAAACATTTCAAATTCTAGATAATGATGTATATTTTGACTCAAGTCCAGAAACAGGTTCGCAGCCTTTGAAAATGTTGTTTTGATCAAATTTACAATATGTCGAGAGATATTCATTATTCGTAAATGTTGTCCAGTCCATAAAAAATAAAAATACATAAATCAAACAAACAAACAAACGAACAAACAAATAAATAAATAAATACATATATAAATAAATAAATAAATGAATAAATAAATAAATAATAAATGAATGAATAAATAAATAAATAAATAAATAAACAATTGCATTCTTTAACCAACAGCCAATCACCAATATCTTTGCATACAAATGTCCAAGCACACTATGGCAAAACGGCCGGCAAAACACTTTAGCTTTTTTATACAGTGACTTAAGATATTGTCCACAGGGACCAAAAGAACTGTAAATATAGCACACGTTAGATCAGTCCCCGAATATGGACCCAAAGTATGAGACCCCTACCGTAAACACGACATTGATCACCTTTCAAAATGTGGCAGCCTGATTCAAAATTAGCGACCACATCCCAGTTGACAGCGGTTGCATAACCATATCGCTCCAGGAGTTTCAACTACCTAAACTACAAGATCCGAGATTCTACCAACGCCTAATTGTTATAAGCAAGGTGGTTGAAGGGCTGGTTATTCCTGCTCTAAGAGTTTCTTCACAACAGCGCACAGGAACAAAAGGACAGTATGACCAAAGATATTTGGCAAACCTACGACGGAAAACTTCATTACTAATCTGTCAGTTAACAACAGCAGAGCATTTAACATCTCTAATAATCGTGTTGAACTCTACAAACATACACATTTCTATGAAAACAATCGTAGACTGCAACCATCTGGAAGAAGAAGCAATCATAGACACCATTAACTGACCGCTTTCGCAAAGAGATCAGTACCCTGACATACTAATACTAATATACCAACTGCAGTGCCTTTTTCCCGGCCCCATTTTAATACTGCCAACGCACTGACTTTCACGCAGACTCACTAAGTCCAGATAATTGCTGGCAGATTTCAGTGAAGCGCATATGGAATTATCTGAGTGCGGTGAATCCTTCCTGAATAAACTCCAAACTCCTCTTAGGGATTCTTAGAGCTATGCCTGGGGTAGCTTCGGCTACTCATACAGGACTCACGCCGGACAGGTGAAAGGGTAGAGGCCCGACAAATCACAATTCGTTGGTCCTTCAGGTTAGATTATTAGAATGGCTTTACCATTTTGTTCTAATCCTACATCTTGCTCTTTAGAATTGATAACAATCTTTAGGTTCTGTAGTCGTCCCTCTCAACAATACAAGGGGATCAAATGAACAGGTTAGAGGCTAAGCGCAGGACTTACACCCTCCCTCCCAGAACAAAAAAAAAGCCTTGTTCAGGGAATATCAACAGGAGAAAAAAAACCCATCTTCACTGCTGCCCTCCACGCCGATAGCAAAATGGCAGAAAGTAAGTAAACACCCCCCCCCCTCTCTCTCTCTCTACACACACTCCTGCAGCTTACAGTCGTGGCAACATGTTTATAATAGACTTCAGATTACACACGACAAGAACATTAACGAAACGTTATCCGTGTTTTCTTGACATCAGCTATTACGAAACACACACATACGCACACAAACATATATATATACACACACACACACATACAAACACACCAACGCACATACACTCATGCATATATACACACACACATACACTCACGCAGGCACTCACGCGCGCATACGCATACGCCATCACCACCACCACCTCCACTATCAAGAATATAATCAGCATCAACATAATTAACAAACATTGATAAAAACAGCAACCAAAAAGCATGACCTCTGAAGTTTCACCATCACCACCACCACCACCACCACAACTATCATCACCACCAGTACCACAACAACAATCTAAAGAAATAAAGAAAGAAAGCAACGAATAACAAGCAAATAAACAAAGAAAATTGAAAACGAGCAAGCAGACACCCACCCCCAAAGCCATCAAAATATCTTTCCCCACTGCTGGTGCGCACATGTGTGTGCAAATGCACAGCTGCATGCAAGACATTCATTCAGCTTGCTGTTTTTTTTTTCATGCGGGCGAGTTAGTTCTTTTGACGGAGCAATGATTCCAGATCTGATATCTCGAGTTCAATCCCAGTCGACAACACTAAAAACTGGCCTGTCCGCTGCCGATCTTAATGTTTCTATCATTCTGGTGGCGCCAGCTTAGTGTTTTACAGGTCCCTTCTCCCCTTCCTCATTTCAAGACCTAGCCAGCGCGTACAGTTTTACGCAGGCTCACAAAGTCTGTCAGATAAAATTGCTGACAGACTTTGATGTGGCACAAATGGAACTGTCCGAGTGCATTGGATCTCTCTTGAACAAACTCCTGATTCCAAACTCAGCTATCCTGGATTACAGTGGAGGATTGGTCTAGTGGATAAAGCACCCATTTAAGAACTAAACGACCTGAGTTCTATTCTTGATCGGACAGGTTTTTTTGTTCTCTCCGTCTAATATTTTTTAAATGGTAGTCTAGATAAGTCTAGACGATGAGACGTTAAAACAAGATTATGTGTGAAGCGTGCATATCACGCAGGTTGAACAACGACACAAAACAAAAACAAAACAAACAAAACAAACAAACAAACAAACAAAAAACCACCACGGAACCGAACGAGTTTTCCCTGTCAAAATTCTGTGGGAAAAAATAATAAACATGCTCGCCTATGGAAGACGGAGTATGCAGACTGTGCAGCAACATAATCGTCTGCACAGTATGGGCAACGTACCGCGCATATACACGCATCCGAGAAAAAGAATCGGAACGCTGAAGAAAGAAAAACAAAACAAAACAAAACAACAACAAAGCAAAACAACAACAACAAAACAAAACAAAGACTACTACTATCAGCCACCATCAGCATCCTCCCACCCACGTTACACCATCAAATTACCAGCGATTAACAAACAAACGAACAAACAGACACACAAGAAACAAACCCAGGTGCTCGAGGTTTCCTCCGTCCCACAGTAGTGACCACCAGCATCACCACCACCAGCATCACCGTTACCCTCACGTTGGACCACATCGTCGCTATACGATCACCTCACTCACTCCTGAAACAGCAACATACATATATGTTGATAAGGAGTTTGGGTCCATCTGTTATACTCCCCGACTGAAAACAACAACAATTACACAATGATACAACAACAACAATTACTACTACTACTAAATAATAATAAAATTTGTTGTTGTTGTTGTTATTATTATTTTGTTATTGCTGTTGTTGTTGTTGTTGCTGTTGTTGTTGTTCTTCTTCTTCTTCCTCCTCCTCCTCCTCTTCCTCCTCTTCTTCATCTCACTATTAATGTTATTGCACTAAATCTTGATATATATAACAAATCCGAGCGCATACTTTTGTCGTTCACCCAAACATTCACTCACAGTGACAAAAACATATTTACAGTAAAACGCACATGCCATACTGGGAAGGGGAAGAGAGAGGAAGGTTGGAAATGTGGATGGGGTTGGAAGATGAATCACTGCTGGCCACAAGGTTGTTTTCTAGTCAGACTTGAAAGAAGAAAAAGTCTGTATTTGTTGAAGAGACAGGAAAAGGTCATTCCACTTGTATGGACCAGACAGAAAATGAATGGCAGCCAACAGATGATTTAGTAGCTAAAAACAATTATACTGACGCCGATAATTATGTGAAGTTAATGATGTAGCAGCTAAGATTTTATACGACCATCAATAGCCAAATTAAGTAAGTATTTTAGCAGCTAAACATGTATTGACGCGGATTATCGAGTGAAGTTGTTGTTCTAGCAGCTTAAGATTTAACGCACATGTACGGATCTGAAAATAAACAGACTTCGCTTATTGTGCTTAATATCTTTCAGATACACATTTCCAGTTTTTCTTAGAAAAAAGTGTTTCACATGATGGCAGCCGTCACGGCAGTCTGTAAGCAGATTAAGATTCAAACTCAAGACAAAAGAAAGGTTAAGGCATGGTAAAATAAGACAAGACATGACAATACAATCAAGATAAGACAAGATTAAAGTTTATTTCCAAAGATGATAGATAAGCACTTTGTGTGCTTTTTCATCCAGCCCTTTCTCCATCAAAAAATATGAATATCCTAAGCTCTTTACGCTTTAAGTACCTTGTTTTCCAGGACGCTACTGAATCTAGGGTGAGGGGTATGAGTGGTAATGGGAATTAAGTGACGACGTGCTTAAAGGGCTATGAAGAAATTCCATTGATTCTTGTTGTACAACCATGGACATGAACGTTCTTATTGCATTCATTTTTTTTTACAATAGTCCACTGTAACACAACACCCTGACAAAATATATTTGCTGGAAAAAATGTGTTAAAAAGCAAGACAGAACAAGGGAACAACATTTTTTCATCCTCGCAAAGGTGTATTTTTCGTTAAAAGACAAGTTTCACAACATCCAAGACTGCAAAAAATGTAAACTGATAACAGTCTTGCAAATACTCACAATAAGAAGTATCACACTTAATTCCAAGGTCGAATAATTTCAACACCACATCATTGTTCAAACACGCCTTGTTTACATTCTACAAAATTTGACAAAAGATGGCGCAACTGTCAACACTGTGTCTTAACACTGGGTGTTATTTACACCCATATTCTTAACACTCACTTAACCTTCCACTTCTGTCTCCTTCCCCTGCATTGCGCAATATCCACAGGGCGTACTGTGCTTCCAATGACGGCTTATTACTCTCTTGACAGTCTTTTTGTTGTTGTTGTTGTTGTTGATATGATTGTTGTTGATGGTGGTGTGGTGGTCCCGATAGCTCAGTTGGTTAGAGCGCGATGCTGACAACGCAGCAGGGTTCGACCCTCATGCAGGCCACAGCTTTTTCCTTCCTTCTTTCTCTTTTCTCCCTTTGTGGTTTGTTGGCTCAAAAACACAGGAGAGTAAAATTACTGCAGAACGAATCCAAGCCATGCAAATGAGATATTATCGAAGACACTAAACATTAGATGCACATGATCATACCACCAATGAACAAAGTGTGCCAAACCTAAAGCGGACAGCACATGGATTATGTAAAGATCTGTGACTTTCATTGAAAAAGAAAACTACGTTGGTATGGCCATGCAGCATACTGGATCATGCAAAGATCTGCTGACATCAGTTGACAAAAGAGCCCTACCTTTGTATGGCCATCTAACCCGACCTTTTCCATATCAGTACTCCAGAGAACTGTTGAGGAGGTAGACAGAGAAGAAGACAGAAAAAAAAACCCAATGCACCGATAACATCGCGGAATGAACCGAGAAACCATTTGCATCCAGGCTTTGGCACACAACCAAAAGAGCTAAAAAGATCTCGTAAACAGTTGCCTTTTTTATAGTGCGGCGACCCAATGAACCACAACCAACCAATCAATCAACCAAAACAAAAAAAACAAAAAAAACAAACAAACAAAAAACCACAAACGAAAAAACAACAAAAAAAAACAAACAAAACAAAAAAACAACAACAACGTAAAGTAACAATGTTAGAATTACTAAGTCAACTGCGCATAAAAATACAGATATATGCAATCCTGAACAATGAATTATGTGTTTATTGTAATGTCTTGTTATATTTTACTGAAGTTTGTTTTTTTTTTACATAGACATAGCTTTATTTTTAAATACGGCAAAAGAACCGTGCCTAAAACCACTTCGTGTACACATACACGCTGAGAATATCACATATGCACGTTAAAGATCCTGTAAGTTATGTCAGTATCCGGTTTCTTATAGAAACACGAAAACACCCAGCATGCACGTCATCCAAGACGGGATATGTAGACCATGTGACAACATACCACTTGCAGTATGGGGAACAAACAAACAAACAAACAAATGAACAAACAGACAACAAACAACAAAAACCCAATGTACGTAGAAGCATCCGAGAAAAATCGGAACGCTACCATACACAACAATAATAGCAGCAGCAGTAACAACAACAATCTGTCGTTTAAACCTGTCAGTACTGTTGAATGACAGTGCCACGTATTTTGCATTCATTTTCCTGCCACTGTGCCATCATGATCAAAGCAACCTAGACTTTCTAGTGGCTCTGTCAGTGATGTTTATTCAGTTCTACGAGCAACGATTCCAGTTGATTTACCAGCCGTTTGTCATGAACCCCATTTTGTCATTTGATAGACCAAGACATGAACAGAGAGACAGGCAACTTGACAAACGTACACCGCGATGTGATTATCTTGCTATGCCACAGGTTTCGTGAACATACAAATCTACATAAAATCGCTGTGTCATTCAAGTAGCTTGGTTGTCAGTTTAGTGGCAAATATCTATCTAAGAAAAGCAGAAAACAATAAGAAATCAGCTTTCAGATTAGTCTGAATGGAGATGTTACTGATCACAAATGCCACAGATTAAAACATAAAACAAACGAGACGAGAAACATCTCCCATCTTGGATACACACACACACACACACACACACAAATAATATATATAATGTATATATATATATAATATATATATATATATATAATATATACATACACACACACATATGTATATCTACACACACACACACACATAATATATATATATATAAAATATATATATATATATATAATGAGATATAGAGAGAGAGAGGGGGGGAGAGACAGAGACAGACAGATAGACAGACACAGAAGAAAGAGAAAGAAGAGAGAGAGAGAAGAGAGAGGAGAGAAGAGGAGAGAGAGAGAGAGAGAAAGAGAGAGGAGAAAGGGAGAAGGAAGAGAAGGAGAGAAAGAGAGAGAAGAGAGAAGAGAGAGAGAGAGAGGCGAGGAGATGTAAAGCATACAGTTAGACGAGAGCTTTCGAGAGTAGAGAGGTTTGGGGCAAAGCAGGGCTTTCATAATAATCAAACCCGCTATTGCTCGGTGTCTTCTTTCATCCTCAATAGGATCTGTTTCTGCAAGGCTCCTAAACCACGCCTATTAACCAATAAAACAGGTGGGGAAATGTTGTTGTCTGTCAATATACCAGTGCCAGCATACTAGAAAACGTTTCAGTCGTGTATTTCGGGAAAATGGGAGTCCGGAATAATGGAAATAGAAACAAACATCCGCATATTTCTTTTGTTTTGTTTACCCTGAAAATTCATGTTCTTGAACATGGATTCTCTTTCTTCTTCCCTGTGTTTCAGAGTTCACCGATCCTTTAACTATTGCACACCTTACTTGTGTGCTTTGATGTTTATGTGTGTGTGTGTGTGTGTGTGTGTGTGTGTGTGTGTGTGTGTGTGTGTGCGCGTGCGATTGTGTTTGTGTGTGTGTGCGTGCGATTGTGTTTGTGTGTGTGTGTGTGTTTGTGTGTGTGTGTGGTTGTGTGTGTGTGTGTGTGTGTGTGTGTGTGTGTGTGTGGTGCGTGTGTGTGTGGTTGTGTGTGTGTGTGTGTGTGTGGCGCGCGCGCGCGTGTGTGTGCGATTGTGTTTGTGTGTGTGTGTGCGTGTGGTTGTGTGTGTATGTGTGTGTGTATGTGTGTGTGTGCGCGCACGCGCGGTGTGTGCGTGTTGTGTGTGTACGCACACATGCATGCATAAGTGCTTGCGCACTGTTTTTTTCCGACTTAACCATGGATTCGAGTTCAATCCCAGCCCACAAAAATAAAACTGACCTGTTCGTTGCCCATCTTAATGGTCATTCTGGTGGTGTCAGTGTTCCTTCCCCAACCTCCCCATTTCAAGACCTTGCCAGGGTATAGGGTTCTGCGCATACTCAAGGAGTCTATCAGATAATTACTGACAGATCTGAGTGGAGTGCATACGGAACTGTCCAAGAGTAATGAATCCCTCACGAACAAAATGCAAACTGTGCGGAAGTAAGACTTGTCAGGAGATGTGGCACGTGTACGTGTTTCCGAGCGTGCATGTAAATCAGGTGATATACATGCCCAAGTCGTACACTGGACTTAGAGAGTTTCTTCAAGAGGGATATGTCACACTCGGACACGTCCATATGCACCCCATCCAAAACCCATACAATTATTGGCAGACTCCTTGAGCCTACGCAAAAACCGTACGGGCTGACAAAGCCTTGAAATAAAAAGGAGGGGAAGGGGAAACAGGATCCCTGAAACACTAGCTGACATCATCAGAATTATTGGAGCACTACGACAGGCAGCCAACAGTTTCAGTTTCTCAGGATGACGTCTTCGCGTTCGGAACGAATTCCATACGCACTAACGTCACAGGTGTCACGTGTATGGTGATCATGCCACAAGCCTTAAGCCTGCACATAAACCAATGAGCTGGCCAGGTCCTGAGGTCCTACGTAGACTACGTTTTACCTAGTCTATATGTTATGCAGGTATTGTATCAGCCTACCACTGGAATAATCTTGTTTACATGTACATGACATGTGTATCTGTGTATCTTATTTTAAAAAAGGAACATACACATAAAGTAAATAAGTAAATGAATAATTAAAGGTTTGAATCACAACACAACTAGCTATTCTGTATAACTCGTCTCACATGACAAAAAGACCCCCCCCCCCCAACCCAGTCAATGCACAAAGCTTCGGCGGTCTATCAACTAGTTGAAGACAATAGTTTCTTAATCATAGATCTTCCAGTCTATCGTTCACTTCCGAGGAAAGAAAAGAGGAAACAGATAGGTATGTAAGTAAGTGATTAAGTAAGTAAGTGAGTGAGAAAGAAAGTAAGTAAGTAAGTAAGTAAGTAAATAAGTAAGAAGTAAGTGAGTATATACGTAAATAGGTGAAAATAAATACAAAATAAAGGAGTATGTACATAAATAAACGGGTAAGAGATGAAAATAATAAGTAACAGTAAATACATGCGTATACCCACATGCCCGCACACAGGCATACACACATACATTTATACACACATTTATACACACACACACACACACACACACACACACACACACACACACACACACACACACACACACACACACACACACTTACAGGCATATCTGGACAACGATCAACAAATACCCCACATGCTACAAATTGTTGTCATGTCAGCATGATGATTAAAATAATTTGAGTAGTCTGAGGACAGGACGTGTCTTACACACAGACATACACTGCTTTCTCCCTGACTTTCCTTTTAAAACGGAAGTTCACGCATGCACACAAGCACACACACCTTTCGAATTTGGTCAGCAAAAAAGTCAAAACGGTTACTCTAAGGCAAAATTTATGCGCTTGGGTAACAGCCCAAGAACGACGAACAACACACTGGTATCAAAAAGGATTTACACGACAGGATTACAATGCCAAATCAATGGCATTTGGAATGGTACCCTGTTGAGAAGGATGCCTTGAATAGATGCAAGAGGACCAAGGCTCATTTTCTTAACCGGATAATACCCTATGGGGGTGTTCTGGGAGTTGATTTTATCATGAAACGATAAGCCTTTGTCTTACGTCCTTCTTCGTGCTTCTCTTTGTACGTGTCTAGCATTATGGGTATTTCCGGAACAAAGGACTGACAGTCAGCAGCGAACTGGAAGGCCTTAGGTGGAGAAATAACATGTGATGTCAAAGTCTTTTTCACGCCCTCGATTCAGCCTTTTCTAGTTCCTGCCTTTCGCTCTAAATCTACATATCTTTTTGTTCCATGCCTGCCCAGCCAGCCAGTGGGGTTGCAATCTGTTCACATAATAAAACCACTTAACTTTTCTGTTAATCAGTATGATGATGGACTGATGTCGTTCCCACCATTTCTCTATTCTTGATATTTCTTATCACGTCACGTGTGGTGAGGTTGACAGGTATTCTAAAATAACACATCACAGGTGGTGATTTGTGCTCTAAGGGCGCGGTCATGGTTCAACCAGGGATTGGTATGTCAAGGTGTCACGGCTGCATTTTCCCAGCCATTCTGACACCCTTTAGTTGGTACCTTTCTGTCAGCCAGCATCGCTTGGAAGTGGTATTTTTAGCCAGGCAGGTTTGACCAAAATCATCTCTGAAGCGCGTCTTGTGCTACAGCAATACTGACAAAGAAGGAATCTGAGTGCGGTTTTCTGTATGTTTTGTGAATTTGTGTAATGATCGAGAATTTTTTCATCACTTTACCTGGATGCATTCAGTGCTGTGAATACTCATTGTTCTGAAGAAGTGATCATTCCTTTGATGCATCACCTTGTCTTTGAGTTTTAGTAGAAATTACTAATGTGATGATTGACTCATATCTCCAGGTGGTTGTTGTTTGTTCAGTATAAAGTGAGATTATTTTCGTAGTAGTGGCGTAAGTATAGTGCAAGTTACAATCTTCACACGTTTTTGTCCATTTTGGCATGGTCAGATTCGTGATCTTCAGTGCTTTAAACTTTCTCAAATTTCTAAAAATCGCAGTTCGTTCTCTGTTTTCACTCTTTTCTGGAGGCTTGAATTTGGCTAAAATCAGGTGTTAGCTGTTGCCCGGCCGATTTTAGCCACACACACACACACACACACACACACACACACACACACACACACACACACACACACACACAATGCATGCAATAGTGGGAGGGGAGAGAGAGAGAGAGAGAGAGAGAGAGAGAGAGAGAGAGAGAGAGAGAGAGAGAGAGAGAGATGCGTTCCTTGCGCGAACACACACACACACACACACACACAGACACGCACACACACAGACACGCACACACACACACGCACACACACAGACACGCACACACACACACGCACACACACACACGCACACACACATACACACATGCAACACACACAGACACGCACACGCACACACACACACACACGCACACACACATACACACACACATACACACACACACACACGCGCGCGCGCGCGCATGTGTGTGTGTGTATGCGTGTCTGTGTGTGTGTGTGTGTGCATGTGTGTATGTGTGTGTGCGTGTGTGTGTGTGCGTGTGTCGGTGTGGTGCGTGTCTGTGTGTGTGTGTAGTGTGTGTGTGCTGTTGTGTGTGTGTGTTGTGTGTTGTGTGTGTGGTGTCTGCTGTGTGTGTGCGTGTCTGTGTGTGTGTGTGTGTGTGTGTTCGCGCAAGGAACGCATCTCTCTCTCTCTCTCTCTCTCTCTCTCTCTCTCTCTCTCTCTCTCTCTCTCCCCTCCCACTATTGCATGCATTGTGTGTGTGTGTGTGTGTGTGTGTGTGTGTGTGTGTGTGTGTGTGTGTGTGTGTGTGTGTGTGTGTGTGTGTGTGTGTGTGTGTGTGTGTGTGTGTTGACTGCTGCGTTCTTTCAACATTTTTAGAGGGACTGAATGTAGAAAATGATTGAGATCAGCAGCAAGTACTGGAACCTAGGTCAATCTGTAGGTCTAAACGAGTACTTCCATGCGCGCCTGTGCTGAAAGGGGTGTGGAGAGAGGAAGGGAAGGGGAAAAGTGCACGCTATTGATAACCAGCAGGGCAGAACCAAAAAGTGCGCCAACTGAAGGGGAAAAGTGCACGCTATTGATAAACAGCAGGGCAGAAAGATCTTAGATGTCATTGGGGGGCCAACTAAAGAATCTCGGATTTGTGCGCCGTGTACACAGTATCCTCCATAATGTGTGGTTTTTTGGAGTGTGGAACATTTTCTGATCAATACCTGTGAGTATACACTTGTTTTGTGAGTGATAACTTGCTTGTGGATTGTGTGACTGTGTGTCTGTGCTTGTACATGCATGCAGATGTGTGTGTGTGTGTGTGTGTGTGTGTGTGTGTGTGTGTGTGTGTGTGTGTGTGTGTGTGTGTGTGTTTTCAAGCATGTATTTTCAAAATGCACGGTGGCCGGTACATGCACATCATATAACACTACAGTATGTACATGTAATGTAAGAGAGACAGAGACCAAGAGAGAGTGTGTGTGTGTTTTCAAGCATGTATTCTCAAAATGCATTTTATACGCACATGATTTAACAGTATGTAAAGCAAGAGAGAGAGAGAGAGAGAGAGTGTGTGTGTGTGTGTGTTTTCAAGCATGTATTTTCAAAATGCATGGTACATGCACATCATATAACACTATGTACATGTAATGTAAGAGAGAGAGAGAGAGAGTTTTCAAGCATGTATTCTCAAAATGCATGTCACATGCACCACATCATAATTATAACAGTATGTAAAGCAAGAGAAAGAGAGAGAGTGAGTGTGTGTGTGTGTGTGTGTGTGTGTGTGTGTGTGTGTGTGTGTGTGTGTGTGTGTGTGTGCGTGTGTGTGTGTTAAATGCATGTTACATGCATACCATATTATGTGAATCAGATATGTGTGTGTGTGCGCGTGTGTGTGTGTGATATGCGTGTTTTGATTTGATATTCTCTCTCTCTGTCTGTCTCTCTGTGCATGCGTGTGTGTTCAAATGCATGTTAAATCCAGGCCATATTATATGTATAAATCAACTCTGTGTTTGTGTGCGTGTGTGCGTGTGTGTGTGTGTGTGAGTGCGTGTGCGTGTGCGCAAACGCGCAGAACTGCACGCGCGCGCCCCTGCTTCGTTCACATACATTTTGTGAGTGGCCTCGCCATACGGCAGCGGGACGGGTGAAAAGGGTGTGGGGAGTGGAAGGGAAGGGGAAAGATGCGCGCTATTTATAGCCGGCAGGGCAGAACCAGAACTACGGCCAACCCAAGTATCACGGATTTGTGCGCCGTGGTGGGGGTTAAAACAGAACTATGGAACTGAGTCTCCTGAAGCCCAACCCGTCGTCCTTGTCATGGAAGGAAGAAACAGTCTGGCTAACAGGGCTCTGATTCCTCGACAGGACTAGCACGCTGGTAGTGCTTAGTACAATCGCTCCAGAAAATAAAAATCCCGTGTTCAGCGCGTGTAAAATGAACTGTATTGGATACATTCTGTTCAAAAATCCAATTCAGTACGTTAATACACACACATGGGGGAAAGGAGGGTGGAGAAGTGGCGTTCTTTCCAGTGACAGCTGCTCAAATCTAAAACGTACAAAAAAACAAAAAAACAAAAAACAAAAAAACCCCAGACTGTTACAAGGTGAATACAATATAAACAACACTGGCATGTCATCATTATATTAGCATACCAACACAAATATGGGGTGACGACACACGACTGAGGGAGGGGAGCTGTCACGTTATATCAAATACACTTCTGCCTCTGTTACTTTTCAGAGATATGATACAGCGCAATGATACAGCCCAACACAATACAAATACAGCACATCCCTGTTCCCAGCAACACAACTCTGAGCATCAATATCAGCTTCCGGGATTTAATGAATCACGCACTGTAAAATGAAACATGCAGTGAGTAACCTTTTTACTTATCATGGCAGTCCAGAATTGAAAGACAGGCCCGCACATTTTGTACTCATCTTCCTGTCATTTTGTACAGTTCTATTAGTGCCGCTGAATGTCAGTACCACTTTACCTGCATTCACTTTCCTGCCGTTGTCGTCTAGATCAAAGCAATAGCCTCCGCCTAGGCTGTTTGTTCAATCGTTTAAGCTGCGAATTTAGTCAGCTTGATTCACCAGCCATTTGTGATGAAAACCGTTTTCCCCCTAAATGTAAAATAACACCTGCTGAGTCACTTCAGGAAGTTTGCAATAAAATATTTTTTCTTTCAAGAGTGGTTATACATCAAATGAACAGTCCAGTGGTCTGGATGCAGGATGTGATTTCATCAAGTCCTCTTTGTTGTATCACAGCTGCTCTTCCCGAGTTAACTTTTTGTCCACTGCTCGTTTTTTTCCCGAACCGTAGATAAACCTGTGAAACGTGTTCTAAACACTGAGGTCCTGTCTGATATGTTCATTCATCAGTGTAGGACAGCCCCACTGAAGACATACGCTGAGGTAAACGGCAGTGTCCAGTCCTCAGGCAAAAAGCTGTAACTAGTCGCCACTCAAGTAATGGATGCGATCATTTCTATAACGGTACGGTGGAGCTTTTCATGATGATCTTCGCCTTTCGGAAGGAAATGAGATGTTGCTGGTAATGTACAGAGCCTTGGGGAACACCAATACAATACAATACAATACAATATTTTATTTATATAGCGCAAAATCTTGATAAAATCAAATCTAAGCGCTAAAACAGACACACACGCACGCACGCACACACACGCACGCACGCACGCACGCACGCACGCACACACACACACACACACACACACACACACACACACCACGCACACGGCTATAAATGGAGAGAAAGAATAAAAGCAATGGAAAATTATAGAGAGCATATTATATATAATTATATATTACAATGTGATTACACCATCATCATCATCATCATCAAGTGCCCTGCCGCATGGCGTTGGCGATCATGGCCTTCCATACGAATCTATCCCTTGTCGCTGAGCAAGCTTCCCCTGTCTATTTGACAGTCACATACCGCCTTCTTCAAATCTAACTTAAAGACATACGTTTTTGTCCCACAGTGATTTCCCTCTCTACGTGCACATCCTTCCATCCTATTCCCTCTTGTTCTCCCCATCCCGGTTTGTGCATGTTTGTACCTTGAGTTTTGGTCATTGTGAATACATGCTATGATGAATGGTAAAAGTGCGCGGTTTGATTCGATTTATATATCAAGATTTCGCGCAGTATAAATGTCGTCACCATCATTATATCATCCTAAATGCGTTACCCTCATCACACCTAATGTGCCAAATATGATTAGCAGCTGGTGTACGTTTCATTTGTTTCAACAGATAATAAAGTCTAATGAATCTGATGACAAACAGCATTCAAGAATTGCTCGATCTAAAATCATTATCATCATCATCGCCGTCGTCGTCATCATTAACATGCATATGATCCTCCTCATCATTATTACCACGTTGACTAATGCTGTTAGCAAATCCCCTTCCTGTCTGTTGCTTATGCCCTGTTCCTCTCTATCCATATATGAAGCTAGATTAATTCTCTGCAGTTTTAAATGTCTCCAATTTGTTTTGTACCCTGTTGAAGACCCAAAGGTCGACGGTGTCTTATCTATGAGTACAGTACATTTTCTTTAACCCTTCAACTCCTGCACCCTGTCCACTAGCATCCTGCATTGTCAATCATGCTAGCAATGCAGAAACTTAACCCTTTGATTCCCTCATCCTGCAGGAAGCTGTGGATAGGGTGAGGGAATTAAAGGGTTACGATTTTGCTGTTGGTGGGTAGGATGCCGGACTTAAACAGTTAACATATCACAGTCATAAAAGTCAAAGACGGTTCTTTCTCTCCCTGAACAAATTTTCCCTCTTGCTTAAACGCAATACACATCAATTTCTCAAACTCCATGAACATACATAATAATCAACCACTGCTCTGCTTACGCGCCACGTGCTTCAGATGGCTAAAAACATACACAGAACATACGGTTTTGGATGAGGTTTTGTTCTTAAAGGAGCGAGTGACTCATTAGCAAAAACTGTACAAAAACGTAAGCAACAAAGAAAGAAATAAGCAAGAAAGAAACAAACAAACGAAACGAATACCCGGAAACATGCTCAAAAACTTCTCCGCACTTCTTTCCGAAGCAATAGCAACAGCAACACTTGGAGGCATCACTATGTGAAGACCGCCGGGAGTAGACTGACGTCACTGTGTTGCATACCAAGAGGAATGCGGTGATGACACATAATTCCAAAGACAGGGAGCTGTCACGATACATCAAATATTCACACTTCTTCTACCTACTTTATCTGTCAGCATCGGCTGACTCCCTGCTAGTGAACGTTGTCGTCAGGTCACGCGCATTTGAATACAGAACGTCAGCCGCCTTCTAGGCAGGGTGATATGATATTCTGAACCGGGGTGTGCCACATTAAACTGGCGTATTTATTGCTCGTCTTAACATAAAAACTCTTTCGAAACAAGAGTGACTGCCCGCGTTCAAGCAAACAGAAACCAGAAAAAATACGAAAGAAGAATACGAACGCGTATTTAATACAAGACAAGACAGGCGCAGATTTTCGGCCAACTGGCCTCTGTCAAGTGTAATATTACAAACAAACAAACACCAGATACAAAAATTGTTCTGGCAGCGAATGTGTAGAATTAGACAAGCCTCCCTTCCTCTATTTCTCTTAGATATTTTTTCCCATCGATCATATCGGCTGAAGTGGGTGCCAACGGAAATTGAATCCTATAAATCAAATTGTACTGTCGGTCTTGATTTCTGACACTATCATATCGTGGACACAACCAAAAAATGTGCTAAAGAAAATAGTAGAATGTGAAATCACGATCATAACTGTGTAAATGTTACGAAAAGAAATAAAAAAAAAAGTATTTCTAGATGATGGGAATAAGAAAAAGAACACGCGCTACACGCAATACCATAAAAGTTTAAAGAAATTGATAAACATGCTCTCCCCTGTTAAAGGGTCTGAGAAAAACAAACAAATGATACCACAGTTGTCGTTCAAGTCTTTCACATGGGCATACGTCAGTTGACGTTCTTTTGCGGGGCGAACTTTTGCCATTTCCTGTACACAATGTATCGTCTGCTTCTGTCACGGTTTATAACCTGCACGTTTTCACGTGCCAGTCTCAGCACACTGACACGTGTTGTCAAACTTAACAAACAACAACAACAACAACAACACAGTTAAGCCATAGTAAATTATTTGGTTTCTAACGAGTACATTTGCCTGCAGGAAATGGATTCGATTTAATATGATTCAGTGCATTATGTACATGAAAATTAGTAGTTTTTACATTTTATTTGTAGATGAGATAGGAGAGGTAAATGTTTTTTCGAAGTTTCCACTATTTGGTGTATTTTGAGGGGCTCTGGGAGAAAGTCCACAAAACACAACCAAAGTATTTCTTGGGCTGTGATGTCGAGTTTTTATAGGTTTCGTGTATTGTTTGTAGGAGCATGAAAGAAAAAAAATCCTGGCGCAATTGTTTACAAGGGCATGTAAAAAAATTTTAAAAAGTTCCAGGCACAATTGTTTCATAGGGCATGTAAGAAAAAAGTTTCTGGCGCAATTGTTTTAGGGGCATGTGACAAAAAAGTTCCTTGCGCAACTGTTTATAGAGACATGTAAAAAAAAAACCTCCTGGCGCAATTGTTTATATGGGCATGTAAGAGAAAAGTTCTTGGCGCATTTGTTTATAGGGTCATGTACGAAAAAAGTTCCTGGCACAATAATGTCAATTGTTTATAGAGGCAGGCAAGAAAAAGTTCTTGGCGCAATTGTTTACAGGGGCATGTCAGAAAAAGTTCCTGGCGTAATGGTTTATAGAGGCAAGTAAGAAAACGTTCCTGGCGCAATTGTTTATAGAGGCATGTCAGAAAAAGTTCCTGGCGCAATTGTTTATAGAGGCATGTCAGAAAAAGTTCCTGGCGCAACTGTTTATAGGGGCATGTCAGAAAAAAACGTTCCTGGCGCAATTGTTCACAGAGGCTTGTAGAAAAAGTTCCTGGCGCCTGTGCGCCGTTGTTCATTGAGAATATGTCACTTTTTTTCTATTCTAGCATCTATGTACTGTCGCTTTATGCGATGCTTAACCAATTATCATGATAAACAAGGGAGTCAAGCCATACTAAAATATCCCGTTTTCATTATTACGTGTAAATAACAGTTCTACTTGAAATAACATCACCATATTGCAAAGCACATTGTTGAGATGCACTTTGAGCGAAAGGTATACAAGGAAAACGTGCTATGACAGTAAGAGCATCTTAAAACTGAATAAATTATTCTAACCCGTGTTCATAATAATTCTCTGTCAATGAATCATTACTCTCCATCCAGTACATTTCCCCAATCTTTCGTATGCAAGCAAACAAACAAGCAAGCAAGCCAACAAGAAAATAAACGTGAGGGGGTTCTAATTCATTATATGTGTATTTGTGACCTCTCACTAGGCCAAAGCTTCAACAGACAGCCGTGAAATGTTGCGTGAAAACACACACACACAAAACACACACACACACACAACACAACACACACACACACACACACCACAACACACACACAACACAACACACACACAACACACACACACACACACACACACACACACACACACACACACCACGCCTACGCACGTCACATATGAATTGTTCTTCCATGATACTGGTAGCGTATAATGATTTGTGTTCTGACCGAGTTCTGCAGAACCCAAGGCCACAGGACTCCTCACACGATAATACGGAGGAACATTTGCCTCTAGGATCAGTTTTGTATCTCATCAGAAAAATCCATATCAGGATAGTATACCTACTTATTTGTAGGATCGACAGGAAAGTCCACCACCACCATTCTCATTTGTAGGATCGACAGGAAAGTCCACCACCACCATTCTCATTTGTAGGATCGACAGGAAAGTCCACCACCACCATTCTCATTTGTAGGATCGACAGGAAAGTCCACCACCACCATTCTCATTTGTAGGATCGACAGGAAAGTCCACCACCCATTCTCATTTGTAGGATCGACAGAAGTCCACCACTCATTCTCATTTGTAGGATCGACAGGAAAGTCCACCACCACCATTCTCATTTGTAGGATCGACAGGAAAATCCACCACCATCACACCACCACCACCAAAGGTTATGTTTTTGTACTTGGTAGAAAGGGCACGGGGGTCAAATGGCTAAAAAGACAAAAAGCAGATCATGCATGCATTTTTAATTTCAAAAAGGCAAGAAATTTTGATACCTGCATCTAAAAATGTATGTTTTAACATTTTTATGGATATGCTGGTAAAGTTCCACCTATGATGTAAAAAAAAATTGATGAGTGTAATCCCGGCCTGCAGTGTAACAGCTGGCCAATCCGCTACCATCTGTAATCATCATCATCATCAGGTGCCCTGCCGCATGTCGTTGGCGATCATGGACTTCGATCTGTCTCTATCTCTCATTGCCCCTAGCATCTCCCCTACCCTCCTCGTCCCCAGCCACTCTGCAAGTCCGTCCAGCATTTTTGTCCCTGGGTCTACCCGATGCTCTCTTTCCCTCCAGCTTTCCCGTTACCATCTGTAATGTTCCCATCATTCTGGTGGTGTAAGCTTAGTGTTTTAGAGATCGCCCACCCCCATGCTCCCTCCATTCTGTTCCCAGTTTCATGTCCTTGCCAGTGCACACAGTTTTGTGCAGGCTCTGGGAATCTCTGAGTGCCATGTTTTGAAGAACAGCTCCAAACAAACTTTCGCATGAAAAAGGCGTAAATAAACAACAGACTTTGTGAGAGGAACCACACCTCCGCCCTTGAAAGCGATACAAGTAGCAGACATCTTGGCTGGCTAAACTACTGAGGGAAACTTTGATACGCCCAGTCATCTGTTATTTGTATTCAAACGACTGTTGACATTTTTTTGCAAGGCAGGTCTCACAGAAAACAAAACAAAACAAAACAAAAAACACAGACATACACACACTTATATACACACAGACACAACTAGACAGAGAAACACACACACACACACCACACCACACACACACACACACACACACACACACACACACACACACACACACACACACACACACACACACACACACACACACACCGACAAACCAGACAAAAAGACAAAACAAAGAAACAGGCAAACAAACAACAAGGAAAGAAACAGGGAACAGAAAAATAGTCTCCTAAACAAAAACAAAAAAACACCCACCCAAAACAGTAAAGAAAAAATTTAAAAAAAAGAAGAACAAAATTGTCAAGCCATATTAACCACCTCCCTTCGTATAATAATGAGAAAATCCAAATCCAAATTTTGTACTTCTCGTTGATACTGTGACCCAAAAAAGCTTCAGTCTGAAGACAGTAAGAGCACCTTAAAACTGAATAAGTAAGACAGTAAGAGCACCTTAAGACTGAATAAATTATTCTAACCCGTGTTCATAATAATTCTCTGTCACTGAATCATTACTCTCCATCCAGTACATTTCTCCAATCTTTCGCAAGCAAGCAAGCAAACAAGCAAGCAAGCCAACAAGAAAATAAACGTGACGGGGGTTCTAAACAATGACAATTGTAGACTGTCATAAAAATGAAACAAAATAAAAAACACTGTCAGAAGTTACTGAGAAAATGCTGTTTACACAGCGCTGATTTAGGCATATTTTTGGTGCTCGTGACCGTGAACCTTGATAGCTTGCTCTCCATACTTACGAATTCACGAATCCTTAACGGTCTGCACCTTTGATATAAATCTGGTAAAGATCCATCCAGAAATAGCTGAGAAAATCTTGATAATACATTTAAGTCACCGACAGACGCACAGAGACACAGAGACAGACCGAACAATCTTTTTTTTTTTTCAAAGTGAGACTGAATAAACGGTTGTGTCACGCATGCGTGTATATGTGGTCTTGTCATTGTTGTTATTCGCTGTCTCCTCTTTCACGATGCCTCAACTGATTACCATCACATGGCACTTAAGATACTTCAACTGTTCGAGAACAGACAAGATACCCCCAGCTGTACGACCTACTGACGACCGGCCACAGAGCTACATCCCGTTCCCTATCAGCGCCTCGCCTCCACTGCCTCCACTCTCCCCCTTCCTCTTCTTTCTGTGGAGATTACTTTCTTTAAACAACATTTTTTGATAATCTTGCAGAATACTCAAATAAAGTCACCAGGAACCGGGGGTGTAATTTACTGAATTCAACCTAAGTTATTAAGCTGCTGTAAAAATATCGACGTAATTCACCAACCAGCAGCGTAATGTCCCCAATCTACGTCAGTAGACAGCAGTAGAACTCCTCAATCTAAGTCACCAAACAGAAATGGAATCTCTTTAACCTAAGTTGCCAAACAGAAATGGAATCTCCTCAATCTAAGTCCCAAACAGAAGAGCAATCTCCTCAATCTAAGTCACCACATAGAAGTGCAATCTCCTCAATCTAAGTCACCAAACAGGTGTGCGTTTTCCTCAATCTAAGTCACCAAACAAAAGTGCAATCTCCTCAATCTAAGTCACCAAACAGAAGTGCAATCTCCTCAAATTAAGTCACCAAACAGAAGTGCAATTTCCTCCATTTAAGCCACCAAGCAGCCGTGCTATCTCATCAACGTTACTTGTCATGCAGCAGTACAATCTCCTCAATATAAAGCAAAAAAATAACAGTGCAGTCTCCCTAAATTTAAACAAATATGCAACTTACTCTAAGTCACCAAGCAGCAGTGTAATCTCCATAATCTAACAACTAAGCAACAGAGCAATTTCCTTAGTCTAAGTCACCAAGCAGCAGTGTAATCTCCATAATCTAACAACTAAGCAACATAGCAATTTCCTTAGCCTAAGCCACCATGCAGCAGTGTAATCTCGTCAATTTACGACACTAAACAGCAGCACAATCTTCTCCAACTAAGACATACCAAGCAGTGTAGCCTCCTCAATCTATGTCCTAAGCAGCAGTGTAATCTCCGCAATGTTAATCAACAAGCAGTACTATAATCTCCATATCTAATCACCAAGCAGCAGTGCAATTTCCTCAATCTAAGCCATCACGCAGCAATGCATCCTTCTTAATCTAACTCACAAAGATTTGTAATATCTTCCATCTAAGTCGCTAAGCAGCTGTGCAATCTCCTCAATCTAAGTCAGCAAGCAATAGCGCAACCCGTCAATCAAAGTCACCAAGCAATAGCACAATCTCCTCAGTCTAAGTCACCAAGCAATAGCACAACCCCCTCAATCTAAGTACCAAGCAGCGGTGCAAACTCCTCAATCTAAGTCACCAAGCAGTCGGGCAAACAGCTTAATCTAAGTCACCAAGCAGTTGGGCAATCTCCTCAATCTAAGTGCCCAAATAGCTGGGCAATCTCCTCAATCTAAGTGCCCACAAGCAGCTGTGCAATCTCCTCAGTCAAAGTCAACAAGTTCTCCTCAATCTAACTCACCAAGCAGTGGTGCAATCTCCTCAATTTAAGTCACCAACAGAAGTGCAATCTCC
>CM060310.1:63554370-63559370 GCA_030674185.1 Monoplex corrugatus
CGACACATACCACGGATCACTTTTTTAAACACATTCTTCCCCCTATCTATTTTAAATTAAATTATTTCAGATAGTTTCAAGACCACATGATGTTATTAATTTATGATGTCGAGAGCATAATCTTTCCTTATCAATTTATCATGTCGACAGCATATTGTTTCCAATCTTTAATTTCCAGTCAATCTGTCTTGTTTATTTTATTTAGTTAACTATTCGTTTATTTTTGGCTGTGCCATTTCTTACACCTACATAAAAAATCTGAGACAAATTCTCACAAGGCTGATGTTGACGATGACGATAACAGTCATGATGCTACAGAATTCCAGTCTCGATTGAGACTGCGTGACAAGGCTGTACTCTACACTTATTTTCATACGACATCCTGGCGTCACCCAGCCCCGAGATACAGACAACTGCGATGTTGGTCAGGAAAATTTTAGCAACAAGCTCAATGACGCATCCGTGAAGTGGATGAGACTCGACTGTATGGTCCCAGGCTTCTAAATGAGCCCGCAGCACACTCAACTCTGGGTAGGAGCCGGCTGGAGTCCAAAAATAACACAACGATTTTGACAGGGACTCGAACCCACAACCGTCCAGTCGAAGAGAGAGAGACTACCGACTGGTCTGTTTGCGCTAACCATCGCACCACGGCGACTGGTCTGTTTGTTTCATTGTTTCAAGCTAAACGATGAGAGACGTGAGATGAATCCAGTTGGATAAAAGATAACTGACTGAATCAAGTGCAATTTTGGTCGTTTAGGAAAAGTATTTTTTTGAAACTGTGTCATTTGAATAGGAGGGAGGGGAAAAAAGGTAAACCATCGTGTAACAGTGACCGAAAAGATTTGGTGCTCGTTATCTTTTACAAATGTTGACAGGAAGAAAATCTTTACTGAACTGTGCACAGTACTTGTGGGTGTGTTCACTTTCAGATCCAGGCTCACCTATTTACAAGGAAAACCGAAACAGAGCAAAACAACACATGATAATTACATCAATTTAAGAGAGAAGACCAAAAAGTAGTAATTTCATATCTCACTATCAGGAATGTGTGTTTATACAAATAGATGTCTTACTCTTATGGTTTTCCCAAACATACGAATTAACAGATGTTAGGCAATACGAATGTGCCAATTATCTTCAGTGGACATTATCCCAAGCGTCGTATCACAAAATTGCAGCAAAGAATTGTAGGCCGTGTATACGTGTTTTTTTTTTCTTCAAGATTCTTTTTGGTCATTTTCACATTATTTCTTTGTATTTATTTGCAGGCATCTATGAAGTGAAGTTCACCTTCAATTTCATCGCAAAGCGTGCATTTTGAGGAAAAAACTGCATGGTATATTTGTGCACATGTCTTTTCTTTTGCGTAAGTGTAGTGGTTTATCTAAATGCACTATTATGTGTCTTGGTTCTCTTTCGCAACTGTCACATATTTGTTTATGCTCACGTAAATCATCCGCAGTTTTTAAGTAGGCTGGATGCAGAGGAAGATTATAATGATTTAAGTTTCAGTTTCTCAGGATATCGCCTCCGTGCTCGACATGACTTCCACATGCTCTAATGCCATGTGATGGTGAAGATCCCAAATGATTATGGCAGAAGCCACAAGCCTGCACAGAAGACCTACGCGCTGGCAAGGCCTTGATAATGACCGTAAACACATAATACTATCCACCTGCTTGGAAGGCTATCATGCTTTAAAAATCACGCCTAGGTTTATTTTCAAGGGAAAACGTCAGATACATTTTAAGGAATTTTTAAAGGGAAACATATTACACTGTTATGCTTCGCCGTATAACTTGGCATTGTTTCTTACTGAAGCTCCTAAATGAAAAAAACTACATATTTGAAAACTGACGAAAACAAAACAACAACAACACCAACAACACACACAGAATCATCAACATTATCAGAACAACCGCCCCCCCAAAAAAAAAAAAACAACAAAAAAACCCTCCCCCAACCCAAACCAAAAACAGAACAATCTCACCTGCAGTCAATCTGCTCAAGAAAAGCGAAGCACGACAAATTAGCAACACAAACAAACAAAACGCATGCACTGTTCGTCATTTGTTGACGTGAATGCACTCAGAATTGATGAGCTGGAACATATGCACTGTTACAGTGAGAATGTCATGCATCACTCAAATAGGTGAGGTGTGTGGATGGATTGTGTGTGTATGTTTGTGTGTGTGTGTGTGTGTGTGTGTGTGTGTGTGTGTGTGTGTGTGTGTGTGTGTGTGTGTGTGTGTGTGTGTGTGTGTGTGTGTGTGTGTGTGTGTGTGTGTGTGTGTGTGTGGTGGTCTTTGATTTAATGTCTATTCACTAAAGTGATTTTAGACAAAAAAAAAAAAAAAGGGGGGGGGGGGGAGGGGAGTGATAGAGGAGGAGTGAAGAGGATATTTGAAAATTGTCAATTTTGAATTTGAGAAAAGATGATCCAGAAAACAACTGTTTTGAAGAGGGGAAGGTAAAACTAGTAAATAATGTTACCATAATTATCGATTTAAACAAACAAACTAACAAACAAAATTAGTAAATATCCGGAAGAAATGAATAAAAAGTAAAACTAATAATTGACTAACCACAACAGTGAACAAGTAATAACATTTTAAAGGTAATTCGCTATAGGACTTTTTGACAGGCTAACAAAAAATTCATACAGTAATGATGATGAGGCAAATATGTCAGAAACTGTACTCACAGATAGTGTTGGAATATGTCGTTTTACCCTAACGCAAGAAAGAATATGACTATGTGTTATCTTCTTTCCACACAGACACACTATGTTATTGGTATATTTTGTTTTGAATGCATCAAGTTTCCATCTGTACATAAGGGACTGTATAGTTCTGCTGGCATGAAGCTGCTTAAGTATTTTGCTAACTTCAAAGTTCATGTGATATTTATTATACTTTTTCTGTTTTAATTGGAACTGCTTCCAGACGTAGTTGTCCACTAAAGTGTAATTCTCGTGCAACGAGAGAGAAAGCTGGATATTGTTTGAATCTGGTGAGTTATTAGCTCCCCGTTTGGCAGCCCTGTCAACTTTATTATTATAACTAAAAGAACTATGAGAAGGTATCCAGCAGAAAGTAATATCAGTGCCTCTTAGAGATAAATTATGAATCAAGTGACTTATTTCCAGAATCATTTCTGATCTTGTTTGTAATTTTGATAATTCAAGAGCCTGAAGTACTGATTTTGAATCAACGCAAAGAAGTATCTGAAAAATTGTCCTAGGAAGACATCAGAAAGTTTAAAGCCATTAATATTGCAAAGAGTTCAGCTGTAAAGATAGATTTATCAAGTCCTATGTAGAAAGATTTTTCAATTTTGAGAGCAGGTATTAAAAACGCTGAGCCTGCTTTTCTTTCAATTACTGATCCATCAGTGTAAATTTTCAAATGATCAGAATATACGTCGTCTATATGACATTTAACCTGACTTGCCAGTAAGTTTATATTGTCTCCTTTTTTTAAATTAGTGTGGTGTACGTCAAATCGTGCTCTTTGGAGTTCCCAACTGGGTACTGGCGAAAAGGAAGGTCGTATAGATACAGGATCTACGTCTAGATCAATTCCTGAGCCTTTCATGACGTCATATGTGTATGTTGCAAGTGTGACCTGTGAAGATATTGATTTAGCTCGTTTTGGAAAGTCGGTATCTGATCTCAGTTTAATTTCTGTTTCTGAGATGTTTTCTACGGTGGTGTTTCTTAACAAAAATTTAGTAGAAGCGACTTTCCTTTGCTTATCAGTTTGATTTCATTATATGTCCGAAGACAGGAAGCATGCATTGGAAGACCCAGTGCAAGTTTGAAACCTTTACAATCTATGCTCTGCAGTTTTTTTAGTAAGTGTTTCGGTGCACTGAAGAAGATTTCTTGAGCATAGGTTAATTTAGATCTAACAAGCGATTTACAAAGATGAACAAGTGTTGATGAATCTTGACCCCATGTCTGTTTGCGAACTATTTTTAAGAAATTTAAACTTTTTTGAGCTTTGGTTAATAAGTATTCAATATGCTGATTCCAAGATAATTTTGCTGTAAGGAAAACTCCTAAGAATTTAATCGACTCGTTAAACTGAAGAAGAGTATCTCCCAGTTTGAAAGTGGGAATATTTACTGGGTTAGCTCCATTATTAAATAAAACTATTTTTGTTTTTTCCAGGGATAGATGTAACCCATTTTCTACCATGTATCGCGCTATTTTATCAAGTTCTAATTGGTAGCATTTGCGTGTATAATTGATACAGCGCAAAGGAGTTTTCTTTTTCATATTTATCTGCATCCACATGCATAAATCGTCAGCATATTGAGCTAAAACTACATGCTTAGATACTTTACTGGGTAAGTCATGCATTAATATCATGAAAAGAAGGGGAGCTATAACGGATCCCTGAGGGATACCCATTTGAAGAATTCGTTTCGTGGAATATACATTTTCAATCCTCGTTTGAAATACTGTTTTCTAAGAAACACTTAACATAGCCAAAAATGTGACCTGTCAGCCCAATACTTTTAAATTTGAATAACAATCGGGAGTGCCACACTTGATCGTATGCTTTCGTTATATCAAAAAATGTAGCTAAAACACATTGACGTCTTGCAAATTGTTGTTTTATATTAGTAGTTAGCTTTGTTAGGATTTCTACTGGTGACCTGCCTTTTCGAAATCCTGCCTGATTTACTGGTATTATTTTATTCTTTTCACAATAGTGCATCAGTCTCTTTAAGATTATTTTCTCCATTAGTTTACATACATGTGATGTTAATGCAATTGGCCTGTAGTTTTTCAAATCGGTATTACATTTACCTGGTTTTAGTACAGGAACCACTATTGTTTCTTTCCAGTTGTTAGGCATTTTCCCACTATTCCAGCAGTTTTGAAATATGTCATGTAGCAAGATTATAAAATTTTCTGGTAAATTTTTCAGCATCTCATTGGAAATTGCATCTAGTCCAACTGACGTTTTTTTTACTTGGAAGGG
>CM060310.1:63564370-63574370 GCA_030674185.1 Monoplex corrugatus
AGTCCTTCACTTACGATTCCTTACGGCCTAAATTTGAGTTCTAATTAAGAAAGAACCAAAGGGTTTGTTCTCCTCTGATGCTGTTCATTTCGATGATCAGCGTCTAAGTTCAAACCAGTGTATCGGGAATGGTTCACCAGCCTTCTTTATTGTTATTACGATGATGATGAGATGATGATGATGATGATGATGATGATGATGATGATGATGATGATGATGATGATGATGATGATGTTGTTGTTGTTGAATTACTCCACTCTAACGGGTAACCCTGGATACACAAATATCATTAAATGCCTGCTGTATGGTCAAATGTCTTGACGATCGCAGAGGGGAGTTGAAGATGGTGGGGGGTGGGAGTAGGTGAGTGGGGAAAAAGCAACCAACCAATCCAACACAACACAACACAACACAATACAATCCAATTCACACACACACACACACACACACACACACACACACACACACACACACACACAGAGAGAGAGAGAGAGAGAGAGAGAGAGAGACAGACAGACAGACAGAGACAGACAGATAGACAGATAGAGACAGACAGACAGACAGACAGACAGACAGACAGACAGAGACCTTTGAGGAAGACAACAACAAAACAAAGTAAGAAAGAAGAAATGTAGGTGGTGGTTGGATAACAAAACAACTAAGAAAAGTCTGTATGGACTGTTTTACCCAACAAACATACATTTACTTAGTACATCTGAACTGCAAGAGACCCCTTTAAATGCACGAAAATATTAACGGAGTCGTGGCTTAGAATGTTAGAAGAAAGGTCAATCGTGTCGTATGAATATTGAAGCTTCTTTAAATCATCATTTTCAGTGCTTAAAGCGCACCCAACTGCTCGGTGCCATATCAGGGTTACGACCATCACAAATAAAACACACACACATCTGAGCACATCGATAACTCCGGAAAAACACAAACAGTGGGAAGGAAAACCATGTACACATATCACTGCAAACAATCTAAGTTGGCCATTCCGTTCAATTTATAATCTGGGACATTAAAAAAATCAAACAAACCTGAATACAAAATGCAGGAAACATAATTGTCCCAGCAAAACTCTATTGCAAACTTCTAGAGCTCAAAATCAGTCATCAAATGTGTAAATGGGTTTTAGATTTCCTCCTAAATAGAAAACAAGTTGTCAAACTCGGTGGTCTGAGCTCTAGTCCCCTGACGTTGAACACAGGTGCGCCTCAAGGTTGTGTCCTGTCACCGCTCTTATTCACTTTGTTTACAAATGATTGTGTCTCTACTCATGACTCTGTGATGTTTTTTTAAGTTCTCTGACGACATAACAGTTGAAGGGCTCATCAAAAACAACGATGAGTCTCACTATTTAAGTGAGATAGACAAATTAGTTCGCTGGTGCGACAACCTAGAGTTAAACGTTCTGAAAACAAAGGAAATGATTATAGACAATAGAAGAAAAAAGACACCACTATCTCCCCTAGTGATCAAGGGAGACACGGTAGAAGTAGTAGACACGTTTAAACTTTTGGGAACAACAATTTCGAATTCGTTAAAGTGGGAGGAAAACACAAAACTAATCATTAAAAAATCACAGCAGTGTCTCTATTTCCTTCGTCAGCTTAAAAAGTTTGGGGTTAGCCAGTCTATCTTGATTCAGTTTTACCGAGCAGTGATAGAAAGTGTTTTAACTTTCGCTATCACAGTCTGGTATGGTACCTGTACAACAACTGAGAAAGATGGCTTAAACAGAATTGTCAGCACTGCCTCCAAGATCATCGGCATTACTCTTCCATCATCGAATCCATCTACGAAAAAAGAACTGAGAAGAAGGTTAAATCTATCATAGCTGACAAAGATCACCCAGCGAAAAGCCTGTTCACTCCGCTTCCTTCAGGAAAGCGCTTTCGTTCCATCAAAGCCAGAACGTCTCTCTTTAAAGATAGTTTTTATGTAAGAGCTGCCCGTCACCCTGTTTCCCTGTAGACCTCTTTTTGCTGTGTGTATCTGCTAGACTTACAGCCGTACATCATCACACTTTTTGTGTGTGTGTGTTAATGATTTGAATCATACATTCGTGTCTTATCGGTAGTTACAATTTTTTTCTCTTATTCTGTGATGAACCTATTCTTAACCAAATTTTTAAGAGCTATTTATTTTACTTTTGAACTCTAATCCTCAGTCTGCGTACTCGAAGGAGGGCTTATGGAAATTCGGTGATAGTTTCTAGAAGGATTTTTATCTGTCTTTTATCTGTTCGTGATCACTGTTAATTGATAAACTGTTATAATTCCCCAGGCTTGGATTATAATGATTTTTTTAAACTTTCGTTAGAATGTACTCTTACTAAATATTTTGTTATGTATCAGAGCTTCTTCGCCTGTCTTTGTTTTTTAGTCTTGCGCATGTGAGGAGAGGAAGTGAATGTAAGAGAATAATTTTTACCTTATGTTGTGTAAGTCCCGTGTGCGTGTGTGCGTCTGTGTGTGTGGTGTGTTGTGTGTGTGTGTGTGTGTGTGTGTGTGTGTGTGTGTGTGTGTGTGTGTGTGTGTGTGTGTATGTGTGTGTGCGTGAGTGCGTGTGTGGGTGTGGATGTACGCGTGCGTCACGGCTGCATTTTCCCAGCCATTCTGACACCCTCCAGTTACTACCTTTCTGCCAGCCGGCATCGCCTGCGAGTACTATTTTTAGCCAGGCAGGTTTGACCAGAGTCCATCACTTTACAGCAGTGCTTTGTAACTGCTGCGATCTTTCGGGAGGGACTGAGTGTAGGAAGTGACTGATATTGGCACAGAGTAGGCCTATCGAATCTAGGTCAATCTGTAAGCCTATACTTCAATGTGTGCCTGTGGCTCGCCACAGGATGGGCGAGGGTGGCGTGGAGAGTGGAAGGAGAAGGACAGATGCGCGCTGTTAATTAGCTGGCAGGGCAGAACCAACAATTAGTGGCCAGCTAAGGTGGCTCGGATCTGGGCACCTTGGCATGAGAGTGTGTGTGTGTGTTGTGTGCGTGTGTTTCTTCGATTCTGTGGATGACCGACGAATCTGTCTTTTATGATGTTGAATATTGTAATTGTTGTGAGGCGTGAGTGTGATTGTATGTATAGCCAAAACATTTTCCTTGTGTCTGTGCACTGGGCTGAAATAAAATCTTGTTATCTTGTTGTTGTTATCTTGTTATAATTAAATTAAACAAACAAATACATATATTAAAAACTGACCCAAAGTCCCAAAAACGAGCCTATAATACCTCAAATTTCCACAAAGTTCATATTTCCTTAGAGATAAAAGTGCATTTAATATATACACCCAATTATCAATCCTAACAGACAGAAAAAATGTGCGAGGCTTTAAGGAAAAACTTACATATGAATGGATCAGGATGGCAGAGCATGAGAAAGGAAGAGGTGACAGAAAGCTCAGGAGAAGGAAGAAACAAAGATATTGATAGAAAAGTGGAAACTTCTAGCAGAAGGTGGAGACACTATGTATTCTGAAAGAGCCCCCAACCCCACCCCGGCATACTCACGGGGGAATGATTCACATCCGGAGAACAATTTCAGACACACTTCACATTCTTCTCTATCCACACGGAGGACCGGTTAGCCTTCCAGTCTGACGGCACAGGTACAAGTCTGGCTGTGAAACTTGTGTTTGCAAAACTGAAACGGCATATTTGGTGATTTAATTGCATTCCCACTTTTCTTGGATGTGTGTATGCACGTAGTTTTGCCTACAATGTACAGGCGGTATATTGCTGTACAGTCTGCTTTGCTCTGTCTTTGGTGAGTGTGCGTGCTAGACGTTTTTTTGCTACCACATGCCACTGGACACTGTCATGACTTACAGGATCTTTATCGTGCATACTTGGATATTCTGCATGCGTATACACACGGACGGAATTTTGGGCACTAACAGGTGTGCACACATCCAGATGGAGATATGAAAAATCTCAACCCTTTACCGACCGTCCATGGGTATCCAGGCAGGTTCGAACACAGGATCTTCTGATTGGAAGTCTGACGTTCACCCACCCAACTATCGTGCCTGTCTAAAGTGCTTCACACACACTGGGAGAAGATCAACTGATTAATCAATTAATCGATCGATCAATAATCAATCAATCAATCTTTTTGGCAGTCAGAGTCTGAATTCAACCCAATTACACACAAATCTATTCAGACGCTTGCTGCTTAGTCTAATGTATTAACGATGATAACGATGACATATTTAACAGTTGTGGGGAGGGAAGAACAGGTGAGTGGGAACACAACCAAGTGACCAACTCAGTCAAAAGCCACCAAACCCACAGCAAAATAAAATAACTAAGAAAAATCTTGATCAACTCTTCTACCTAAAATCACATGAGAATCTTGCATTCAGTCATGATCACTGATTTACAGGAGATCAGTCTTCACTGTACCAGTGGAAGATAACAACCTGTTAGCACCATCATGGTAGTCCCATGGCACGCCCGCGAGTTGTGGATCCACTGTTTCACTGTACCAGTTTTAGCAAAACAGTGGTGCCAGAGTAAGTCTACAACCTCTGGGATTTTGTAGTTTCCGTTACAGATGTGTAGATCATAAACAGAAAACGAGGGTACCGATATCCTAAAGATGTTGGGCTGGGGGCTGAATGTGTGTGTGTGTGTGTGTGTGTGTGTGTGTGTGTGTGTGTGTGTGTGTTGTGTGTGTGTGTGTGTGTGTGTGTGTGTGTGTGTGTGTTGTGTGTGTGTGTGTGTTTTATGGTGGTGATAGCCAGGACTGGATCATAAAGAGGTTACCAACCCTGGTGCCGGGGCGTCCTGTTTAAATCTTCGCTTCAAATCATACGCCATATTATGTATATATTAGAAAAAAAGGTTGTTTACGGATTTTCGCAGAATTACAGGCACAGCTTTGTGTTTCTGCAAAAATCCTTGACACTTATTTTTATAATAATGGTAAAGTATATGATTTTCCTTTCCACCCTGTCCACTTTTTCCACACAGCCCTCCCCTCCCACGTGAACACACGCACAACTACACATACGCTGTAAACAGGTGACATTTAAAGACAAAAACAGTTCCTTGACCTTAACTGTGAATGTTAGAATCACCAGTACACAGATGTAAAACTGGCTTAAACGCTTATTCTAACAGGTCTGTCTGCGCCTGTAAAGTAAATAGATGTAATTGGGGAGGGTGTGTGTGTGGTGTGTGTGTGTGTGTGTGTGTGGTGTGTGGTGGTGTGTGTGTGTGTGTGTGTGTGTGTGTGTGTGTGTGTGTGTGTGTGTGTGTGAATGTGCGTTTGCGAATGGTGTGTGTGTGTGTGCGTGCTTGTGTGTGTGTGTGTGGTGTGTGTGTGTGTGTGTGTGTGTGTGTGTGTGTGTGTGTGTGAGTGTGTGTGTGTGTTGTGTGAGCGGTGTGTGTGTGTGTGTGTGTGGTGTGCGTGCGTGTGTGTGTGGTGTGGTGTGGTGTGTGTGTGTGTGTGAGGTGTGTGTTGAGTGTGTGTGTTGCGTCGTGCGTGTGTGTGTGTGTGTGTGTTGTGTGTGTGCGTGTGTGTGTGTGTGAGAGAGAGAGAGAGGCAGAAAGGAGAGAGAGAGGAGAAGAAGAGAAAGAGGAAGGAAGGGAGAGCGAACGAGCGAAAGACAAAGAGAGAGAGAGAGAGAGAGGGGGGGGGGGGGGGGGGGAGATAAACACACAGGGAAAAAAGACACAGACACTTTGGCAGGCAGAAAAGCATTAGATGCTAAGATGATACCAGTCAAGAGCAATGATACGCCAAATGCCATCTGTGTGCCAAGAAATCCTACGACGAAGAAGGGAGCGTCCATTATGTCAAACAATTATTTTCATTGAAGATAACAAACACGTTAGAGACGTGATATGGTTCCTAATGAAGTCAGAAAATTTCACACCACAGTAGGGACCATCCACGAAAGACAACACCAATAACCAATTACAGACAACAAACTATCGTACCACAGTAGTGTCAGAACAAGTCTATGACCTGACCAAAGAGAGCATAGTACGTTTTTACCGTCTTTGACCCGACTCCCAGCATGGTATGGTTTGACCGTGCCAGGTAAAGACAATAACCAGTTAATGGCACCACATTTGTAGGCCATAAACAGAAAATAGTGGATCTTAACGAAACGAGTGGAAGGTGAGGGAGAAGGTGAGGTACGGGTGAGCAGGAACAGGAATGAATCCTGCAGAAGGTCGCTAACCCCAAGCGCCGAGTTTGACACTTTTCTTTTCTCGGTTTCAGATCGCACGCAAAACAGTTTTTTTTTTTTTTTTTAACTAAGGTATGGGATTTTCACAAACACACGTGCACGTTCACAATAAAACCACGCCTATCAACATACATACATGCTTTTCCCATCAACCGAAACTAGTGCAGTGTGTGGCCGAATGGTTAAAGTAGCTGTGAAGAGGAACATAAAAAAAAAAACTCGTTTCAGTCACACATTGAACACAGATTCCACCCCTCAGCCCTAGATCTGACGAAGTAGGCTAACAGTCTTCCAGATTAGATGATAACCGTCTGCAGCACGCACTCAGCGCACGTTAAAGATCTCACGGCAAAAATGGAACTGTCTCTGACAAAATACTGTTGAAAAATCCACCTTTGTAGGGTAAACAGGAATACATACACACAGATAACATAGGGACGTTGCACTGCGGCGACGCAATCTCTCAAGGGTGAGCAGTCCGAATTTCACACAGTAAAACCCACTGAAAAAAAAAAGCCACATGAACACAAATACACGATACAAATAGAGTGAAGGAGTTGAACCTACAAAAGATCACTTACTCTTGGCCTGTGCATGTCAAGTTTTCTTTTTCTTAGCTTCATGTCCCGGGCTATTTTTCTTTAGTGATTGTGATTTTCTTAGTCAAAGGTGCACGTTTACAAACCAGGCTTATAAACATACGCAAATATTTTTCTTCCCAATCCTGTCCACCTAAATGGCATGCACACACCTGCTCATGCCCACACATGCGTGTGCACGGAAACTATCTCTGTATGTCAGTCTGTCTGTCTGTCTGTCTGTGTGTCTTATACACACACAGGCGCACGCGCGCGCACTGCATGACCATTTCAGACTGAATTTCTAAAGATGTCATGAAAAATCTTCATGTGCAAAGTAAACGTTCATTCATACATTCGCCCCCAGCCCTCACTACTCATCCCTGCCACTCATCACACAACGTGTTCACTCCTAAAATGTTTCTTATATATTTTTTTTACCCTGAAGGTTAAACTCCAAACCATGTTTATTCTGGGCCCACCCATATGTAGATAAATTTTCCGCACACGTGTTCGTTTGTAAATCTCTCTCTCTCTCTCTCTCGTTCTTTCTGCATGTGAGTGTGTGTGTGTGTGTGTGTGTGTGTGTGTGTGTGTGTGTGTGTGTGTGTGTGGTGGTTTTGTGTGTGTGATGTGTGTGTAGTCGTGTGTGTACGTGGTGCGTGTCGTGTTGAGTGGTGTGTTGTGTGTGTGGTGTGGTGCGTGGTGTGTGTGTGTTGTGTGTGTTGTGTGTGTGTGTGTGTGTTGTGTGTGTGTGTGTGTGTCTCTGTGTGTTGTGTGTGTGCAAGAACACAGTTTCATTTCCGAGGGTAATGGTAAAAGCACGTTATTGCTCTTTGGAGAGAGTGGGGGGGGGGGGGGACAGAGGAGGGAGAGAAAAAGAGAGACAAAGAGACAGAGACAGAAAGGGGGAGAAGGAAGAAGACTGAGAGTGAGACGAAGAACAAGAACACGAGAGTAATGGCAAAAGCACATTAAAGCTTTTTACACTGAGAGAGAAAGAGAGAGAGAGACAGAAGACAGACAGACAGACAGACAGAATGACAGAGACAGAGAGAGACAGAGACAGAGAGAGACAGACAGAGACAGACGGGAGTAAGGGAGTGTGCGCGAGAGTAGAGGAGGAGCAGTGGAGGAAGAGAAGAAAAATACAAACACACACACACCACACACACACACACACACACACACACACACATGCACGCACGCACGCACACAAGCATTTTAGACAGACAGTACATTATACCGCGTTTTCTTAACCCCAATTTCTACACAAATATTTGCATAAAAGACTTTTAACTTTAGTCCTTTTGAAAACCACCAAAAAGCACAGACAGTGAGACAGTTTAAACAGTAATGTTTGGACGTCTGTGGTACAGAATGCGACGACTTCATCTTAAATCTTTTACATGTAAGAAAAAGAAAAATTGGGTGTGTGTGTGTGTGTGTGTGTCTGTGTGTGTGTGTGTCTGTGTTTGTGTGTGTGTGTGTGCGTGGCGTGCGTGTGTGTGTGTGTGTGTGTGTGTGTGTGGTGTGTGTGTGTGTGCGCGCGCGCGCGTGCGCGTATGTATGTGTGAAAGTGTGTGTGTGTGTGTGTGTGCGCGCGTGTGTGACTGTGTGAGAGAGAGAGGGACAGGGGGATGGAGATTGGGTAAGAGAGAAAGAGAAGAAGAAGAAAGAAAGAAAGAAAGAAAGAAAGAGAGAGAGAGAGAAAGATGAAGAGAGAGTGAGCGAGCAAGAGAGAGAGAGAGAGAAAGACTCAACAGAGACACAGAGAGAGAAAGAGGGAGAGAGAGATACAGATGAGAGAGAGAGAGACAGAGAGAGACAGACAGACAGACAGACACACACACACACACACACAGACACACTCACGTACATACACACAAGACACACACACACACACAGGTGTGTGTATGTTTGTGTGTATGTGTACAACTACACCAATATGAACCTTTTACTTCATGATAGGACGACGTGCCTTTTGAAGGTGTGTGTGTATGTGTGTGTGTGTGTGTGTGTGTGTGTGTGTGTGTGTGTGTGTGTGTGTGTGTGTGTGTGTGTGTGTGTGTGGAGCGTGCTTGTGTGTGGGTATGTATCTCTGTGTGTGTGTGTGTGTGTGTGAAATACAGAGAGAGAGAGAGAGAGAGAGGGAGAGAGAGAGAGAGAGAGAGAAGAGAGAGAGGCAGAGACAGAGAGAGAGAAGCACAGAGAGAGAGAGAGAGAGAGAGAGACAGACAGACAGACAGACAGACAGACAGACAGGCAGGCAGGCAGACAAAGAAAAACCCGTATCCCACCACCATCATGTGCACCATCACTATCACTGCTACTCCAGCGCCAACACCAACATCGCTCTAGTTGAAAGCCAGCGTAGAACAAATTACCGGATGTATAATTAGCGAAATAAGAGAAAGAAAGAAAGTTCTAGGCGTAAGAACGAACACCCTCCTCTGTCAAATAATAAAAAAAAAAAAAAAAAAAAAAAAGAAATAAAAAAAAAAAAAAATCATCAAGAACCTGCCTTACACGCGAGAACATGGGGATAAGAGAGAGAGAATATGTTAGAATACACAATGAAGACACATATACACATACAACAAAACTCGCAACTGTCCACCGTGTCGAATTTGTCGTAAAAAACACAACAGAACAATATCCTTCCCTCTATGAAAAACTGAGAAATTTTGATGAAATACTTTTTTCCCCAGAAGCCAACCAACCGAACAAAACAAAAAATAATTTCGTAAAACAGACAGACAGACAGACAGACAGCACAATATAACAACAAGAACATCATGACCCAAAGGAAACAATTTTCACAGCCTCAGTGAGTCAGTTTGTTCCGGTGACATGAACGCATCCGTTTTTCTATTCTTTTAATTGGGTAAACATGCTGAGATTTTTAGCTGTCAGCCATAATTTTCAAGTGACAGAAGCTAATCAGCTCAACTTGCAATCACCTTAACTAAATTGTGTCTGAGAATAAACAAATAAATAAATAAAGAACACAGTAACCTACGAATCAACAAACAAAGAAACATACAAACGTAAATACAAACCAACCAACCAACCAACCAAGTAACTAACTAACTACCTACCTACCTACCTACCTAACTAACTTGTAACTAACTAACTAACTAGAATTTCGCGAAAGAGAGACTGTAGATTTTTAGTCATCAGTGATGGAAACCGGTGCTTTGATGATG
>CM060310.1:63584370-63591870 GCA_030674185.1 Monoplex corrugatus
CTCTTGACAGCAAAGTATTACCGCAAAACTGTTGACAGCAAAGTATTATTGCAAATCTCTTCACAGCAAAGTATCCCTGCGAAACAGTCGCCAGCAAAGTATCACTGCAAAACTATTGACAACAAAGTATCACTATCACTTCAAAACTGTCGACAACAAAGTATTATTTCGAAACTCTTCACAACAAAGTATCACTTCAAAACTGTTGACAACAAAGTATTATTTCGAAACTCTTCACAACAAAGTATCACTTCAAAACTGTTGACAACAAAGTATCACTGCGAAACAGTCGCCAGCAAAGTGTCACTGCAAAACTCTGGACTACAAAGTATTGCCGCAAAACCATTGAAAACAAAGTGTTATTGCAGAACTCTTGACAGCAAAGTATCACTGCGAAACAGTCGCCAGAAAAAGTATCACTGCAAAACTCTTCACAACAAAATATCACCGCAAAACTCTGGACAACAAAGTATCACCTCAAAAGTGTCGACAACAAAAAATCACTCACACAAAGTCAGTCTGTCTATACCTTCTCCACTTTCAACGTTACCGACCTTGCACAAAGATTAACAACAACGACGACAACCCACAGAGGCGAAAATGAACTGCGCAATACACAGGCGGCAATACAAACAGTATGATTGTCTGGCTGTAGTGGCGACGACAGCCCGACCGATTGAAGCCAGGACGAAGAGAGAGAAAGAGGAATAGAGAACGATAGTGTGGGGGGAGGGGGATACAAAATTGAGGAGCTGACAGGGAGGGGGGGTTGCGGGAAGGTACAAGGACGATGCAGAATGAATCAGGGGAACGGGTTTAAAAGAGAGGATGGTATAAATGTACAGACATATAAGATGTATATATATGGAGAGAGAGAGAGAGAGAGAGGGTGAGTGAGAGAGAGAGAGAGAGGGAGAGAGAGAGAAGAGAGAGAGAGAAAGAGAGCGAGTGAGAGAGAGAGAGAGAGAAAGAGAGGGAGAGAGAGACAGAGCGAGTAAGAGAGAGGGGGCAAAAGGGTTGGGACAGGGTGAAGCAGAGAGAGAAAGTGATAGAGAGGAGAGAGTGACAGACAGAGAAAGAGAAAGTTAAAGAGCAGGGAGAGAGAGACAAAGAGAGAGAGAGAGAGAGGAGAGAGAGAGAGAGAGAGAGAAAGAGAGAGAAAGAAATGCAAGTTCCAGCTCATTTAACCCTTTTGCTCCTGCACCCTATATGCCAGCTGCAAAAACCTGACCCTCCCTGTAGGAAGTTGGTGGATAGGGTGAGGAAATGAAAGGGTTAAGTTTTTGTTGTGTGGTCATGGCCGTGGATGGAGGATGCTAGCGGATAGGATCGGGGAATCAAAGGGATAAGGCGCCACGCTGATAACACAGAGGTCGTGGGTTCGAAACCCTTACGCTAGCATTTTGGTTCTTCTGTTAATGGAGCCGTGAACTCAAGATCTGATGTTTCGAGTTCAAATCCAGTCCGCATCATAAAACCTGAACTGTTCACTGGCCTTCTGAGTGCTTCAATCGCTCTGATTGTATCAGCTTAGTGTTTCATGGAACCGCCCCCCCCCCTTCCACACACACTCTCTCTTTCTCTAATATATTGTATTGAGAAAGAGAGAGAGAGAGAAAGAGAGAGAGAGAGTGAGTGTGTGTGTGAAAAGCAGAGAGAGAGAGAGAGTGAAGGGGGAGAAACAGAGAGAGAGAGAGAGAGACAGAGAGAGAGAGAGAGACAGAAAGAGAGAGAGAGAGAGAGGGAGAGAGAGAGGTTGGGGGAAGAACAGACAGAAAGACAGAAAAAAAAATCCCAACAGCAATAACAACACTTACCTCACCTTTTCTTTTTTCAAAAACAGGCAATTACATCATTTTCAAACGCATGTCTGCGTATAATTAGATAAATGACTACAAATAGGATGTGACGTCATCATGAGTGTATGTGCGCATGCGCGAGCATACGCCTACAGAAAAATTGACCGACCTTTGGCTTATTTCAGTATTTAACCAAAAAAAAAAAAAAAAAAAAAAAGAAAAAAAGAAAAAAAAGAAGAAGAAATTGATGAATGTTTCAGTTGAAAAGCATGGCCAGTATCAAAGGTCACAGTGACCTAGGATCTGTGTGTGCGTACTTTTTATTTTAAAAAACACACAAACGTCTGGCTATGTTCTTGCTTTTTTTTAAGAAACGAAAGAGGAAAAATAAGATGGAACTGAAGGAAGTAAACAGGAAAGATATATTTCTGTCGGACAGAAGATGCGTTGCAGAATCAGAGTGCACGCCTATTTTAATTTAAGGAAAATAGACAGGATAAACAGAGCACATCGAAAGCACATACTTTGCTTTCACAATTTGGGAAGCCAGCAATACTGAAAACATTAACCGGAATCTGAGAATTGAATTAAAACGCGAACATGGGCAGTGAAATATGTACATTAAAACATCAACAACAACAACAAAATGACAACAACAACAACAATGACAACAACAACAATCTAGCTCACAATTGAAACGCGAATATCACAACGAACAAAACAAGTTTTAGTTCCATAAGTTAGGAAAGAAAGTTAATGAAATGAATTGAACAAGAATACTTCCCTGATGATAACAAAATTGTTGCCAACAAAATAATAACACTGCAAAACTGTTGACGGCAAAGCAATATTGCAAGACTCATGACAGCAAAGTATTAGTGCAGAACTGTTGACAGCAAAGTATTACAGCCAAAGTGTTGACAAAAGAATATCACTGCAAAACTGTTGTCAACAAAGACATCACTTCAAAACTGTTGATAAGGAAGTACTACTGTAAAAGATGTTGCCTAAAAAATATCACAGCAAAACCATTGTCAACAAAATATCACTGCAAAACTATTGATAAGGAAGTATTAGACCCACTGCAAAATTGTTGACAATTACGTATCATTACAAAACTATTGACAACAAAGTATTACCACAAAACCATTGACAACAAAGTATTATTGCAAAAATCTTCACAGCAAAGTATCACCGAGAAACAGTCGCCAGCAAAGTATCACTGCAAAACTCTGGACTACAAAGTATCACTGCAAAACCCTGAGCAACAAAGTATTACCACAAAACCGTCGACAACATAGTATTATTGCAAAACTCTTCACAACAAAATATCACCGCAAAACTCTGGACAACAAAGTACCACCCCAAAAGTGTCGACAACAAAGTATCACTCACACAAGTCGTAATCATACATAGTCAGTCTGTCTATACCTTCTCCACTTTCAACATTGCCGACCTTGCACAAAGATTAACAACAACGACAACAACCCACAGAGGCGAAAATGAACTGCGCAATACACATGCGGCAATACACACAGTATGATTGTCTGGCTCTAGTGGCGACGACAGCCCGACCGATTGAAGCCAGTGACGAAGAGAGAGAAAGAGGAATAGAGAAAGATAGTGTGGGGGGGGGAGGGAGGATACAAAATTGAGGAGCTGGCGGGAGGGGGGGGGGAGGGGGGTTGAGGGAAGGTACAAGGACGATGCAGAATGAATCAGGGGAATGGGTTTAAAAGAGAGGATGGTATAAATACACAAGCAAATATAGATATATATATCTACAGAGAGAGAGAGAGAGAGAGAGAGAGAGAGAGAGAGAGTGAGAGAGCAAAGAGAGAGAGAAAGAGAGAAAGAGAGAAAGAGAGAGAGAGAGAGAGAGCGACAGAGACAGGACGGAGAGAGAGAGAGAGAGAGAGAGAGAGAGAAGAGAGAAGGGACAGAGAGAGACAGAGAGAGACAGACAGAGACAGACAGAGAGAGAGACAGACAGACAGAGAGAGAGACAGAGAGAGATAGAGAGAGCGACAGAGAGAGAAGGAGGGGGGGGAGAGAGAGAAAGACAGAGAGAGAGAGAGAGAGCAAAAGAGAGAGAGAGACAGAGACAGAGAGAGAGACAGAGAGACAGAGAGACAGAGAGAGAGACAGAGAGAGATGCTTTATTGTGAAAGCCACCCACCCATATACATGTCAGAGATGGGGGGATGGAGTAACATTGTTAGTTTGCACAATATTTCCTATACATCATTTTGTGTGTGTGTGTGTGTGTGTGTGTGTGTGTGTGTGTGTGTGTGTGTGTGTGTGTGTGTGTGTGTGTGTGTGTGTGTGTGTGTGTGTGTGTGTGTGTGTGTTCGTTCCTTGATTTAACGTCTTTTCACTATAAGTGATGTTAGACGGGTAAAAATGGCATGGAGGATGAATTTTTTTTTTGGGGGGGGGGGGAGGGGGGAGGGGACAGAGGGGAACAGAGTAAGAGACGGAAAAAAAATTAAAAGGGATCGGCAAGGTTTTTAGAAAAAGGATATGGATGAACAGAGAAATGAAACTAGAACAACGCTAACATTAAATGTAAAAGAAAACATCGTCATAAAAAACAAAACAAAACAAAATGAAATAATAATAATTAAAATAATAACCTTAAAGTAACGCATTAACAGGACTGTTAAGCAATGATTCTGAAATTTTAACTAACAGAACTTGATCTGATATTACTTCTTTAAAATGCTTTTCAAGATAGTTTCCTTGTGTAAACATCTTTGGTAAGAAATAACGAAGCTTTCTGCAGTAAAACAAACAGTGATACAATGTGAATGTTCACCGCAAATACATAAAACGTTTTTACAATATTTAGTTTTCAAAGCGTTCAGTTGAATACGAAAATATGTGGTAACAATTAATCTCAAATGATATAACGAAGAATACTGCATTTTTTTTACAGATGTTTTGAACTGAAAGTTTGATTCTTTTTTGAGACACAAATTTTTCATTTAAATGTTCATGAAATCGAATCCATGATGCTAATTCTAGCGAGTTGTAAGCTTCTTTTACCGAGGTGTTAACATGTAATTCTATGGAATTTTCAGAACTGAGTGCACCGGATTTAGCTGCTCTGTCAACTACGTTGTTGCCGTGAAGACCAACGTGAGAAGGCACCCAGCATAAACTGATTTGCGAGCCATTTATCTTTAAACAGTGTATTAGATGATTTGCCTCAATTATTAAATCAGGTCTTGTGTCTGTATCAAAAGACTGTAAGGCATATAATACAGATTTTGAATCAACAAAGAAAACTACTTTGAAAGACACAGGCCGAAGGCTTATTAAATAATGCAACGCTTGAACAACAGCGACCAGTTCTGCTGTATATATAGATACATTTGCCCCAATGAAAAAAGACTTTTTAATGTTAAATTTTGGAACATAAAACGCTGCTCCAGCGCTCTGATTTGCTAAGACTGACCCATCGGTAAAAATATGGAGGTGGGTACGGTACTTTTCATCGATGTAATGTTGACATTATCATCTTTTTTAACGTCTGCATAATCGAGATCAAACGTGGCCTTTAGCATTTCCCATGTAGGGATAGGCGTTAACGTTGGTTTCTTGGCTATTTCATCCATAGTTATGCTGGATTGTTTGATCAGGTCAGATATGTAAGTTGCGGTTGTAATTTGTGATGAAATGTTTTTTGCTCGTTTTGGAAAGTCAATATCAGACCTGATTTTAATTTCTTTGCTCACAAAATTATTCGGTTGTGAAGTAGTTCTAATTGCAAACTTTGCTGTAGCTAGCTCACGATGGTTGTTAAGAGGTAGAATTCCAGCAGCTTTGTACGTTACCAGAGTAGAAGCATGAGTTGGTACACCTAGTGCAATTTTAAGACTTTTGCAGTCCAAGTTCTGAATCTTTTTTAGTAAATATTTAGGTGCATTGAAAAAAACTTCTTGTGCGTAGGATAATTTAGACCTGACCAGCGCTGTTGACAGATGAATCAGTATATTTGTATCCATTCCCCAGGGTAATTTGCTTATTATCTTTAGAAGATTTAAGTTTTTTCATGCTTTTGTTAAAATATAATCAAAATGTACATTTCAGCTTAATTTCGACGTGATGTAAACTCCCAGAAATTTTACGACCTGTTTGTAATTTAACACTTCACCAAGCAATTTGAAAGTAGGTAAGTTATTTGAGTTACCACCAGGATCAAACAGCATCATGTTAGTTTTTTCTGCCGACAATGAAGACCATTTTCTAACATATAGTTTCCAAGGTTATCAAGATCAATTTGATACAATTTCCTGATGTAATTCCGTGTTCTCTGTGGAGTTGTCTTTTTTAAAGTGATATTCATCCAAGTACATATATCATCAGCATACTGTACTAAAACAACACGATTTGAAAGAGCTTTAGGAAGATCCTGTATAAGGATATTAAATAAAATAGGTGCTATCACTGAACCTTGTGGAATCCCCATGTCGAGGCGTCGTGAAGTAGAATAACTAGCTCCCACTCTAGCCTGTATTGTTCTATTAGCTAAAAAAGATTTAATGTAATTGTACATATTGCCAGATAAACCAACAGATTTTAGCTTGAACAATAAACGTTTATGCCAAACTTGATCGTAAGCTTTTTTTACATCAAAGAAAGTAGCTAAAACACTTTTTCTGCGGGCAAACTGTTGTTTGATCTGAGTTGTAAGTTTAACCAGGTGTTCAACTGCGGATCTCCCTTTTCTAAAACCCGCCTGGTTTACCGGAATAACGTTATTTTTATCACAGTAGTGTAAAAGTCTGTTTAAGATCAATCTTTCCATTAGTTTGCTCGTGTGGGACGTCAAAGCAATGGGTCTGTAACTGTTTTTATCAGTTTTCGATTTTTTCTGCTTTTAATATCGGTATAACTATAGACTTTTGCCAGATTTGTGGTACAGTTCCGCTAACCCAGCATTTCTGCAGAATTTTGTGTAGGAAAATAAGATAGTTTTCAGGGAGATGTTTAATCATTTCAGTCGAAACTGCATCAACACCTACCGAACTCGTTTTGTTGTGTAGAAACAGTATTGTGTTTTTTAGCTCTTCTAAGGTGATTGGAGAATTAAACCAGAGATCATTCTGAGGTATTGGATCAGTGTAGATTGGGTTGTTATCTTCCATTTCTCTGTGATGTTTGCAGTCAGGAGATAAGCCTTCAACTTTACTGTTTTTAGCAAATAATTCCACAAAAGTTTCTCCCTCTCTCTCTTCTTGTGCGTGTGTGTGTGTGTGTGTGTGTGTGTGTGTGTGTGTGTGTGTGTGTGTGTGTGTGTGTGTGTGTTGTTCGTGCATGTGTGTGCTTGTTTGTTTCTTCGTGCGTGTGTGTGTGTGTTGTGTGCAAGAGAAATAGAGAATTAGACATAAAGAGAGACAGAGAGAGACATAAACTTTAACAGATATGAAGAAGAGAGAGAGAAACAGAGAGAGAGTGAGAGAGACAGAGAGAAAGACACACAGAGAGAGAAAGACAGAGAGAGAGAGAGAGAGAGAGAGAGAGAGAGAGAGGAGAGAGAGAGAGAAAGAGAGAGAGAGACGAGAGAGACAGAGCAAGAGCGAGAGAGAGAGAGAAAGAGAGAGAGACAGAGAGAGAGAGAGAGAGACAGAAAGAGACAGAGAGAGAGATAGAGCAGAGGAGAAGACGAAAAGGAGCAAGGACAGAAACCAGAGAC
>CM060310.1:63604370-63606870 GCA_030674185.1 Monoplex corrugatus
ATGTCCCTCGATACGAATCTACCCCTTGTCGCTGCAAGTACGTCTCCCACCCTCTCTGTCTTCAGCCACTCTGCAAGTCCGTCCCAATATTTTCTCCTTGGGTTACCTGGTGCTCTCTTTCCCTCCAGCTTTCCTGTTGTGACCAGGCCAAGTTTACTTTATTTTCTCTTTTCTGTCAGATTGTGCCAGGAAGTGTCGCGGGGAAGATGAAGCTAAACAGATAACGTGCGTAGAGTCATATCATGATGTGGGGCATGTCTGTCACTCCATCTATTCAGTGCCCTCTTGGTCTTCCTCTGGCTCTGAAGCCCAAGCATCTGATGCTGTAGGCTCAAAAAGCTGGTTTGACTGGCATCCTGGTCAACTGGCCAAACCATTTGATCCGCAGTTGTGTGATGTAATGGTTGACAGGTGTTGTTCCAACTGCCTCTCAGATCTCTTCATTTCCAACCATTTTCTCTCTGTGTCTCTGTCTCTCGTCTCGTCTCTGTTCTCTCTGTCTGTCTGTCTGTCTCTCTCTCCCTCCTCTTTCCCCCCGTGGGGATGCCTGGGGCTCTTTCAGTATAAATGGTGTCCCCACTTTGGAAACACTGTGCTAGAAATTTTCTCTTTTCTGTCACTCTCTTTGTTTCTGCCTTGTTCTTTACTTTCTTCATTTCTTCCTATCATTTTCTGCCTTGCTGGTCCATTCACCTGTATGTGTTCGATAAAGTCTCACGTACTTTTTCTTAGAGTTGATAATTGGGTACATGTATTAAGTGCATATTTGTCTCTAGGGAGGTGAGATATACGGAAGCAATTTCAGGTAATTCTTACCCTTTTTATATGTTTTGGTGTCCTAAGGTATGCTTAATCCTTAAACTTGTGTTCAGGTGCGTTGTTTAAAGCCCTTGTGCGATAGATTGGACTGGGAGATCAACGCCAGGGGCATGTCCTTAGACTATGTGCGCGAATGCATTGATATGTGCATTTACTTTTTTCTTTTTTTTGTGATGAAGTTTTGTATGTTTTGAAACTGTTGTAGCCATGATATGGCTCTACACAGTCGGCTGGGCTTTAAACAAGAATAACAATAACAATAACAATAACAATAACAATAACCATTTATCTTTGAGTCTTGCCTGCTGCTTTCTGAGATATCTCATCTCATAGGTTTTGATCTTTCTGACTAGGGTTTTGTTTAAAGTCCAGGTCTGGCACACGTAGGTAAATGTGGGTCCAAAGATTGTACTGATACGCTTGGCTTTGATTTCCATACGGATGTTTGTGTGTTTCAGATGGAGTGAAATTTGGTAGCTTACTTTATTTGCCTTTTGAACTCTGGTTTGAGGATACCTGTCTGTATTTCAGCTTCCCAAGCACGTGAATTCTGAAGTGGGTTGAGGTTGCTGCTGTTTTATTTTGTGAGGTGTTCGTCCTACGGACATAGCTTTGTCTCGCTGATACTGATTTTCAGGCTATAGTTTTCAAGCTGTTGTTTAAGTTGTTTGCATATTATTGTATTGCGTTTTGTAATTATTTATAACCGCTTTGTCATCAGCAGCGAATAACATTTCATTGAGGTTTTCTAGATTATGGTTTGCATCTTGAATAATTTTGCCCATGTAGATGACAAAACAGAGTGGTGACAGAACTCTTCCTTGTCGGACTTTAGATGGTACTTGAAACCAGTTCGAAAATTCTCCGGGGGTCCTAACAGCACTTTCAGTTTTTGCATAGATGGCTCTTGTGTTGTCTAGGAGCTGCCTTCATTCCATATGACTCTGGGACTTTCCAAAGTTTGGATTGGACTTCCCTAACTTTGATTTGTTTAAACAGTCGAATGCATTGTGATATTCATATGTTTTCTTGCAAAAGTTGTTCGTGTTAGAAAATAGCATCTGGGCATCCTCTTCCTTTCCTGTTTTCAAGCTGGGCTTTGCTATGAAAGGTTCCATTATGGTCCTGGTAAGTTGTTCTTACAGTTGGTGTATATCTTGCCGACATATCTGGGTAGAGATATACCTCTTGAAGTGTTAAGTCTGTCTTGTTCCATTTCTTTTTCTATATAGGCAGGGTAGAGATATACCTCTTGAAGTGTTAAGTCTGTCTTGTTCCATTTCGTTTTCTATATAGGCACTACAACTGCTCTCTGTTGGCCGTCTGAAACCCATCTTCTTTGCGGGCATTTTGGAAACATGATGACAAGCCACTTGATTACTTTCCCCACAGGCCATCACAAACTCAATTGTCATGCCATCCATATCGACGGCCTTATTTTTTGGACTGGGTTTTAGTGTTGTCCTGATGTATTTCCTCAGGATGTTTGGTTCTTTGTGTTCTGGGAATTTAGAGTGAATTCGGACATGATGGTGTTTTCGTCATGTAAGGGATTTTCGTCTGAGTCAATCATGACTGCAGTAAGATTAAAATGTTATTTCAGGGTACATAGCTTAATACTCGTATAGAACGCCTTTGGGAGTGTTTACACAGTTATTCAGTATTCTCAAAAGATATTTTC
>CM060310.1:63616870-63626870 GCA_030674185.1 Monoplex corrugatus
GACAAAGGCCAGTTGGCCGAAAATTTGCGCCTGTCTTATCTTGTTGTATTTGATACGCGTTCTGATTTATTTTCTGTTTTTCTGGTTTCCATCCATAGCATGCTCAGCTCTGAAATAGGAGCAGATCAAGGCTAAAATATCCCAAAATGAATTTTTTGGATTGGTAGAGATTTGAACACGCAACCTCCCAGTCAAAGTGGCTGCGATAACCACTTAACCCCGCTGTTCTTTGATTCATGATCCCATCGGAGTTTTTTCGTGTTTTTTTTTTCTTTTTTGACTCGATATTTTATTTTTCAGTTGCTGTAAGCCTTACTCGCCATGATTTGCTATTTTCTCGTTTTCTGAGCCTTCACGCTACAATCAGACTCACCCTTCCCCCATACCCTTTCTTCACACGCTATCCTCACCCTCGCACTTGCTTTCATACCTTCCCCATCAGTCTCCTCCTCCCTCTTTTCCTTTTTTCCCACAAAAGTGGCATCAGCTGCGGTGTGTTTTTCTAGTCTCGCGAGACCGTGATCTGAACCGAGCGAAGTGGTGTCATCAATTATGCTGCCGCCATGTTGTACAGTTTGTTAGCTTTCCACAAACCGTTCTCTTCTCTTACATATGTCTCAAAACAAGGGTGTCTGTTATAATTCTGTGCCTCTTGTGTGACTTGTCAGAATAAAGAGAAATTCAGATAGACACATATTTCTTTGATATAAACGAAAATAATATTGAAAGGCACGCACAGATAAGTTCCCGCAGGCAAACCACACGACGTACACACAAACATTCGTGTTTACAAAGGAACAAAAACAAGAACAAGAACAAACAAAAACAAGAACAAGAACAAAACAAGAACAAGAACAAGACAAGAACAAGAACAAGAACAAGAACAAGAACAAGAACAAGAACAAGGACAAGAACAAGAACAAGAACAAAACAAAGAACAAGAACAAGAACAAGAACAACAGAACAAGAACAAGAACAAAAACAAGAACAAGAACAAGAACAAGACAAGAACAAGACAGACAAGAACAAGAACAAGAGAACAGGAAGAAGACAAGAACAAGAACAAGACAAGGAAACAAGAACAAGAAAACAAAGGACAAGACAAGAACAAGGACAAGAACAAGAAAAAGGGACAAACAAGACAAGAACAAGGACAAGACAAGACAGGACAAGGACAAGAACAAGAACAAGAACAAGGACAAGACAAGAACAAGAACAAGGGAAACAAGAACAAGACAAGAACAAGAACAAGGACAAGAACAAGAACAAGAACAAGGACAAGAACAAGAACAAGGACAAGAACAAGAACAAGAACAAGAACAAGACAAGACAAGAACAAGGACAAGAACAAGAACAAGAACAAGAACAAGAACAAGAACAAGAACAAGACAAGAACAAGAACAAGAACAAGACAAGACAAGAACAAGAAAGACAAAACAGAACAAGAACAAGAACAAGACAAGACAAGACAAGAACAAGGACAAGAACAAAAACAAGAACAAGACACAAGAATAAGAACAAGGACAAGAACAAACACAAAAAAGAACAAAAGACAGAGACTTATAAAAAAAGAGAAAATAGTAATGACAAATAAAAAATGTCCTAAGCCTCAAACTGGACAAGTTTCGTGCAGTTGAACGAAGCAGCCAAACCAGAATAAACTTCTGGAAAAGTGATTCCACACCATGCTACTCATAAATGCAGCGCAGAAATGAAACGCATTGTCCGTTCGAAAAAAAAACACCCCAACTGTTCCCCAAACATGCATCTGTAATGGAGAGATAATGAAAAAAAAAAAAGACCAAAGAAAACCACTGAAGCAATACAGGATACTCTGAAGGCTAGCAACCTGTGTAAGTGCGTGCATAAGTGCATGCAAAAGACAGAGAATGAGAGGGATGGAGGGAGATAAGAAACAAGAAAGCAAGCAAGCACACAAACAAGAAAGCAAGCAAGCAAGCACGCAAACAAGCAAGCAAGCAAGCACGCAAACAAGAAAGCAAGCAAACAAGCAAGCATGCAAGCAAGCACGCAAAAAGCAAGCAAGCAAGCACGCAAGCAAGCAAGCAAGCAAGCAAGGATGCAAGCAAACAATCAAACAAGCAAGCAAACAAGCGAGCAAGCAAACAAGCAAGCAAGCAAGCAAACAAATAAGCAAGCAAGCAAACAAGCAAGCAAGCCAGCAAGCAAGCAAACAAACAAGCAAGCAAACAAGCAAACAAACAAGCAAGAAGCAAGACGCAACAAGCAAACAAAAACAAGCAAGCAAACAAACAAAGAAACAAGCAAGCATCAACACCACCAGCTGTGAAGGCACTGCCCACAACAGAGTAAACTAGCGACAACAGAGCACGTAGGGAACAGACACAGTGCAGAACAGCTGTGCTCACACAGAGAAGACGGACTGGCACAAACAGACACAGGACTGCAGACTCCACATGCAGTGCCTATGGTGCCTGCAGGATTAGTTTTGTGTCCCACGTGAAGACCCACCTCAGGTGCTGACACAAGTATGCCAACTCCTTCATCGGACGGACAGGAGAGTCCAGATACAAAGAGATGTTACACTGACAACAGCTAAAAAAATCAGTCCTTACGTAGGGCTACAGGTAATCAATAGTAGTACGACGCCTTTTTACAGCATATTTTTGCGATAATGGGTTGTAGTAGCAATTGGTCCTGGCAACGGAAGGTAACAATAACAGCAGAATGTAACAAAGACTTATTTTGTTGTAACTGGATTTAATGTCACCCACAATACATAATGTAGACTCATCACCGTTGCATAATTCATGTTGATTGCTCATCATCACATGTGTTTGGGAAAGGCATCTCCAAGCCGATAATGGATCGACCATCCCCAACGACGGGTCACAAGTGACCGATGCGGTTGTCAGATGGGCGACGGCCTTCAGATATGGAGCACTGTGAAAAATGACAGCTTGCCTGTACAAACTGGAAGTATGACTGATTGGCAGTGGCTTCTATTGGGATGGAACGGTGACACTTGACAAGGCCACTGCTAAAATAATGATATCCTATACGTGCTATGACGGGGCTATCAATAGATAAGACACGTAAAGCCTAGCCCCCTGCACTCTCAGGGTAGGTCTTTTGGCCATGGACTAAGGCAGGTAATGCCTACAGAAAACCTACAGGGTTGAAACAGGTACCAGCCTGCAGTGTTTCTAACAAACCATAGTACATGTACTATGTAATATACAATCATTTACTACAGTCGATAACAGCCCCAGCCCAGTGCGCACATCATCACGAGACATGGTATGATCATGTTGAGCGAACGAAAGAAGAAAAAGAAGAATCACTTCTTCACATCATTCTTGTAAAAATTCCATATTCACCAAATCGGAATGTTTGTTCTCTGATCCCTTAACTCTAATCCGCATCTGATGAAGTTTGACAGGTACACTGTACAATTGTGCCACTCAATATGAAGTACATTTTTTGGGGGGGGGTGTCTGCTCTTTTGATCCTAAAAAAGAACTTTAAACAAACAAAAAACAAACAAAAAACAAACAACAAACAAACAAACAAACAAACAAACTGAACTTCCCTAAGAAGATGCAATTGGCTATATTTCTCTCTACATAAAAAGAAGAAAAATAAAAATTAAACTTGGAGACATTCTGTATAAGTCTCTGAAAACGACAAAAACTGTTTCACAGAAACGCAGACGATTTGGTTGTGTCACCTGTTTATATTTTACAGGAAAATCATTAGAATTTCTCGAGAAATGTACTTTTGGGTTTCCAACACATTTATGGTTAAAAGTTTGTCATTCACATCCCTTCATAAGAGGCTGTGGCATAAATGAATGACTCATTTTATTCTGATTCTTAAGTCTACCAACGCCAGCCAAGCCAGTCAGACCAGTCAAACATAAGAAAAAAAGAAAGCTTGGTCTTTTGTGATGGGTCTAGTAGACATGACATCACCATCATCATGTACCCTGCCGCATGGGTTGGCGATCATGGCCCTCATATGCATCTATCTTGCACGTAAGCACTTCTTCCACCCTCTCGTCTTCAGCCACTCTGCAAGTCGTCAACTTTTCTCCTGGTCTACCGCGTTCTCTTTCCTCCAGCTTTCTGTTGTGACCAGGTGCTCAATTCCCTTTCCTCATAAATGGCCTATACATGTTGCTTGTCTTTTCGTAATCTTCCTATCAATGAATTCTGTGTCTGCCTCCATCACGACTGTCTCGTTTGTGTTCTTGCTGTCCATGGAACTCCAACATTCTTCTTAGAAACCACATCTCGGCAGCCTCATCTGTTTTGCTTATTTATGGTTAAAAGTTCGTTATACACAATCGCTTCATAAGAGGTTTGGCCTAAATGAGTCATTGTTTTATTCTGATTCTTAGTCGTATCCAACGTCCCACATCAAGCCATCAAAGGAGAGAGCTGTAATCGAAGCTGTTTTTTGTCGCATCCCAGATGAGTGCTTTGTTTACTGGGCCACACACTCCATTAAGGCAGTCTGCATAAACCGTTTGATTCTCTCACCCTTTCTACCAGCTGCAAAGAGACAGAGAGAGAGAGGGAGAGAGGAGAAGAGGAGAAGAGAGGAGAGAAGAGAAGGATGGGGGAATAGAAGAGAGGAGAGAGAGAGAGGAAGGGAGGACAGAGAGAGAGAGAGGAGAGAGGGGGGGGGAGAGAGACGAGGAGAGGAGAGGAGGAGGAGAGAGAGAGAGAGAGAGAGAGAGAGAGAGAGAGAGAGAGAGAGAGAAAAGAAAGAAAGAGAAAAAGCAACTAGCTCAGAATAACAGACAGAAAACAACAGAGGGAAGGAGAGAGAGACAGAGATTCAGAGATACAGAAAGACGGAGTATGTGTTCAGTTTGGAGTTTGATGGTCGTTCAAGACAGATTCATAGCACCGAAAACATTCCACAATCATGTGTTGACAACTACTCCATCGTATCCGTCAGCTTCCTGCAAGAAGCTGGTGGAAAGGCTGACAGACTGAAAGAACTGTAAGATTCTGCTTTGTAATCATGGCTGATCATGAAATAAGCTGGTGGATAGAGTGAAGGAGTCAAAGGATTAAGTGTGTTCCAAACCATCACCACTTAGCCTTTCTTCTTTTCTTTTCCCCCAATCCCTGGCACACAGTCAGGCGTCATGGAAACCCCTGAGGCGGTGTAGGCACAACTTTGCTGCGAAAAGCCCTGGAACTCTTGGCACGACTCTGTAAGAAGACGTGCTTCAGACTGTCCCAGGAGAAAGGAAGATTGTGAAGCAGTGAGAGGAGGGAGGGAGAGAGAGAGAGAGAAAAGAGAGAGAGAGATACAGAGAGAGAGAGAAAAAAAAGAGAGACAGAGAGATAGAGAGAGAGAGAGCAAGAGAGAGAGACAGAAGATAGAAAGAGAGAGAGAGAGAAGAGAGAGAGGAGAGAAGAGAGAGAAGAAGAAAAGAAGAGAAGAAGAGAGTGAGAGAGAGAGATGAGAGAGAGAAGAAAGAAGAAGAGAGGAGTGAGAGAGGAGAGAGAGGGAGAGGAGAGAAAGAAAGAGAAAGAGAGAGAGAAAGAGAGAGAGAGACAGAGAGAGAGACAGAGAGAGAGAGAGAGAGAGAGAGAGAGAGAGAGAGAAGAGAGAGAGAGAGAGAGAAGAGAGAGAGAAGAGAGAGACAGAGAGAGAGAGACAGAGAGAACAGAGAGAGAGGAGAGCAGAGAGACAGAGAGAGACAGAGAGAGAGAAGAGAAGAGAGAGAGAGAGAGAAGAGAGAAGAGAGACAGAGAGAGAAGAGAGAGAGAAGAGAGAGAGAGAGAGAGAGAGAGAGAGAGAGAGAGAGAGAAGCCTCAGTGTTCGTAGTGGTGTAGAAAATGCACTGTTGGCAAGAGAATGCAATGTTGATATTAGTCTGGATAGAAGAGGTAATGTTCACATTTGTTTGTATGTATACAGAACATAATGTTGACATTTGTTTAAATGGTCGAGTAACATTTACATTATTTTGGATTATTGTTATTGTTATTGCTGTTTAAAACCCAGCCCACTGCGTACAGACATATCAGGAATGTAGCCGTATAAAAACATTCACAATACTTCTAAAGTCGAAAAAAATATAGAAAAGAAATTTAAGGACACATATTAATGCATTCATGCACATAACCTAAGAGGATGCCCCTGGCGTTGACCACTCCGTCCAATTTATCACATACGGGAAATAACCAAAAGAAAACATACCTGAATTCAAATATAAACATAACTAAGAACTCTGAAACATACATACAAACAGGCCTAAATTAGCTAAAATTACTTCCGCAAATCTCATTTCCCTAGAGCCAAAAATGCACTTAATACATGTACCCAATTATCAATCCCAAGAAAAAGTACGTAAGACTTTATCGAACACATACAGGTGAATGGACCAGCAAGGTAGAAAATGAGAAGAAGAAATGACAGAAAGCAAAGGAACAAGGCAGAAGTAAAGAGTGTAAAAGAAAAGAGGAAATTTCTAGCACAGAATTTCCAGAAGGTGGGGCTCTATTTGTACTGAAAGAGCTCCCGGCATAGCCACAGGGGTCATTAGTTTGGATATAGAACATAATGTTGACATTTGCTTGAATAGAGGAGGAAATGTGGACATTAATTTGGACACAGAACGTAATATGTACATCAATGTAGAGATACAAAACATATTGTTGAAGTAAGTTTGGATACAGACTGTAATGTTGACGTAAGTTTGGATACAGACTGTAATGTTGACGTAAGTTTGGATACAGACTGTAATGTTGACGTAAGTTTGGATACAGACTCTAATGCTGACGTAAGTGGATACAGAACATACTGTTGACGTAAGTTTGGATACAGACTGTAATGCTGACGTAAGTGTGGATACAGAACATTCTGTTGACGTAAGTGTGGATACAGACTGTAATGCTGACGTAAGTTTGGATACATAATGTAACGTTGATGCAAGTTTGGATACGGACTGTAATGTTGACATAAGTTTGGATACAGAACATAGTGTTGACATACGTTTGGATACAGAATGTAATATTGACATAAGTTTGGATACAGACTGTAATGTTGACATAAGTTTGGATACAGAATGTAATATTGACATAAGTTTGGATACAGACTGTAATGTTGACATAAGTTTCAATACAGATTGTAATGTTGATGTAAGTTTGGATACAGAATGTAATATTGACATAAGTTTGGATACAGACTGTAATATTGACATAAGTTTGGATACAGACTGTAATATTGACATAAGTTTGGATACAGACTGTAATGTTGACATAAGTTTCAATACAGATTGTAATGTTGATGTAAGTTTGGATACAGAATGTAATATTGACATATGTTTGGATAGTGTAGATAGTGTTGACATTAGTTTGGATATAGAATGTAATGTTGACATTAGTTTGGATACAGAATGTAATGTTGACATTAGTTTGGATACACAACGTAATGTTGATATTACTGTAGATACAGAATGTAATGTTGATATTACTGTAGATACAGAACGTAATGTTGATATTACTGTAGATACAGAACGTAATGTTGATATTACTGTAGATACAGAACGTAATGTTGATATTACTGTAGATACACAACGTAATGTTGATATTACTGTAGATACAGAACGTAATGTTGATATTACTGTAGATACACAACGTAATGTTGATATTACTGTAGATACACAACGTAATGTTGATATTACTGTAGATACACAACGTAATGTTGATATTACTGTAGATACACAACGTAATGTTGATATTACTGTAGATACACAACGTAATGTTGATATTACTGTAGATACACAACGTAATGTTGATATTACTGTAGATACACAACGTAATGTTGATATTACTGTAGATACACAACGTAATGTTGATATTACTGTAGATACACAACGTAATGTTGATATTACTGTAGATACACAACGTAATGTTGATATTACTGTAGATACACAACGTAATGTTGATATTACTGTAGATACACAACGTAATGTTGATATTACTGTAGATACACAACGTAATGTTGATATTACTGTAGATACACAACGTAATGTTGATATTACTGTAGATACACAACGTAATGTTGATATTACTGTAGATACAGAACGCACTGTAGACAGAAGTTTGGATACAGAACGTAATGTTGATGTTTGTTTAGATACAAGGCGTAATATTGACGTTAGTTTCGATACGTAACGAAAAGCTGACATTAGTTTGGATACAATAAGCAATGTTGACGTTAGTTTGGGTACATAATGTAATTTGACGTTAGTTTAATACAGAACGTAATGTTGGCGTTAGTTTGGATACAGAACGTAATGTTGACAATAATTTCGATGCAGAACGTAATGTTGACGTTAGTTTGGATACAGAGCTTAATATTGACATCAGTTTGGATACAGAGCTTAATGTTGACATCAGTTTGGACAGAGCTTAATGTTGACATCAGTTTGGATACGGAGCTTAATGTTGACATCAATTTGATTACAGAGCTTAATATTGACATTAGTTTGGATGCAGAGCTTCATGTAGACATAACTTTGGATACAGGGCTTAATGTTGACCAGTTTGGATACAGAGCTTAATGTTGACATTAAAGGTTGTTGATACAGAGCTTAATGTTGACTTAAGTGTGGATACAGAGCTTAATGTTGACCAGTTTGGATACAGAGCTTAATGTTGACACTAGTTTGGATACAGAGCTTAATGTTGACTTAAGTTTGGATACAGAGCCTAATGTTGACATCAAGTTTGGACACGGAGCTTAATGTTGACATCGGTTTGATTACAGAGCTTAATATTGACATTAGTTTGGATGCAGAGCTTAAGGTAGACATTACTTTGGATATAGGGCTTAATGTTGACTTCAGTTTGGATACAGAGCTTAATGTTGACTTACGTGTGGATACAGAGCTTAATGTTGACATTAATTTGGATACAGGGCTGAATGTTGACATTAGTTTGGATACAGAGCTTAATGTTGACATCATTTTGGGTACAGATCATAATAGTTGTATCAATTTAGACAGCGTAATGTTGGATGGAGAACACTGACATTAATTTGGTCAGAAACGTAACGTTTATATCAGTTTGGACACAGGACGTGATAATTATATTAATGTGAATACAGAACACGATGTTTACAATGGTTTGGGTGCAGAACGGTGATGTTTGTTTTAGGATAGACAAGTTTAATTTCTTTTGTTACTGTTGATCACACACACACACACACACACACACACACACACACACACACACACACACACCACACACACACATACACACACTCACACACACACACACACACACACACACACACACACACACACACACACACACACAACACACAACACACACACACAAATACACACGCACTCACACCACACACACACACACACACGCACGCAGCACGCACGCACGCACACACACACGCACACACACATACATAAACTAAAAACACACAAACATCATTTAATATATAGGCTTATTTTATTATGAAAACAAGACAGGCACCTCCCTCTCACACATACGTACATACACACACACACACACACACACACACACACACACACACACACACACACACACACACACACAAACACACACACACACGCAACACACAAACACACACACACACACGTACGCATGCACAGAGAGAGAGGTGGGGTGACAGAGAGACAGCGACAGACAGACAGACACAACACACACACACACACACACACACACACACACACACACACACAGAGAGACAGAGACAGAGCAGAGAGACAGAGAGACAGAGAGACAGAGAGAGACACAGAGAAAGAGAAAGAGGAGAGAGAGAGAGAGAGAGAGAGAGGGGGGGGGGAAGTGACAAACAGACAGACAGACAGAGAGAGACAGAGACAGAGAGAGACAGAGACAGAGAGAGAGGACAGAGAGAGACAGAGACAGAGAGAGAGGGACAGAGAGAGACAGACAGAAAGAGAAAGAGAGAAAGTGAGAGAAAGAAAGAGAGAGAGAAGAGAGAG
>CM060310.1:63631870-63641870 GCA_030674185.1 Monoplex corrugatus
CTTGATCTCATTCCGTCTGGTCGAGCAAGGTTCAGAGAGAGAGAGAGAGAGGAGAGGAGAGAGAGAGAGAGGGAGGGAGGGAGGGAGAGAGAGAGAGAAAGAGAGAGAGAAAGAGAGAGAGAGAGAGGAGAGAGAGAGAGAGAGAGAGAGAGAGAGAGAGAGAGAGAGAGAGAGAGAGAGAGAGAGAGAGAGAGAGAGAGAGAAATGACATGAAGACCTTCTTGCGTCAAAAACTGAAAAATCGGATTTCATGAGGAGAAATTTGAAATACATATATCTCCCCCTTATTATTTGTTTTAAAGAGAGATTAATTTATACTTCCCAGGAGTGATGCGTGTATATATGTGTGCGTATGAGTGTATGTGTGTATATGTGTGTGTGTGTGTATGTATGTGATGTGTGTGTGGTGTATGTGTGTGTGTGTGATGTATGTGTGTGTGTGTGTGTGTTGTGTGTGTGTGTGTGTGTGTGTGTGTGTGTTGTGTGTGTGTGTTGTGTGTGTGTGTGTTGTGTGTGTGTGTTGTGTGTGTGTTCGTTCGTTCTTTGATTTAACGTCTTTTCACTATGAGTGATATTAGACGATGTGTGTGTGTGCGTGTGTGTGTGTGTGTGTGTGGTGTGTGTGTGTGTGTGTGTGTGTGTGTGTGTGTGTGTGTGTGTGTGTGTGTGTGTGTGTGTGTGTGTGTGTGTTTATGATGAAGATGTCCATTCTTGTCTTTGGGCTGGCCAGGATAGATTGGTATGGAAGGCCGTGACATGATCGGGGACGCCATGCGGCAGGGCACGCGATAATGATGTCCATTCTCTTGACTGCATCGCGTGAGTAGTTACTGATTATAGATGTATTGGGTAGGAAGATTTACATGAATCTTCGAAGGTTTCTCGCATGGAAGGTTGACAGCTTGCTATGCTTGTTATCTATCATCCTCCAGCGTTGTCAGACGAAACACATACAAGCCAAAACGATCGTCTTTTGTTTGGAGAATATACTAAACTTTCCTTTCGGAGGAGGGGGGGGGGCATGTTTTGAGTTTGGGGGTTCTTTAAGAATGAGTTGCGGAATCAGACAATTTCATATGCGCTCCTCCCAAAGTTTGACGGTAAATCTCTGATAGACTCCTTGAGAATCCGCATAACCTTATGCACTGAGAAGTTCTTGAATTGTAGAGGGTGATAGAAACAGACCTTTTAAACTACTAAAGTGATACCACCAGAACGATTGAAACATCAAGATAGGCAGCGAACATTTCTTTCTTTATGGCGAAGGCTGGGCATTATTATGACTGACTCAGATCCCCCGTGGGTATGCCGGGGGCTCTTTCAGTATAAACAGTACCCCCACCTTCTGGAAATATTATGTGTGCAGAAATTTCCTGTAGTTCTGTCACTTTTGTTTCTTCATTGCTCCTTTGTTTTCTGTCATCTTTTGTTATCATTTTCTGCCTTCGCTGGTCCATCCACTGCATGTTTTCCATAAAGACTTACATGCTTTCTCTTAGGACTGATAATTTGGTACATGTATTAAGTGCATTTTTGATGCTAAGGAAATGTGATGTGCAGAATCAATCATGAATAATTTACGCCAGCCTTTATACATGTTTACGTGTCGTTAGTTATGTTTACATTTGTATTCAGGTTTTTTTTTTTATAATCGCCTGATGATAAATTGGACGGCGTGATCAACGCTAGGGGCATCTCCTTAGATTATGTGAGCGCATGCATTGATATGTGTACTTAATTTTCTTTTTCAGTTTTTTCTCTCTCCAGTGAGGTAATGGTGAAATTTTTGAAATGGTTTTAACCCTGATGTGCCCTGCGCGGTCAGCTGGGATTTAAACAATAACAACAACGATAACAAACAACAAACAACAACAACAACGACAACGACAACGACAACAACAATAACAACAACAGCAGCAGCAGCAACAACACAACAACAACAACAGCAGCAGCAGCAGCAACAGCAATAACAATAACGATAACAATAACAACAACAACAATGACAACAGTAACAATAACAATAATAACAATAGCAGCAGCAGCAGCAGCAACAGCAGCAGACAACAACAACAACAAAAACATAACAACAACAATAACAATGACTGACTCGAAAGATCAGATCTTGAGTCAACAGCTGGGCTGCAGACAAGAATAAGAATAAGAATAACATAAAACAAATAACAGTAACAGTAACAATAACTGACTCAAAAGATCAGATCTTGAGTCAACAACTGGGCTTTAAACAACAATAACAACAACATCAATAACAACACATACAACAACAATAACAACAACACAACAACAACAATAACAACAACAACAATATAACACAACAAAACAACAACAACAAACAAACAAACAACAACAACAACAACAACAAAACAGTAACAATGACTGACTAAAAGCTCAGATCTTGAGTCAAAAGAACCATCAACAGAGCCAACAAGAACCTATGGTCCTTCCAACAGTCGTACCCATGAACATGCACTCTGAGAATGGCACTCAAATTAACTGAGCATAAAACATGTATTTGCTGGAATCAGTTTACATCTGTTCATAAAACATTCAGTATGCCAGTGTCCGTCAATGTTTCCATTATGACCCCCGGGAAGTATTGCATGCTGTCTGTATCATAGAAATGTTGGCGTGATAGATCAACTATTCATCACAACATTTGATTTGGTTTGTTTTTTTGTTGTTGTTGTGGTATAAAGATTTTCAGCCAAAGAAAAACATATGTGAACCTAGACAGACACGAAATAGCACACACATATACACACTCACATAAACACACACATACGCACGCGCGCACACAAAAACACACACAAATTCACAAATACACATGCGCGCATGCACGGCTCACACACACACACGCACACACACAACACACACACAGAGCCACACACCCTCTGAAATCACTTTATTGAAAAGGCATTAAATCAATGATTACACACATACACACACACAAACACACACACACGCACGCACGACACACACACACATGCCACACACACACACACACACACACACACACACACACACACACACACACACACACACACACACGCGCGCGTCTAATATCACTCATAGTGAAAAGACGTAAAATCAAAGAACGATCGAACACACACACACGCACGCACACACACATACACACACACACACACATACACACACATACACGCACGCACACACACACGCGCACACACATACACGCACATACACACACATACATACACGCACGCACACACACATAACACACATAAACACACACACACACACACACACACACACACACACACACACACACACACACACACACACACACACACACACACACACAAAACAGACCACTTAAAACTTTAGCTCGCTCGAGAATCGAACCTAAAACTCCTGTCTTCTCAGAGTGACACTCAAATCAACAGAGCTACCGGAGTCCCTGATGAAAGGGCTTGAACCAAAACTTCTGGCACCCTAAGCGCGAGAATTATGTCCCTGCACCAACAACAGAGGATCTGCAGACTGATAGATAGTTGTTAAGATCTTTTTCTTTTCACAGCCCCCCCCCCCCCCCCCGCTTTTATATTTTCTTTCTTTTGTGTTGATTCATTTTCTTATCTGTTCAGAGATCCTATTGTTTCTTTGTTCCCTTTCTTCTATTGTCACAGATCAGGTAGTTAATTCAGTCTCAAAGGTCTCTTTTGTTACAGTCTAGAAAATCGATTCTCTCTGAAAGTTTTTTTTTCTTCGTTTGTTAGTTTTTTTCTTTCTTTTTTAGACCACGGCAGACAATCGTGCCTCCTATCGTTGTCAGGCTGGAGTACATAACCCTTGTTACTTTCTACCTGTAGAAAAAAAGACAGCTCTGTTTTTTTTTTTTTTCCGTTTTTTGATTGTTTTGGTTGTTTTCTTATACCTTTTGAGTGTTTGGCTTTTTTCCCTCCTTTATTTCTCTTGGTTTTCAGAACTAGCTGTTAGCCAGGTCTACTGGGACCTGATACTACTGTCTTTTGAGATGGTTTTTTGTTTTGTTTTTGCCTTTATTTTCTTTCTTTTCTTTTCTTTCCTTTCTGCTTCTTCCTCTTCCACCTTTTACTTTCTGGTTCCGTTTTGAAGAAAGCTCTTTTCTGTGAAAAGAGCTAGCGTGTTCTATGAAAGCTGCAATTGTCAATGAAAATGTTTCAAGAAAAAAATAACTCTTACTCTGTGCGCCTGTATTCTGCCATAATTGATAGGAAGACCTTTGTCCATACTTGTTCTGGATCCTTCTCCGAAGTCCTGAGTTTCTGGAAGCCTGCATAGAGAGGTGGGGATAGTAAAGAGGGAGAAAGTTCTCTTCTTGCACAGGAATTGCCATAGAAATGAGGGAGGAACTTCTTCTAGTACAGGAACTACCAATCACCGGAAGGTCTGGTTTGACAAGTAGAAAGTTGCCTGCAGATCAGGACGATATTCTCAGATATCAGTCTTCATTCCAACCTACCCCTGTGGTCAAGACGACCAGGACATATATTGCAGCACTGTCGTCTCTATCACGTGCGGCGACAAGAAGCATGGGTGACTAGCCTCCTCTGACCACCAAACTCCATGGCAGACGGCAGCAACTGAAAACAACAACAACAAAAAACAAACAAACAGCAGTAGCAGCAACAACAACAACAACATCACATCATCATCATCATCAACAACAACAACAACAACAACAGCAGCAGCAGCAGCAACAACATCAACAACATCATCATCACAACAACAACAACAACAACAACAACACAACAACAACAAAATAACAACAACAACAACAACAGCCCCGCAACGTGCATCGACAGACGTGGCCTAGCCATCGGCGAATGAAAGAAGACGAAGAAGTTCTGATTTCGTATGGAAGTAATGGAGACTGGCTGGAATAGAGAGAGAGACGTGGCCTGTGTGAGTCTATAACTCTTTCTTTTCCACAGAAGAGTTTATGATCGTCTCTATAGTTGATATAAATGCTTCCCCTCTCCCTGCCCCCTACCTCGTTTTTGTTCTCCCTGTCTCACTCTTCACTGCTATCATGTCTTTTTGTTTATCTGTCTCTTTCCTTTAGCTGTTCTTTGTTTATGTCTCTTGTTTGTCTGTCTCGTTGTTTCTGTTTTTGTCACAACTATCTATCTATCTATCTATCTATCTATCTATCTATCTATCTATCTATCTATCTATCTATCTATCTATCTATCTTATCTTCTATCTGTCTATCTATCTGTCTATCTCTCATCTATCTATCTATCTATCTATCTATCTATCTATATCTATCTATCTATCTATCTATCTATCTGTCAACGTGTCTGTCTATCTATGTGTCTATCTATCTATGTGTCTATTTATCTATCTATCTATGTGTCTATCTCTCTATCTATCTGTCTGTCTGTCTATCTATACCTATCTATCTATCTCTATCTATCTATCTATCTATCTATCTATATATCTATCTATCTATCTATGTATCTATCTCTCTATCTCTCTGTCTGTCTATGTATCTATCTATCTATCTGCCTGTCTGTCTGTCTGTCTGTCTATCTATCTATCTGTCTGTCTGTCTGTCTGTCTATCTATCTATCTATCTATCTGCCTGTCTATCTATCTCTCTGCCTGTCTATCTATCATTCTATCTATCTATCTGTCTATCTATCTATCTGTCTGTCTGTCCGTCCGTCCGTCCGTCCATCCATCCATCCATCCATCCATCCATCCATCCATCTATCTACCCATTTATCTATCTATCTATCTATCTATCTATTTATCTATCTATCTGTCTATCAATTTATCAAGGACCATGGCGTCAGGCTAGCCTCAAAGCTTGTAGTGTGCCGTGGCTCTGAGCGATCTACTGAACTGCTGTGAGACTTGGACTACCTACTGAACAGGAACCGTTCCACGAAAGACGTTTGCGCGAAATATGCAACATCACATAGCAAAATCGAGTGTCCAACCGTGATATTCTGACAAAATGTGCCTTGCCCAGGATTGGGTTTGGCGTTTGGAAGGGTTCATGGCACTCGGACAATTCCATATGCGCTCCACCCAAATCTGCCATCCTAAGCCTGCCCGAAATCTTGTGCTCCGGCATGGTCATGAAACGGAGAAGGGGAAGACACTAGGCTGATTAGTTTCAATCTGAGAGAAACATTTCTATGGGCAGCGAACAGGCCAGCTTTAAACGTTGCTCGCTGGGATTGGGATTGATCGAGCGATCCAAGGCTCTGTCAAAAGAGCCAACCAGCCCTCAAGTGTCTTCCCATCAAATGCCAGCTTCGTTGAACAGGACACTTATCCGTAGTTTTGTAGACAGCATCACCCTAAAGGTGTTTCTGTAGAGGCAGCTGTAGCAAGGACCACGGAAGATCACTAAAGCGATACAAGGATACTCTGAAGGCCAGCTTCATCAGCTGTGGCATCAACGCCTTTGACTGGAAAGACACTGCCCGCAACTGAATAGCGACAGCAATGCATGCAGGTAAGCTGGAAGGAAAGAGAAAACCAGGTATACGCAGGGAGAAAATATTGGACGGACTTGCAGGGTGGCTGAGGACAGAGAAGGTGGGAGGTGTACTTGCAGCGACAAGGGATAGATTTGTATGGAGGGCCATGATCGCCAACGCCATGTGGCAGAGCGCATGATGATGATGAATGCACGCGGAGCATAATCGGGTTTAAAGAGCGCAGAGCAGCAGCTGTTCATAAGAAGAGGGTGCAGAACCCAAAGCCACAGGGCTCCTTCCATGCAGAGCACGCAGATGAACGTGTGTGTTCAGGATCGATCTATATCCCAACATGAAGACTCACACAAGGCAAATGGGGACCAGTATGCCTATTCGTCCACCGGACCTTCCGGGGAGTTCGCCATCATCATTACAGGATACACAGTAACATTAGTAAGCCCTGTTAGTAACATTAGCTGTGTGCTCATAAGCCCTGTTAGTAACATTAGCTGTGTGCTCATAAGCCCTGTTAGTAACGTTAGCTGTGTGCTCATAAGCCCTGTTAGTAACGTTAGCTGTGTGCTCATAAGCCCTGTTAGTAACATTAGCGGTGTGCTCATAAGCCCTGTTAGTAACGTTAGCTGTGTGCTCATAAGCCCTGTTATTAACGTTAGCTGTGTGCTCATAAGCCCTGTTAGTAACGTTAGCTGTGTGCTCATAAGCCCTGTTAGTAACATTAGCTGTGTGCTCATAAGCTCTGTTAATAACGTTAGCTGTGTGCTCATAAGACCTGTTAGTAACGTTAGCTGCGTGCTGCTAGTTATGTGTGTGCTCATACGTTCTGTGTGCAACGCTAGTTATGTGTGTGCTCATAAGTTTTGATGTGCAACACTAGTTGTGTGTGTGCTCATAAGTTTTGTGTGCAACGCTAATTATGTGTGTGCTCCATAAACTTGTGTGCAACACTAATTATGTGTGTGCTCATAAACTCTGTGTGCAACACTAATTATGTGTGTGCTCATAAACTCTGTGTTGCAACACTAATTATGTATGTGCTCATAAACTCTGTGTGCAACGCTAGTTATGTGTGTGCTCATAAGCCCTGTGTGCAACACTAATTATGTGTGTGCTCATAAGTTTTGTGTGCAACACTAATTATGTGTGTGCTCATAAACTCTGTGTGCAACACTAATTATGTGTGTGCTCATAAACTCTGTGTGCAACACTAATTATGTGTGTGCTCATAAACTCTGTGTGCAACACTAATTATGTGTGTCTCATAAACTCTGTGTGCAACCTAGTTATGTATGTGCTCATAAGCCTGTGTGCAACACTAATTATGTGTGTGCTCATAAACTCTGTGTGCAACACTAATTATGTGTGTGCTCATAAACTCTGTGTGCAACACTAATTATGTGTGTGCTCATAATTTGTGTGTGCAACGCTAGTTATGTGTGTGCTCATAACGTCTGTGTGCAACGCTAGTTATGTGTGTGCTCATAAAGTTCTGTGTGCAACACTAATTATGTGTGTGCTCATAACTTCTGTGTGCAACGCTAATTATGTGTGTGCTCATAAACTCTGTGTGCAACGCTAGTTATGTGTGTGCTCATAAACTCTGTGTGCAACGCTAGTTATGTGTGTGCTCATAAGTTCTGTGTGCAACGCTATTATGTGTGTGCTCATAAGTTGTGTGTGCAACGCTAGTTATGTGTGTGCTCATAAGTTTGTGTGCAACGCTAGTTATGTGTGTGCTCATAAGTATCTGTGTGCAACGCTAATTATGTGTGTGCTCATAAGTTGTGTGCAACGCTAATTATGTGTGTGCTCATAAACTCTGTATGCAACGCTAGTTATGTGTGTGCTCATAAACTCTGTGTGCAACGCTAGTATTGTGTGTGCTCATAAACTCTGTGTGCAACGCTAGTTACGTTGTGCTCATAAGTTTTGTGTGCAACGCTAGATTATGTGTGTGCTCATAAGCCTGTGTGCAACGCTAGTTATGTGTGTGCTCATAAGCTGTGTGCAACGCTAGTTATGTGTGTGCTCATAACCTGTGTGCAACGCTAGTTATGTATGTGCTCATAAGTTTTGTGTGCAACGCTAGTTATGTATGTGCTCATAAGTTCTGTGTGCAACGCTAGTTATGTGTGTGCTCATAAACCTGTGTGCAACGCTAGTTATGTGTGTGCTCATAAGCCCTGTGTGCAACGCTAATTATGTTTGTGCTCATAAGTTTTGTGTGCAACGCTAGTTATGTATGTGCTCTATAACCCTGTGTGGCAAACGTAGTGTATGCTATGTTGCTCATAAGCCTGTGTGCACGTGTTATATGTGGAACTGTGTGCTCATAAGCCTGTGTGCAACGCTAGTTATGTATGTGCTCATAAGCCCTGTGTGCAACGGTCTTGTAGCTTTTGCAATTGGTGCTCATAAACCTGTGTGCAACGCTGTTATGTGTGTGCTCATAAACTCTGTGTGCAACGCTAGTTATGTGTGTGCTCATAAACTCTGTGTGCAAGGCTAGTTATGTGTGTGCTCATAAACTCTGTGTGCAACGCTAGTTATGTGTGTGCTCATAAACTCTGTGTGCAACGCTAGTTATGTGTGTGCTCATAAACTCTGTGTGCAACGCTAGTTATGTGTGTGCTCATAAACTCTGTGTGCAACGCTAGTTATGTGTGTGCTACATAACTGTGTGTGCAAACCTGCTAGTTATGTGTGTGCTCATAAACTCTGTGTGCAATGTTAGTTATGTGTGTGCTCATAAACTCTGTGTGCAATGTTAGTTATGTGTGTGCTCGTAAATCCTGTTACCAACATCGGAAGTGTGTGCTTACAAACCCTGTTGGCAAAACTGTGTGCTTGTCAGCCATGTTAGCTACATTAGCTGTGTGTGCTTATAAACCCTGTTGGCAAAACTGTGTGCTTGTCAGCCATGTTAGCAACATTAGCTGTGTGTGTACTTATAAACCCTGTTGGCAAAACTGTGTGCTTGTCAGCCATGTTAGCAACATTAGCTGTGTGTACTTATAAACCCTGTTGGCAAAACTGTGTGCTTGTCAGCCATGTTAGCAACATTAGCTGTGTGTACTTATAAACCCTGTTGGCACAACTGTGTGCTTGTCAGCCATGTTAACTACATTAGCTGTGTGTACTTATAAACCCTGTTGGCACAACTGTGTGCTTGTCAGCCATGTTAACAACATTAGCTGTGTGTACTTATAAACCCTGTTGGCACAACTGTGTGCTTGTAAGCCATATTAGCTACATTAGCTGTGTGTGCTTATAAACCCTGTTGGCACAACTGTGTGCTTGTCAGCCATGTTAGCAACATTAGCTGTGTGTGCTTATAAACCCTGCTGGCAAAACTGTGTGCTTGTCAGCCATGTTAACAACATTAGCTGTGTGTGCTTATAAACCCTGCTGGCAAAACTGTGTGCTTGTCAGCCATGTTAACAACATTAGCTGTGTGTTCTTATAAACCCTGCTGGCAAAATTTGTTGCTTGTCAGCCATGTTAACAACATTAGCTGTGTGTGCTTA
>CM060310.1:63661870-63666870 GCA_030674185.1 Monoplex corrugatus
AATTAAATTTATTTTTTGACAGCAGAATTTTTTCCGCATGAAATGCTGACTGCACTCCCCATAGAAAGCATGTCGCCCTAGTAGGCGCCACTCATTTTTTCTACATGCGTGTATTTTTGTTTAGAAAGGAATGAAAGTAGATTTGAGTACACATTTTTTGTCAAACTCTTTTGTTGTCGTGGGATCTGTAACGTGCGCTAAGTGCATATTACACGAGGGACGTCGGTTTATACTATCCCACTACTTTAGGACAGGTGGAATGGAGTTGTGGTCTCACCTGTCGGCGTCACCGGGTTCGGTGTTGGCCGCTGCACATTTAGACATCACCACCTCTCTCCAGGCCGCTCTGTTTTGACTTTCGTGGACAATTTCTTGAATGTTTAGGTCACTGATGTTGGTTAAGTTCTCGATGTATGAGACTGGAGGGGTTGTGGTAATGAAGAAAAATCCCCTTCCTATCTATGGTTTGAACCCAGGTTTTTCTGATTCTCAGGCCGGTGTTTTAACCTCTGGGCCTGTGGTCTGTGATGGGATTGCTAGCACGTCTCTCCATTACATTATGTTGGTATACATTTTTTTCACAGATTTTTTTAAACAATTATCTCACATACATTTGAGACAATCAATCCACAGAATTTTTCCCTCAGCATACAGTATCAAACTGTACAATGACTAACACAACTTGACAACTTACATTACAAAAATATGAAGCCTATCATATTTTCCAACCAGAATACATCTTGATCCCCGTCTGATCTCACATCAAAGTATACGCATTTATGCACACACTTATTTTCCTTCTCTCTCTCTCTCTCTCTTTAAACGTTTCAAGTTTCTATCAAGTCTTTATATAAAAAGCCAATTCACTGAAAACTTACCAAGCTCATATTTGATAACAGCAATGTAGTTTTCAATTTCATGTCTTGTTTTCAAACATTTTTGAAACAGTGAAAAGATTAGTAAACTTTTGTTGAGTTTACATGTATATATATATATATATATATAAATCGCAAGTAACAAAATTTAATGAAAAGTTTTGTCAGACTTGTTGTGTGCATCGTGTCCAAAAAGTATGACTGATTGGTTTAAGATCAATGACGATATATTTGCACATCTATCGTTGGCTGTCTGTTGTAAATATTTCCAGAATTGTTTAACATGTACACAGTTCAAAATGTATGTTCAATGTTGTCCCTCTCTCTTCTACAAAAGGAACATTTGTCATCACCTGTTATATTCATCTGTGATACTATAACATTTGTAGTTACTATTCTGTGTATTAACACTATCTGGAAACACTTAAATTTAACTTCTTTAATGTAATGAATTTGTCTAGACGTCTCTATCCTGTTTATATCTATATGAAATTTATAATTCCATTTTTCGCAGCATTTTGGGATTTTTTCGTCATGAATTAAAATATCAATACACCCTTGCTCCTCTGTTTACCGAGATTAAAAGTGTAATATTTCGTGGTGTCGTGGCTGTTTCAATACAGTTAATACATGTAGGTAGGCTTACTTTGTTTACAAAATTCTTTGTTTTCTTAATAATTGATGTATTTTGTTGATATTTTATTTTACATTGGAGGTAGCAGAGTAAGCAAACTTTTCTCCCGTCAGGACAGTCAAGCATCAAGGGGAGAGGAGTACTGAGTGAAAGTGTCACACTGTCACTGATCTAACAGCGGTGTTCAATCTAATCAATCCACCCTGCGGGCTGACATCGTTTTTCGATCAGTTTATCTCGCCCTGCATTTAACAACAGTTTTCCATCTCTCCATTCCACCAGATTTGTTGTGGACCGTTATTAACCCTCTGATTCCCGCACTTTGTCCACCAGCATCCTGCAGTGTGAACCATGCTAGCAAAGCGAAGACTTAACCCTTTGACTCCCTCACCCTGTCCACCAGCATCCTGATGGTGAACCATTCTAGCAAAGCGAAGACTTAACCCTTTGACTCCGGCACCCTATCCACCAGCTTCCTGCATTGTGAACCATGCTAATAAAACAAAAAACTGAACCCTTTGACTCCCTCACCCTATCCACCAGCTTCCTGCATTGTGAACCATTCTGGCAATGCGAAAACTTAACCCTTTTGACTCCCGCACCCTGTCCACCAGCATCCTGCATTGTGAACCATGCTACCAAAGGAAAACTTAACCCACTGACTCCCTGATCCTATCCACCAGCTTCCTGCATTGTGAACCATTCTGGGAATGCGAAAACTTAACCCTTTGACTCACGAACCCTGTCCACCAGCATCCTGATTGTGAACCATTCTAGCAAAGCGAAGACTTAACCCTTTGACTCCCGCACCCTGTCCACCAGCATTCTCCATTGTGAACCATGCTAGCAAAGCAAAAACCGTACCATTTGATTCACTCACCCTATCCACCAGCTTTCTGTAGGATAGGGTGAGGGAGTCAAAGGGTTAAGTTTTTGTAGCTGGTACATAGGGTGCAGGAGTCAAAGGGTTAACACCAAGTTGACATATCAATAGGTGTATTGAAGTGAAGTGAAGTTTATCGCCGCTGCCTGTCACACTTGCCTGTGATTTGGTTTATGAGCTATTGCCATATTTCCTGATCATGCGGGTTGGCGGGTTCTCTTGATAGAGCTATGGATTCCTGATCTAATGTCTCAAGCTTAGTCCCACAATGTGACATAAAATCAAGATAGACACAGCATGCACGTGGACTGAACCTTTAGTGTGTGTTATATTGTTCTCTGTTCTGTGCTGTCTGTCTGTTTGTCTGTCTGTCTGTCTCTCTCTGTGTCTATCTCTTTCTCTCTCTGTCTCTCTCCCTTTCTCTCTCTCTCTTTGCCTCTGTTCCTCTCTCTCTCTGTCTCTCTGTTTGTCTGTCTTTCTCTGTGTGTCTGTCTGTCTCTCTGTCTCTGTCTCTCTCTTTGTCTCTCCGTCTTTGTCTCTGTCTTTCTGTCGCCGTCTCTCTCTCTTTCTCTGTCTGTCTATCTGTTTGTCTGTCTGTCTCTCTCACTCTTTGTCTGTCTGTCTGTCTGTCTGTATGTGTGTGTATATGTTTGTATGTATGTATGTATGTATGTGTGTGTATATGTGTGTATGTATGTATGTATGTGTGTGTATGTATGTATGTATACATACATATACAGTTGTATATACATATACATTTCTATGTATGTAGATATAAATACATATATATATATGTGTGTGTGTGTATGCCTCTGTGTGTGTGTGTGTGTGTGTGTGTGTGTGTGTGTGTGTGTGTGTGTGTGTGTGTGTGTGTGTGTGTGTGTTTTCGTAAAAGAATAGTTTCATTCATTAATAACTTCCGGAATAAGACACCCTCTGTGTTTCTGTCTGTGTCTCGTGCATGAGCGAAGCCATCAACATTCTCAGCATGACTCCTAGTCTACCCAGTCTATTTTTTATGATAATTTCCAAATTGTTAATACCGGTCAACAGTTTTGATATAAAATATTAAAGGAAAATGGTTAAAGCAATGCCCTACCTGACTGGTTAAGTACCAAGACTGAGGACTAGAATAAGAATTAGTGGACAGATTACTTCATGGTCATAGTGTATCCACTCCGACAAACGAGTCATTGAGCATTGTGGTCGTTCACTGTGAGACGATCCATTGCTTATCAGTATGAATGTAGGGAAATCAGACAGCCGGGGAAGGGAGGGTATTGGAAAGAGTATCTAAACGGGTTGCGGCCCGTTAAGACAGATAACGCTCAAGTTTCAGCAGACAGGAGTATCCAGTGTCCAGTTCACTACCCTTTGTCCTCTCAGTCCCCCCGTTCCATGTCTGTCTGTCTGTCTGTTTGCCTGTCTGTCTGTCTGTTTGTCTGTCAATCTGTCTTTCTGTGGGGCCTGACCGTCAGCTCTGTTTTGATTCTGTTCCTTTTGTGTTTTGTCTTTTTTCTTGTTTTCTCTTTCTGTCTCTGTGTCTACATCATGGAACAGTTTAATCTGTTCTACGCGAAAGCGTGTTCTTTGGCAAACTGACCTTTACATGACCGGTCAATCATTGTTCCTGCGTTCTTGTTCTGATTTTTCAAGTGTTAACATTCCGTGTGTGCCACCACAGATATTGTCTGCATCGTAAGTTTGTCGAAAACACCCAACTGGGTATTTCCATTTGGCAATACAATGAAATTGCATGCACATTTTCTGTTGAATCGTATTCACGGTTTTATCTTTGAAAGGGAAAACCACTAGAAGATTGTAATATAGGAAGATATGAAGAAAAAAACAAACAAAACAAACAAACAAACAAACAAACAAAAAAAACCCAGTTGGTCATATATCAATTTTCAATCCAGTTATTGCCCCTGTGCTTTACTTCATTTTTCAATCAGTGTATTTCGCCTTGCGTTTTACACCAGTTTTCCATCTGTTTATTTCATCAGGTTTCTACTCCATTATTAAAGCTATGCAGACATCTCAATGGGTGCATTGGAGTGAAATAATCTTATGACGGCTGTCTGCCATACTATTCTGTCATTCTTAGTTTATGAAACACACGGAGCAGGCTGTGAGAGGAGCAGACACTGAGGACATGGGAATAAATAATGGCGGTCGAAATCTCACAAATCTACAATATGTTGATTATACTGCACTGATATGATGTCAAACCATATTGCTAGCATGAAAAGAATTCTGTACAGAGAAGATGCAGCAGGCAAGAAGGCAGTTCTAAATCTAAATATCAAGAAAACAAAAGTAATGCAACTAGAAGGACAAGAAAGTCAAGCATATCGAGACATTAAAATCAACAAAACTGCATTAGAAAATACTAATGTGATTTTAAATATGTAGACTCAGATCAGTAAAATCGCGTGATGGCACCCCCGTACTAAAGGCCTCAAAATAACAGTAGAAATCGTAACAAAAAACGATTCAACTCAACAGCGTTTGGAAAAACAGAAGCATGTCAACAGCCCTTAAAAACAAATTTCTAATGGTGTGTGTGTGTGTGTGTGTGTGTGTGTGTGTGTGTGTGTGTGTGTGT
>CM060310.1:63674370-63699370 GCA_030674185.1 Monoplex corrugatus
CACACACACACACGCACACACGCACACACATGCACACATACACACAAACACGCACACAACAAACACACAACGCATACACACACACATGCACACACACTCGCACGCACACACACACACATACATACACACACACACACACACACACACACACACACACACACACACACACACACACACACACACACACACACACGTATCAAACCCTTACCAGACTTTGCTGTTAGTTCATTTACAAACCATTGCCACTGTCTTCTATAACTTGGTTTAAAATCCCCAGCGGGTGTATGTAAGGAGAACGTATTTGCGATGTCTGATTCATCTGTTTGTAATCTACAGCTGGATAACCACTGTTGTTCCAAATCGTTGCCTGTGTTGTGTTTTCTGTATAACACAGCTTCAGATCTGAAAAAAAAACAACCTATTTTACCCTATAGGGCCTTGAGGAACATTATCACGTTCATGTTTAACTATCAACTGCACACAAAAACCCATTCCTCACAAATGAGGGGGACCTGAAGCCAACCGACGTGTGCCACACAAAGAACCCAAAGTACGGAAAAGTAAAGATGCAAGGCTTCCTTTGAAAGATCGCTCCATTCCTTTAATCGATCAGCTCTTGCCACAGACATGTATAGAGTGGAGAGAGTTGGAGGAGAGGATTGCAACGCTTTAACGTGGTTTCTGAGAAGAACATCGAGAGTTCTATGGACAGCAAAGAAAACAAACGAGACAGTCTTGAAGGAGGCAGACACAAGAAGAACATTAATAAAGAAGATTAGGAACAGGCAAGCAGCATTTATAGGACATTTTATGAGGTAAGAGAAATTAGAGCAACTAGTCACAAGAGGAAAGCTGGAGGGAAAGAGCATCAGGCAGACCCAGGGAGAAAATACTGGACGGACTTGCAGGGTGGCTGAGGACAGAGAGGGTGGGAGATCTACTTGCAGCGACAAGGAATACATTCGTATGGAGGGCCATGATTGCCAACACCACGCGGCAGGACACATCATGATGATGATGAATCCTTTGACTTCCACACCCTGTCTAGCAGCATCCTGCATCGTCAACCATGCTAGCTAAGCAGGAAGCTGGTGGATAGGGTGAGGGAGTCAAAAGGTTAGGTTTTTGCAGTTGGTGGATAGGGTGCAGGATTCAAAGAGTTTCAAACATTCCCATGCGCTGGTCAAGCATAAAGGCAAGCCGGAACAACGCGAGAAGTCAGCCACCAGCGAAGACAGAAAAAAGCCTTCAGCGACAGAGAAGTGGTGACCGGGACAGGCAGAAGATGTTACTGTAAGTCTCTAGGTGTCATTCTGCCCATAGGCGGCGGTGGGAGTGTTGAAGATTGTCGACCGTACACCTGAGGCAGGTGTGATGCTTGGATCTACCTACATACGGTGACAGAGCAGCCCTCCTCCAGGACCAGAAGCGCTCTCCCTACGCAGAAAAGAGGCCATCATCACTATCATCGTCGTCGTCATCATCATCGTCGTCATCGTCGTCGTCATCATCATCATCACCATATTCATTATCATCATCATCGTTGTCGTCGTCGTCATCATCGTGGTCATCATCATCATCGTCGTATCGTCACCGTCACCGTCGTCGTCGTCGTCATCATCATCCCTACGCAGAAAAGAGGCCATCATCACTATCATCGTCGTCGTCATCATCATCGTCGTCATCATCATCGTCGTCGTCGTCGTCACCATTCTCATCACCATATTCATTATCATCATCATCGTTGTCGTTGTCGTCATCATCGTGGTCATCATCATCATCGTCGTATCGTCACAGTCACCGTCGTCGTCGTCGTCATCGTCATCATCATCATCGTCGTCGTCGACGTCATCATCATCAGCATCAGCATCATCACCACAGTGGAGATAGCATGAAATTATGTAATCTCTTTCTTTCTTTTTCTTTCTTTCTTTTTTTTTTTTCTTTCTTTCTTTCTTCCTAACTTTCTTTCTTTCTTTTTTCTTCTTTCTTTCTGTCTTTCTTTCTGTCTTTCTTTCTCTCTCTCTTGTTTTGTCTCTTACCTTCACCCTGTTGTCTTCCAACAACCTTACTCCCCCTTCCCCTCTCTCTTTGTTCTTATGTGATGCTTCTAAAAGTTTATTCGCACCATTCGACTTTGTATACGGGACCGGAACACATATTTACTCGATAAGATCCGCTGTTGAATCAAGAGGCAGCTTCCATCTGGCCTTGCATCTTCAGATATAGCAGGCTATTAGTTTTGTCTGTTCTGTATTTGCTGGCTTTTGTCCCCGTTTGGGCTTTGCTCGCTCTGTACTGGTCTGTGTAGGTGCCCTTTTTGGACTGTGCTGTCTGGTATATGCTATGCTGATTTGATCATTGCGTGGTGGTCTGGTCTATGTTTGTGAAGGTTTTGGTCTGTCCTGGTCTGGTCTATGTTTAGACCGGTTTTGATCATCCCGGTATGAGTTATGTTTGGGCCAATTTGGTTTGTGCTGATCCAGTCTATGCCAGTTTTGGTCTGAGCTGGTGTGGTCTATGTTGTACCAGTGTTAGTTTATGCTGGTCTGGTCTGTGCGTGTTTCCGGTTTTGGTCTGTCTATGTTGGTACCAGTGTTGGTTTATGCTGGTCCTCTCTATGCGTTTCGGTTTTAGTCTGTCTATGTTGGTACCAGTGTTGGTTTATGCTGGTCTGGTCTATGCGTGTTCCGGTTTGGGTCTGTCTATGTTGGTACCAGAGTTGGTTTGTGCTAGTCTGGTCTATGTTTGTTCGGATTGGGTCTGTCTATGTTGGTACCAGTGTTGTGTTGTGCTGGTCTAGTCTATGCGTGTTCCGGTTTGGGTTTGTCTATGTTGGTACCAGGTTGGTTTATGCTGGTCTAGTCTATGTTTGTTCCGGTTTGGGTGTGTCTATGTTGGTACCGGTGCTGGTTTGTGCTGGTCTGGTCTACGCGTGTTCCGGTTTTGGTCAGTGTATGTCTGCTCTGTGTGCTGTGTCTTTGTGGTTCGTTCGTTCGTTATTTCTTTTAACGTCTATTCACATATGTGTTTTTAGACGGATCTTTGTGGTTGATTGTGGGTTGATTATGGCTTGACGTTTTGGTGACCTGAGTTTGGATCTGAATATTTTCTCAAACCATTTGTACGCGGTGGTCAAGTGGGTAAGCGTTGGACTTCCAATCCGAAAATCCTTGGTTCAATCCGTCTAGAACACCTCCACCTATGGGTCAAAGGCGGAGATTTTTCCCATCTCCAAGATTAACATGCGTGCAGACCCGCCAGTGCCATAAACCCTATATATAAACGTGTATATAGGCATGAGGAATATCAAACATGCATGTTAAAGATGGTGTCATTCATGTCAGTGGGTGGCTCATGGAAACAGGAAAACTCTCGCATGCACGCTCACAGAAGATTACCTGGCGACAAACTATACAAAAAAAGGACTTCAAGGCCGTGGAACACACCTTGGATCCATACAGAGGCTGGCCCTGAACAGACGTGAGTGAAGAGTCTTCGTTGCTGCCATATTTACCACTAGCGTAATGGGCAGTATAAAATTATACTGTGCACCGTTGTCTCTGGATTTGTAATTCACTGTATCAGTTTCCATAAACTTTTCTACTTTTGATTCTAAGCCACTCGTTTTCCTATAATTTGGTTAACAAATCACAGACACACTTTCCAGCCACTTGGTTTACAACCTGCACAAGAACTATTATAATCATGTGTGTGTGTGCTGTTGTTGTGTGTGTGTGTGTGTGTGTGTGTGTGTGTGTGTGTGTGTGTGTGTGTGTGTGTGTGTGTGTGTAGTGTGTGTGTGTGTATGTGTGTGTGTTTGTATGTGTGTGTGTGTATGTGTGTGTGTGTGTGTGTGTGTGTTTGTCTGTGTGTGTGTGTGTGTGTGTGTGTTGTGTGTTGTGTGTGTATGTATGTATGTATGTGTGTGTGTGTGTGTGTGTGTGTGTGTGTGTGTGTGTGTGTGTGTGTGTGTGTGTGTGTGTGTGTGCGAGCATCTGTGTGTGTTGAGGAGCGGAGGGGGGCGCATAAAGCAAAAATCTTGATCCACACAGAAAACACAAACACGGGATAAGTGGAAATATCGGGAAAGGTTTCTCTGAAAGGTCGCTTCATCACTGTAAGTGGTCAGCTCTTACCACAGATATTACAGTACAGAGAAAATCAGCATGCACATGGCATTAGGATTGTGTGAGATCTTCTTTGTTTTGCTATCAACGTGTCTTTCTCTCCTTCCCCCCAACTGTACGTGTTTCTCTCTAGCTCTCTGGTGCTGTCTTTCTGTACGTGTTTCTCTCTAGCTCTCTGGTGCTGTCTTTCTGTACGTGTTTCTCTCTAGCTCTCTGGTGCTGTCTTTGTGTACGTATTTCTCTCTAGCTCTCTGGTGCTGTCTTTCTGTACGTGTTTCTCTCTAGCTGTCTGGTGCTGTCTTTCTGTACGTGTTTCTCTCTAGCTGTCTGGTGCTGTCTTTCTGTACGTGTTTCTCTCTAGCTCTCTGGTGCTGTCTTTCTGTACGTGTTTCTCTCTAGCTCTCTGGTGCTGTCTTTGTGTACGTGTTTCTCTCTAGCTCTCTGGTCTTATCTTTCTGTACGTGTTTCTCTCTAGCTCTCTGGTCTTATCTTTCTGTACGTGTTTCTCTCTAGCTCTCTGGTCCTGTCTTTCTGTACGTGTTTCTCTCTAGCTCTCTGGTGCTGTCTTTGTGTACGTGTTTCTCTCTAGCTCTCTGGTCTTATCTTTCTGTACGTGTTTTTCTCTAGCTCTCTGGTCTTATCTTTCTGTACGTGTTTCTCTCTAGCTCTCTGGTCATATCTTTCTGTACGTGTTTCTCTCTAGGTCTCTAGTCCTATCTTTCTTTGTCGCTTCTGAAAGCCTTTCCACGCCATTGACGTTTGTATGTGGCACTGAAACACGTCTATACTCTCGTATATCTGTAGACCTATAGGTATATGCCATTGAGCTTCCCGTCCTGAAGATTTCTGAGACAATTGTTTGGTCAATGTATGTACCTACGTCTGCCTGTATCTGTGTTTCTGTGTGGTTTGTGCAGTTTGTGCCTGAACCTTTGATGCACATTGTGTGATGGCGGTTCTGTCTTCCCTCTCTCTAAATGACTTTTTCGGTGATTTTGTTGCTTGGGTCTGTTTATGATTTGACCCTGTTCTGTTTGTATGCTGATGGTTTATGTTTGTTCTGTGATGTGGGAGAGTGTAAATGCAGAGGTATGTGTGTGTGTGTGTGTGTGTGTGTGTGTGTGTGTGTGTGTGTGTGTGTGTATGCGTGTGTGTGTGTGCACACGCGTGGGTGCGTGCGTGCGCGCGCGGTGTGTGTATGTGTGTGTGCGTGTATGTAATGTGTGGGTGTGTGCACGCATGCACATTTTTGGGAATGTGTGTACAAGTACATACAGATGGTAATCAAAGTCACTATTCCTTTCAAGATTGCTCTGGTACGCAAGTCTTTTACTCTGACAATTCACTGCCGCTATTTGTCGGTCACAAATCAGAACGTGTGTGTAGTTGCGCCCATCTATAGTAGGGTGCTTTTGAGGCAACACTCACACGTTCTTTTCTTCTCAGGACAAACTCATCATTTTTTGTTGTTGTTGTACTATTATCTACCCCAATTCGGTAGCCATAAATTCTGAGACAATTTTTTTCCAAAGCTGTGATGTATATATGACGATGGGAATGATAATCAGGATGCTATGAAGTTCCATTCTGGATTGAGACTGCGTGACAGGACTTTACACTTACTATCATATCCTGGAGTCAAATAAGCCCGAGAGATACAGACAGCTGCGGTGTTGGTGATGCATCTGATGTGGATGAGACACGACTATGTGATCGCAGCCCATAGCAGACTCAACTCTGGTAGGAACAGGTTGGAGCCCGAAAAATCTCACAACGAGTTAGGAAGGCTTGATGGGATTCGAACCCACAACCTTCTAGTCAGTAGTCAGTTTGTACTAACCACTGCATATCAGGGGCTGGTTGGTTCCAAGTCTTACCCAAAGATGAGCGCACTATACTCTGACTTAAGCTGGGAAGACTAGCATTATAGAGAAAGAGTCATGTACTTTAAAATGTCTTTGAGGGTGTTACTCAACTTACCTGATTGGCACACTAAGTGGCTGTAACAGAGCATAGCATCAGCGTTTGTATCTTCACTTTTATTGGTTGCTATAAATCATTTGTGGCCCGTTCTTACAAACGAGGCACAGGTTGAACACGAGCGAAGCGAGATACAGCTTGAGAAGTACAGTGAGTTTACTGGTTGGTTCACGTTGTGTGGCTATGTCCCGGGGTTTGTCATCTCCCTTGTTTGCCATGCGGTTTGTCAACAAGGTAACTGATGACTGTGTCGGAATAGTTCATGCAACATATGGACAGCCCCCTTTGCTTGATGAAATGACTATCGAATGGCGTCGGGAGTTTAGGAGGTGATTGTCCGGAAAGTGTCGAGGCACTGGTGGTCGGGGTCCCATCCGCACTCTCGTGGTCTTTCTTGTTAACTGTTCGAGTGAAATTGGTATTTTAACTGCAGCTTGTTTGTTTGTTTTGGTTTGTTTGTTTGTTTGTTTTTTATTTTCTTTAGATGTACGATAACTTTCACAGTGAAACTCACCAAGAAAAAGCAATCAGACTGGATAGATATGGCGATACTCTTCGTCCGTGTTTCGTTGACATTATCGGACATTGGCCGATTTCACACGCCAACACAACTGAATCCCCATTATTCCATAAATGAAATATATTGCTTTGAAGTGTATGATAGCTTCTGAGCGTTGCACTCAGTCATTTATTGTGTTTTTTAAAGGAAAACCTGACAATCAATTTTTGGAAACTTTCTCCTCCCTTTTCTCAAAACAGTGATTACGCACACGTAACTTTTTAACCGGCGACAATTTCTACGATATTTTTGTCATAGAGACCTTATCTAATATCACTGAAAAGGAAATATCATGCCCTCTCTAATGATAGAAGACTTGACATCACCAGGACACATCCTTGTCTTATGCCTAATGTGATCTCAAAACAATCTTTGAGTTCTTCTGATGTTTCTACCGTACTCGTGATGTTGTGTAAATGGCTTGAATGTTGTCCAGGAGTTGGCCTCAGACATTGTGCATTTCTAGCATTTCCCACAATTTGTCTCTGTTCCCCCCAGTCAAAATCCGTTTCTTGATCTACGATGTAAGTTTTTGGATGTTCTCTATGACCTTTTCACCTAGTTGTCTCAAGGCAAAAACTACATCAGTACATCCCTTTCCATTCCATGAATCCCATTGTGCCTCACTCGCTACTGACCTGCTATCCATCTTCATGTGCCTTTCAGTGAACGCCTATAGTCAATATTCAACATTCAGCACAACTATCCAGATAGTGAATGTAGGTCTTTAAGATTCTCTTTCTATTATCCAAACCTCATTCATGTATACGTATATGCCAAGTCTTGAGGAATCTTCCGAACCATTATTGTCAGTTTTGAATGGAGCAAATTTACAATGTCTTAACTATGAAAAGCTCTTCCATGCTGTCATCTAAATTTTCTATTGACTGTCACGTTGATGAAACTCACCACTTATCTTACAAATCACTATCGGAAGGGTGCGGTACTACAGTGGATAAAAGTTACATTTCCAGCTGGACGGTTTTGAACTCGATCCTGCCTAAGTAACTTTTGCCTGATGAGTAAATGGTAGAGATTTTCCCCATTTCCCAGGTCAATATGTGTGCAATGCTATTAGTGCCTTAACCCCTTTCATGTGAATGCTCACGCAAAACAAACATGCACGTTCACGATCCTCTAAATCAAGAGTCCGTTATATTATGGAAACACGAAAACACCCGGAATGCACGCCCGCTAAAAAAAAGAATATGCAGACTATGCAAGAAATACCGCTTGCGCAGTGTGGCACCCCCCCCCCCCCCCCCCGTGGGTGCCGTGGGCTCTTTCAGTACAAATAATATCTCCATCGTCTGGAATTTCTCTGCTAGAAATGTCTTCATTTCAGTCACTCTCTTTGTTTCTCTCTTGTTCCTTTGCTTTCTGTCATTTCTTCCTATCATTTTCTGCCTTGCTGGTCCATTCACCTGTATGTGTTCAATAGTCTTAGGATTGATAATTAGGCACATGTGCATTTTTAGCTCTAGGTAATATAGGCCCGTTTGAATATATATTTTAGTATCCTTAGTTGTGTTTAAATCTGTGTTCAGGCAATTTTTCTTAAACCGCCTGTGTAATAAATTGGACGGAGTGGTCAACGCCAGGGGCATTTCCTTAGATTATGTGCACGAATACGTTCGATATATGTACTTAATTTTCTTTTCTTTTTTTTCCCTTGTTGAAGTAGTATGTTTTGAAATAAGTTATAACCCTGATATGGCTCAACGCAATCGGCTGGGCTTTAACAAACAAACGAACGAACAAATAAACAAACAAACAAACAAACAAACAAATAAACAAACAAACAAACAAACAAACAAACAAATAAACAAACAAACCAACCCACCAACAACCAACCAACCAACCAACCAACCAACCAACCAACCAACCAACCAACTAACCAACCAACCAACCAGCCAGCCAGCCAATCAACCAACCAACCAAGCAAGCATCCAACCAACCAACTAACCAACCCCCCCCCCCTCAAAGTAAATAACAGTGTGGGCAAAACATCCGCACACGCTTCCGAGAAAAATCGGAAGGCTTAAAAAAAAGCCCATTACTTAAAATGTTGATCAGAAGCAAGCAGCTGGCCCTCTTTCAAAATGTGTTTATCTAAAAGGCCATTTCCCTCCTCAGCTGGTTCAAAACTTGACCTAGGTACACACAATGTTTGTAATCTGGAAAACTGGTATCACAGAAAGTGTGTCACCCAGTTCACAAATAGGTCTTTGGGGGTATTATTCAACCTGCCCAATTGGCACCGCAGGTGGCTGTATCAGAGCAGTCGATGGCAAAATGTGATTTGTAGGATGGAATAGCCCTGAAGTGGCAGTCTTAATTCAGAACGGAGCTGTATGGCTCAGCATCATTGTCCTCATGGTTACTGATTGCCATAGTATATTTCACATGGTCCTTTCTGGCTCATGCCCATGGCTCATTTGATAGACGTCTTAAGATGGAAATCGTTGTGGTGCAGTGAGCGTTATGTTTATTTGATTTTAGTACTAATATTATTACTTAGTTAATGATATTAATGATGACAATGATGATGATGATAATAACAACAACAACAACAACAATACTACTACTACTACTACGAATGATGATGATGTTGATGATGATGATGATGGTATCATTATTGTTGTTGTTATTATTATTGTTATCATTATTATTATCATCGTTATTGTCATTATCATTATTGTTGTTTATTATTATTGTTATCATTATTATTATCATCGTTATTGTCATTATCATTATTATTGTCGTCGTCGTCGTCGTCGTCACTACCACCACCATCATCATCATCATTATCATCATCATGTGTCGTCGTCGTCATCATCATCATCATCATCATCTATTCTAACTATCATTATCGTTATTTTTCTTTAGTATTATTATCGAACAGCTGATTAGATACTGAATGTAGGTGTTCTAAATGTCCTTTTTCCATATCTTGTCCTCGCATAAAGTTATGTCAAGGCTTAAGGAATCTTCCATATCGCTATCGCCAGTTCTGAATGGACTATGATATCACATGTAGAATGTCTGAATATGAGGCATCTCTTTATTACGTTATCTAAATTCCACAATGCCAAACACTAGGGTGAAAATTTATCACCATACTTTCTTACTGCATGATTTACCACCACCACCACCACATTTCCCCATCAAACATTTGGCAAAACCACTACTACAATGTCCTTTCGTGTGATTTAACAACAATGTCATGTTTTCCTATTTGCTGCACACAAAATCCAAAACAAGTGTGACCTCCGCGTTTAGGCAAAGTGTGACTCCGCGTTTAGGCAAAGTTTGACCTCCGCGTTTAGGCAAACAGGAACAGAAATTCCTTTTCTCACATTGGAAGGAGCAGCAGCGAAGTTTCAGTCTTTTTCTCCTAATTCTTGGTGGTTGTCTTCTTGTGATCTTACGCTTGACAAAGGCCAGTTGGCCGAAAATTTGCGACTGTCTTGTCTTGCTGTATTAAATACGCGTTCATATTCTCTTTTCGTGTTTTTTTTTCTGGTAGCTGCACACAAACCTCTTCATCTCGTCTCCATGTGTGGGAGTGTGTATGAAGCAGACAAACGTGTGCCACACACACAACACAACATAAACGTATAGGTAAGCAGAAGTGGAAGGAAGTTCTCTGAAAGGTGGATTCATTACTTTAATGGTCTGCTGCTCCTACAGATATACAGTCGAGACAGACAGAGAGAGAAAGCATATACTACATGGTATTGTGATTATGTAAAATTTATCTCTCTCTCTTTCCCTCCCTCCTTTCCCCCCTCTCTCTCTCTCCTTTGTCTCTCTGTCTGTATGTCTGTCTCTCCCTCCCTCTCTTTGTCCCCCTCGGTGTCTCTCTCTGTCTGTCTGTCTGTCTGTCTGTTCCCTCTCTCTCTGCTCCTCTCTCTTATCCCTTTTCTGACATTCCATCTTTGCATTATTTTGACGTTTTCATGGTGTTATAGTATATTAGACATGTCTATAGGTGTGGGCTGGACGTAAAAATAGCGTACTAGCGCTACCCTCGAAAATAACAGTTTGTTCTTTGTTCTTTGTCTCTGTCCGTCTATCTGTCTGTCTCTCTGTCAACTGCTCTTTGTCTTTCTGTACTATTGGAGATGCTGTTTCAGAGTATTTGTGCACGGGACTGAAATACTTCTAGACACGCGTGTTTTCACATCTGAACACCAAAAGGCAGCTTTAATTTGATATTACATGCTGAAGATTTACTTTGGAGTTTGGAGTCTGTTCAAGATGGATTCATTGCACTTGGGAAATTCCATATGCCCTGGAGCAAAATCTGTGAGTAACTGCAATGCAAACTTCTCTGCACAGTATCCTATGCGTTGGCAAACACCGAGAAGACCAATGAAACACTAAGCTGACTACACCAGAATGGTTACAACATTAAGATTGGTAGAGAAGAGTTTTATGTTACAGGTGGGGATTGAACTCGATAGATCAGATCTTGAGTCCACAGCCTTTTTAACAGTTTCAGTTTCAGTTTCTGAAGATGACGTCTCCGCGCTCGGAATGAATTCAATATGCACTAACGTCACAGGTGCCATGTGATGGAGAAGATCCAGAATGATCACGGCACAAGCCTTAAGCCCGCAAATAAACCCACATGAGCTGGCCAGGTTCTGAGGTCCGACCTAGATAGTTCCATAACCCTGGGGTCGGAGGGGAATGAGGTGACAGAGACCTCAACTTTTCACGGGTCCAGCACCACGAGGGCGGTGCCCATCCCCTCTCCCTCGCTTCAAATTCATATTCATATTCACTTTTTTAAAAAAACCAAGACTTCAGAAAGGCAAGAAGGCTAATTAGTCTTCAAGGCGTGGGACCTGGGAAACCAACCTATCTCTCCTATGTTTTATACCACGGCAGCCGGGCAATGCCCGGCTCTTCACGATTTTCAACTGCCGTGGTATCTTAAAGCGTGCACAACCAGAAAACACACGGGTCCGACTCGTTTTTTAATCCCCTTTCGAAGGACTAGACGTCCAGTTCGATTTTCCGGTCAAAGTGAGGAGAAAAATCGAGGCCTGTGCAGGGAGCGAACCCTGGAACCTCGATTTTAGTTATTGGCAGGCGAACGTCTGCACCGTTCTGCCGCTTTTCTCCCGTGAATCAGAATTGAGAAGGAGTCTTGCTAGGCTTGCTCCCTGCGGATAGCGTGCTCACGAGGATAACAAGCCGCCATCATCATCTCCAACTGATGACTTAAAGCCAACAGGTAAGAATATATCTTCTTATTAACAGCCAGCCCGCTAGAAAGACAGCAGATTATCACTGTGGTTTGTGTTTCTTCTGCTTTTGTATCAGACTGGCTCTGTGTGTTCATGTCTGGTTTTGACAGTTTTGACTGGTTTTGACAGTTTCGTCTGGTTTTGACAGTTTCGTCTGGTTTTGACAGTTTCGTCTGGTTTTGACAGTTTCGTCTGGTTTTGACAGTTTCGTCTGGTTTTGACAGTTCGTCTGGTTTTGACAGTTTCGTCTGGTTTTGACAGTTCGTCTGGTTTTGACAGTTTCGTCTGGTTTTGACACTTCGTCTGGTTTTGACCTGATAGTATTGTCTGGTTTTTGACAGTTCGTCTGGTTTTGACCTGGCAGTTCGTCTGGTTTTGATAGTTCGACTGGTTTTGACAGTCCGTCTGGTTTTGACTTTTCGTCTGGTTTTGACTTGACAGTACGTCTGGTTTTGACAGTTCTTTTGGTTTTGACATTTCGTCTGGTTTTGACAGTTCGTCTGGTTTTGACAGTCCGTCTGGTTTTGGCTGTGTGATGGCTGGCTGCTCTGGCTTCTGGACCTAAGTTATGTTCTGGACGTTTTTGTTGTGGAAGCCTGCTGTTTGTGATTTTGTGCTATTCTGCTCGCTTTGTAAGGATTTATAAAGATCGATTTAAGCACTGTTACTTTTCTTCTTTTCTGTCCTGTTTTGTCAGTTACTTGCTTTGGTTTGGCAGACATACAGACAGACATAGAGAGAGGGAAGGATAAAGAGAGAGAGAGAGAGAGAGAGAGAGAGAGAGAGAGAGAGAGAGAGAGAGAGAAAGAGAGGGAGAAAGAAAGAGAGAGAGAAAGAGAGAGAGAGAGAGAGAGAGAGAGAGAGGAGAGAGAGAGAGAGAGAGAGAGAGAGAGAGAGAGAGAGAGAAAGGAGGGAGGAAGAGAAGACGTTGACCGAGACGAAGAAAAAACAAGAATAAAACAGTGACAAAAACGTGATAAGACTAATGGTATTCAAACAGTCGTGTATACATCTCCATCACACAAGACATTCTCTTTGCGTGTGTGTCCAACATTTTGCGTGCCTGTCATAATTACCTGAAAGACAGAAGAAATGAGGCTTTGTGAAGGGATACTTACACACGTTATTCTACCCATTCTACGAGAGTATACGTGGAAACGTACGATACGGAAGTCAGACTGTTTGTTATTGTACAGCCTGCAGACTATCACTGTAAACCTGAAACAATCACATACTTTGTGTCGTTGTACAGTCTTAAACAATCACATATTTTGTGTCATTGTACAGTATTAAACAATCACATATTTTGTATCATTTTAAGTTTTAAACAATCACAGACTCTGTGTGATTGTACAGTTTTAAACAATCACAGACTTTGTGTCATTTGATTTTATCAAGATTTTGCGCTATATAAAAATATTGTAATTATTAAAGACTTAAGGAATGGAGCACAGACACTGGGGAGCACAGACACTGGGGATGGGAATGAGGGATTGCGGGGGAGGGGGAAGAAAAAAACAACAACAACAAAACAAACGAAAAGAAAGTAAGCAAAAAAAAACAACAACAAAACAAAAAAAAAAAACAAAGAGCCACAAGCATCCATGGCGACTTCATGGATTTGTACTTTTTATAACCGAACACTTATATGTCTGGCTTTCGTTCTGCCAAACATAAATGGCTACGTGACGCTAGTAAATTACAGACCTCAATAACTCAGTTAATTGAGTGCCGAGCTTGCGTGCCACTGGTTGCGAGTTCGAATCCCTAGTACAGTAATCTGGCTTTTTCATTTACATTTTGGTGATGTTATTTTGGTTGTGTCAATGCAGTAATTGCCTAGGTAGGTTCCATCCCAGCCTCTCAGTTGTCTGCATGTAACATGAGAGGATATCAAGGTAAAAATCAGTTAATCTATCACTGGGCCTCATTAACTTCAGGATTAGGAAAGGAAGAAAGAGGAAGGGAGAGGACTAAGTATGAAGCAGCCCAGAGGGTACTGGAGGCTTCATTACCTCATTGCCTATCTACCGTATAATTAGAGTTATGGGTTCCCTTTGACTTTCCATTTTTGCAACTAATTTCCTTCCTGATGGGCAGAAGAAATGAGGCTTTGTGAAGGGATACTTACACACGTTATTCTACCCATTCTACGAGAGTATACGTGGAAACGTACGATACGGAAGTCAGACTGTTTGTTATTGTACAGCCTGCAGACTATCACTGTAAAACCTGAAACAATCACATACTTTGTGTCGTTGTACAGTCTTAAACAATCACATATTTTGTGTCATTGTACAGTATTAAACAATCACATATTTTGTATCATTTTAAGTTTTAAACAATCACAGACTCTGTGTGATTGTACAGTTTTAAACAATCACAGACTTTGTGTCATTGCACAGTCTTAAACAATCACAGACTTTATGTCATTGTACAGTCTTAAGCAATCACAGATTTTGTGTCATTGTAAGTTTTAAACAAACACAAACTTTGTGTCATTGTACAGTCTTAAACAATCACATACTTTGTGTCATTGTATAGTCTTAAACAATCACGGACTTTGTGTAGTTGCCCATCCCTAAGCAATCATATGCTTTGTGTCAGTATACAACATTAAGCAGTAGCAGTAACAACAAGAACAAGAGCAACAACAATAAGAACAAGAAGAACGACAAGAAGAAGAAGAAGAAGAAGAAGAAGCAGAAAAAGAAAAAAGAAGAAGAAGAAGAAGAAGAAGAAAGAAGAAGAAAAAAAAACGAACAACAACAACAACAACAACAACAACAACAACAACAACAACAACAACAACAAAAACAAAACGACAACAACATCACCAACAACTGTACCCACCACATTTTGAGTACTTGGGAATTCATAAGGGTTACAAATTTCAATACGCCATGAGGCCACCCACAATGTAGACTCTGCACCAGTTCTGGTCATTTCGTTGGTGTTGTCAGCAATGCCTTTTTGAGCCACCATACGCAAGATACAGGCTACTGAACACCCTGCTGACGAGCATAATCGGTTATTCATGTAGTCAAACTGAATGATTGTCTTCCCTGGCATGAGAACTACCATCCCCAAAATCACTGCACCAACACACACCACACACACACACACACACACACACACACACACACACACACACACACACACACACACACACACACACCACACACACACACACACACATACATACACACACACTCACTCACACAACACACACACACACACATACACACACACACACACACACACACACACACACACATTTTTGATTCCAAAGTGCTGATCAGTTCTGTTAAAAAAAAACAAAAACAAATTTAGTCTCAGTATGCGGAAAATTGTTGTCGTCACATCCTTTTCCTTCTTGTTTTCTTGTGTTTTTCTTTCCTTGCTACATCGTCTGCAACGTTACTATACCTGTACCTATAACCATCACCGCTCTTTTCGGCTCTCAATTACGTCTCCAAACCTACCATAACTGACCTGACCACGATGGCAGGGCAGGAAAGCACGAAGGGCCTCTGAATCTGGAACCAACTTTTTCGATGCTATGACAATGAGAATGGGAAAGATGGTGATGAGAGCATGGAATTCTATTTTGGAGTGAGACTGCGTGACAGGACTGTACTCTACGCTTACTTTCATAATACATCCTGACGTTAAGCAAGGTCCAATAGTTACTGACACACACGGTGTTGCTCTCAGAAATGCACACACACTCACTTAAACAAAGAAGAGAGTAAAAAGAATTAAAAAAAAGGAAAAACACCCAAAACAAATGAAAACACTAAACAAAAAGTGATTGGGCAAGTCACCTCCAATACCCACACATCCACACACGATGTGCATATATAACATTAAAGATAGCAGAATCTACACCAATAATAATGGTATGAACGAATGTCACAGCTTTTGTTCTTCTTTGCTTCTGGTTGTAAAAAGAAAAAAAAATGTCCCTAGTATCTCAATATATGAATTAACTACCTACCTACCTACCCACCTACGCGCACACACACACACACACACACACACACACACACACACACACACACACACACACACACACACACACACCACACACACACACACACACACACACACAGAGGCACTGGTCTTCCCTAGCATACAACACTTTTCTCATACTTCCATCACCTATTCTGGCAGAAAGGAGAGGAATCTTACAAACACAGCAAAGCAGATATTCCATATCTTCAATATTTTCCCCATTACTGGCATCTTCAACAAGTTCATCTGGGGGTAGCAGAGGAAAACCAGGAGCACAAATAAAAGAAACAATAAATGTATGTAGCATTTTCACCTTTAGAACATTGTTTCACCAAACTGAAAGACATTTATAAATTATCTGTTAATTAAGACAGGATGATGGAGTGCTCTGATGGTATGTGTGTGTGTGTGTGTGTGTGTGTGTGTGTGTGTGTGTGTGTGTGTGTGTGTGTGTGTGTGTGTGTGTGTGTGTGTGTTACAGCTGCAGTTAACAGTATGAGCCAAAGTGACAAATATTTGTTCTGTGACCATTTCACAAGGCATGGGAAACTCTGTAATGCTAACCCAAGTGATATTAACTTAAGTATGTGACACATATGATTACATTGTTCAGATTCAAATAGATATGAAAGCTGACATCAGGGTTCACTAGTCAATGAATGAACATAATAAATAAACAGTTGCACAAGTCTTGCAACTAAAACATACAGCAATCAACCTATGAAAATAAGACCACGACACAGTATAGGCCTATTGGCCAAATCTGTACCGGTAATCTGCCATGTTCAGGGCATCAACATGGGCAGCACCAAACAGACTGGACTTGACATCTCTTCACAGAATTTACATAATTCAGTTCAGATACATGAATGTTTTTAGAATCCAACAAAAATACTGACCACTGTTAGACATTTAATAACACTGATCTTTTGACGAAAGACATACCTGATGAGAACTGAAAATAAATTCCCAAAATATTAAAAACAACAATGACAAAACAACAATAGTAATGATACTACTACTACTACTAACAATATATAATAATAACAACTACCATATTAGGTCACACCTGTTATTATAATTCTCATAATTTTAATTATTATCATTAAACAGTCACAACACAACAGCATGACTGAAATAGTATTATAGAGGCATTCAAAATCTGGTTATACTCATACTCAGCAACTTAAGCGCTACAAAAGTGCAACACACACACACACACACACACACACACATCCACACACACACATACACACACACACACACACACACACACACACACACACACACACACACACACACACACACACACACATATCTGTTAGTTGCTGAAACTTACTTTCACACACTAAAATATTGGCATTTTCGTGAAATTGCATGTAAACTGAATGTAATCAGACGCAGTGTACAAGTTTTATACTAAAAAGAAGCATAACAAGGCTTCATAGCCGACAATAGCCCATACCACTACTACATTGTTCACACACGTGTCAAAAAGCAAACAAATACTGTTGACCTACAAAATATTTGTGTTCACCTTGAGTTCTAACACCTTTCAAAACAGCAGACTCAGGTCCAATGCGTTTCAAGATGGTATCGTGATACCATGCATTCGAATCTGGTGGCCCTCTTCCAGTCTTGGGCTTCTTGAAATCTGTTGCTTACTGTCGTAGGCATCGCTATTTTTCGCATTTCTGTATCTCGTTCTTTTTGCGACCGGGAAGGCTGCGTACTCCTCAGCATTAATCTGCAGAACGCTTCTTTGGTTTTTGACGTCACTGTAGATGACAGAGACGACGTCAGCATTTTAAAATTTTCCGTTACTTCTTGGAGAAGGATTATGATCAACTTTCCCGATTACTTAGCAGAACGATGTGACTTTCCGTCGCCATATCGACAAGGGAAGTTACTGCGACCGAAAAGTCTTCGAAGCCTTTGCGCACTGCACAGTTAGGTACACTTTTATGTCCCCTTCATAGATCACAGTGTGCTTAGCATTTTATGCTCGGACTTTGCTATATGCTCGAGAAGGGCATGAATATTTATGCTCTGCACAAGCTATGCCCTCTTCATAGATCCAGCCACTGGTCAGGATATTTGAGCAACACCCTTAATGGCACATCTATAAAGTGGATGAGAACTGACTTTGTGGTTCCAGTGTGCCCAACGAACCCATATCATGCTGGACAGAAACAAGTCTGAACTGAAACAATCCCACGGACATTTTCTTGTACAAATGGGGTTTTGAGCATGTCTAAATCGGAAAAAACCCACAGACATGTTCTTAGACTGATGCGGTTTTTGAGCATGTCTGAATCGAACAAAGCTCACAGACATTTTCTTAGACTGATAGGGTTTAGAGCATGTCTGAACTGAAAAATCTCAGATATTTTCTTGGACCAATGAGGTTTTGAGCATGCCTAAACTGGAAAATTTTTCAGACATTTTTTTTGACCGATGAGGTTTCGAGCTAGACTGAATCGGAAAATCCCACAGACATTTTTTTTGAACCGATGAGGTTTTGAGCGAGGCTGAATCGGAAAATCCCACAGACATTTTCTTGGAGAGATGATGTTTTGAGCAAGACTGAACCGGAAAATCCCACAGACATTGTTTTGGATTGATGGGGATTTGAGGAAGTCTGAATTGGAAAATCCCACAGACATTTTCTTGGAGAGATGAGGTTTTGAGCAAGACTGAACCGGAAAATTCTACATTGTTTTGGATTGATTGTTTTGAGGAAGTCTGAAAAAAAATCCCACAGGCAGTTTCTTGGTCCAACAGGGTTTTGAGCAAGTCTGAATCGAAAAATGCCACAGACATTTTCTTGGACAGAGGGTTTTGAGCAAGTCTGAACTGAAAATTCCCACAAACATTTTGTTGGAGAGGTGGGGTTTTGAGCAAGTCTGAAAAAAAAAGCCACAGACATTTTTTGAACCAATGGCAGTTTGAGCATATTTGAACGGAAAAATCCCACGGACATTTTTTTTGACCAATGGGGTTTTTTGATCCCGTGACATCCCACTCAGCAGTCTGTTTTGCTAACCACATCGCCATGATGATTGGTCGTTTTTCGCTGCTTATTCGAAGCATATTTCATCCGTGTGTGTGTGTGTGTGTGTGTGTGTGTGTGTGTGTGTGTGTGTGTGTGTGTGTGTGTGTGTGTGTGTGTGTGTGTGTGTGTGTGTGTATGCTTGCGCGCGCATGTATATGTGATGCGATGTTTGTTTGTGTGAGTATGTGTGTGTGGGTGCGTTTATACATAATGTTACCTTTCATGTCCAACTGAAACTAAGATGAATGTATATGTATTATTCCTTGACTCGAGTCAAGGTAATAGTGTACTTACATGAAAGGACACTATATACCAATGTCCCACCACATTTTTCCATTAGTCATTATTACCTATATCACCTACACGTATGTATGCACCATTGTTTTTGTTGTTCACACTTACTTTGTCGTAGCGCTGTCGCCGTAACCCGGCCTCATCAGCGACTGACTGTGTAACTTTACACAGTCAGTCGCTGATGAGGCCGGGTTATAAGTTACACAGTCAGTCGCTGATGAGGCCGGGTTACGGCGACAGCGTTACACAGTCAGTCGCTGATGAGGCCGGGTTACGGCGACAGCGCTACGACAAAGTAAGTGTGAACAACAAAAACAATGGTGCATACATACGTGTAGGTGATATAGGTAATAATGACTAATGGATTTAGTAAAACCTACGTGGCGGACTGCTATAATTTGTCAAAAATCACCACATTTTTCAACTAGGTTGTGGTGTATTTTTATAGATGCGTAAAAGCACATCTTTTATCATCTTTTCTGCCACCCCAGTTTCATTTTTCAACTGAGTAGTGGCGTTTTTTTTATACATGCATTAAAGGACATTGTGTACCATAGTTTCCCCCACTGCAACCCCGTTTTTGGATTAGTTGGTGGTGTGGCTTTATTGATGCATAAAATGACATTGCACACCGTATCTCCTCTCCCCCCCTCCTCCATTTTTTTCACCTAGGTAATAGTTTGATTTTAGCTACGAAGATAATATCGTATAACATATTTTCCACCGTGTTTTCACTTAGGTAGAAGTGTCTTTTTATAGATGCATGAAAAGACGTTGTATACCATACCACCACCAATGCCCAATTTAATCCATCAGCTCTCGTCTTATGTTGTTATGGGAGCTAAATCCTAGGACACCAGGCACCGTTTCCGTTGAAGTTGCGGATACTTTGAAGATGATGGTAATGATGATGATGATGATGATGATGATAATAATAATGATACTTATACTACTACTAATAACAACAGTGATAATGATAATGATACTACTAACACTACTACTGCATCTACAACAACAACAACTACTACTAACTACTACTACTACCACTACTGCTGCTGCTACTACTATTCCTACTACTAGCAGTAACAACAGTAGCAGTAGCAGCAGCAGCAGCAGCAACAGCAGCAATAACAACAACAATAAACAACAACAACACCACCACCAACAATAACAACAACAACAATTGATAATAATAATGATGATAATAATAATAATATAATAATATAATAACAATAACAATAATAATGATAATAATAATAATAATAATAATAATAATAATAATAATAATAATAATAATAACAATAATAGAAATAATGATGATGATAATGATGATGAAGAGGAAGAAGACAATTATGACAGTGATAATACTAATACTTCTAATACTACTAGCAATAACGACAATGGTAATAGCAATACTAACGACGAGGCGATGATGCTTACTGTGATGTCGATAAGTTTGATCATGATAATGCAAGTACAGTGCACAAAATTGTTTGAAGATATAGAAATAGCATTGTTTGGTACCGATAAAATGACTCACACTGTTGACTCATTGAAACAAAATCAAGCCTGGTATTGTATAAAAACTTTTAAAACAACTATAAAGTAGAAAATCACATGTTTTCTGTGGAAGCGAGGTATACACAGTTTATTATGAAATAGTATCCATTATATATAAGAATTTTCTTTCAGATTGACCAGTGACATTGTGTTGGTATGTTTTGTGACTTCTTAATCGCAACATTGCTTTTTTTTCAAGTTGACTATAATTATTGTTAATTGCCAACTAGAAATATAAATAAAACATTTCTGTGCAGTTTAAAGTGAAAGCAGAAAATACACACACTTTCATTATGTAAAATCCATTTTGTTATATTTATTTCATCACTATAATAGTTACTTAGAAACTGTAATATTTTTGTATTCAGTTATGGAAAATTGTGAATTGATGCCATATATATATTTGTGTAACATCTTTTGAGCAACATTAACACTGTTTTGAACAACAGAACATTTAGAGCAAGGGTGAACAAACAAAGGGGCAAACAAACAAACAAACAAAGGAACAAACAAATAAAGGAACAAACGAACGAACGAACGAACGAACGAACGAACGAACGAACGAACGAACGAACAAACAGACATTTTGCCTTTTCTTTTCAGAAAAAAAATCTGGCAGATGACAGAACTGGATGACTATAAAATGATATGAGATTATCAGACAGAATTCTTTGAAGACGACTTTCACCCAAAAAGAATAAATGATCCTTATCAAAAGTTACCACTTATAGGAAGCTGAAACGAAAGACCAGATCCAAAAGACTGCATGGCATGCCATCACGATGCTCCATTTAACTAGCTCCAGGATAAAATACCAGATCAAAGTTTCTAGTTTTTGATTATTTTGAAGTTTCCGTGACATCTATCCCCTTAACCTTGCTAATAGTTTTTATGATCAACTTTGTCTATTTGTACTTTTTATGATCAACTTTGTCTATTTGTACTTTTTATAATCAACTTTGTCTATATTTGTACTTTTTATAATCAACTTTGTCTATTTGTACTTTTTATAATCAACTTTGTCTATATTTGTACTTTTTATAATCAACTTTGTCTATATTTGTACTTTTTATAATCAACTTTGTCTATATTTGTACTTTTTATAATCAACTTTGTCTATTTGTACTTTCTGTAATCAACTTTGTCTATTTGTACTTTTTATAATCAACTTTGTCTATTTGTACTTTCTGTAATCAACTTTGTCTATTTGTACTTTTTATAATCAACTTTGTCTATTTGTACTTTTTATAATCAACTTTGTCTATATTTGTACTTTTTATAATCAACTTTGTCTATTTGTACTTTTTATAATCAACTTTGTCTATATTTGTACTTTCTGTAATCAACTTTGTCTATTTGTACTTTTTATAATCAACTTTGTCTATTTGTACTTTTTATAATCAACTTTGTCTATTTGTACTTTTTATAATCAACTTTGTCTATATTTGTACTTTCTATAATCAACTTTGTCTATATTTGTACTTTCTGTAATCAACTTTGTCTATTTGTACTTTTTATAATCAACTTTGTCTATTTGTACTTTTTATAATCAACTTTGTCTATTTGTACTTTTTATAATCAACTTTGTCTATTTGTACTTTTTATAATCAACTTTGTCTATTTGTACTTTTTATAATCAACTTTGTCTATTTGTACTTTCTGTAATCAACTTTGCTAACACAGACTGAAATCAGCTTGGCTAATATCGTCTGTAATTAATTTGTTAGCCAATACTGTCTATAACGAACTTTGCTAATACTGTCTGTAACGAAGTTTGTTAGCACTGTCTGTAACGAAGTTTGTTAGTACTGCCTGTAACGAAGTTTGTTAGTACTGTCTGTAACGAAGTTTGTTAGTACTGCCTGTAACGAAGTTTGTTAGTACTGTCTGTGACGAAGTTTGTTAGTACTGTCTGTGACGAAGTTTGTTGGTACTGTCTGTAACGAACTTTGTTAGCACTGTCTGTAACGAAGTTTGTTAGCACTGTCTGTAACGAAGTTTGTTAGCACTGTCTGTAACGAACTTTGTTAGCACTGTCTGTAACGAACTTTGTTAGCACTGTCTATAACGAAGTTTGTTAGCACTGTCTGTAACGAAGTTTGTTAGCACTGTCTATAACGAACTTTGTTAGTACTGTCTGTAACGAAGTTTGTTAGTACTGTATGTAACGAAGTTTGTTAGTACTGTCTGTAACGAACTTTGTTAGCACTGTCTGTAACCAAGTTTGTTAGCACTGTCTGTAACGAAGTTTGTTAGACTGTCTATAACGAACTTTGTTAGTACTGTCTGTAACGAACTTTGTTAGCACTGTATGTAACGAACTTTGTTAGCACTGTCTGTAACGAACTTTGTTAGTACTGTCTGTAAAGAACTTCGTTAGTACTGTCTGTAATGAACTTTGCTAATACTGTCTGTAAGAACTTTGTTAGTACTGTCTGTAATGAACTTTGTTAGTACTGTCTGAATGAACTTTGTTAGTACTGTCTGTAAGAACTTTGTTAGTACTGTCTGAAAGAACTTTGTTAGTACTGTCTGAAATGAACTTTGTTAGTACTGTCTGAATGAACTTTGTTAGTACTGTCTGTAATGAACTTGTTAGTACTGTCTGAATGAACTTTGTTAGTACTGTCTGTAATGAACTTTGTTAGTACTGTCTGTAATGAACTTTGTTAGTACTGTCTGTAAGAACTTTGTTAGTACTGTCTGTAATGAACTTTGTTAGTACTGTCTGTAATGAACTTTGTTAGTACTGTCTGTAATGAACTTTGTTAGTACTGTCTGAATGAACTTTGTTAGCACTGTCTGTAACGAACTTTGTTAGCTTGTCTGTACGAAATTGACACTGTCTATAACGAAGTTTGTTAGCACTGTCTGTAACTTTGTTAGCACTGTCTGTAATGAACTTTGTTAGTACTGTCTGTAATGAACTTTGTTAGTACTGTCTGAAATGAACTTTGTTAGTACTGTCTGTAATGAACTTTGTTAGTACTGTCTGAAATGAACTTTGCAAATGCTGTCTGTAACGAACTTTGCAAATACTGTCTGTAACGAACTTTTTTTTAATACTGTTTGTAATGAACTTTGCAAACACTATCTGTAACGAACTTTGCTAATACCGTGTGTAACGAACTTTGCTAATACCGTACGAAATCAGCTCAGCCAAATACAGTCTGTAATCAACTTTTGCCTGTCAATTACTAGTCCACATGTAATTAGTTTCAATTTCCCCATTCCGTGCATAATGACAAGCTCACCTCTTTTATTTCGCTGTCACACAGTGACGGCTCCCTGTTTGCGTGAGTGACCAGTAACGGTCACTTGCCTTTACAGGGGGCCAGAGATGGAACTGCCACAGTTTGACGGGTCCAGCAGTCAAGTGAATGAATGTGGGATGTCCAATTGGGAGGGCCTGCTTTCTGCCCGCCTGGACACCTTCGTCAGGGGGATGGGGAATGGGTGGGGCGGGGCGGGGCGGCTAAAGAGTGGAGATATATTTTGCGATCTCCCAGCAAATACGTATAATATAGACCTGCCAGTGGCTAAACCCCCTTCGTGTGAGCACGCACGCAGTGTATTGAATATGCACGTTAAAGATCCTGTGAATCATTCAGTGTCTGGCTGATGGAAAAGTGAAAACATCCAGCATGCATGCTTACCTAAGATCACGTAAAATGCGTATTGTGCGACAACATAGTGGAGTGTGGCCAGTTCGCCTGACAGTTCGAAGTCTCCAGTCTCCATGTGAAATATCTGACTATGCGTAGTGCGCAAATAAACCGAATGAGTTTAGAGAACAGTGCTATGCCAGTACGATTTATGATACTTCTGATTCATAATAGTTCTTTTTTATTTTGGTTGGCTGCCTCTATTTATAGAAGAGTGGAATCAAGTTTATTTTCATCTATCATCATCATCATCATCATCATCATCATCATCATCATCATCATCATCATCATCATCATCAAGAGCCTTGCCACATGGCATTGGTGACCATGGCCCTCCATACACGTCTATCCCTTGTTGCAGCAAGTACATCTTCTACCCTCTCTGTCCTCAGCCACTCTGCAAGTCCGTCTAATATATTCTCCCTGGGTCTACCTGGTGCTCTCTTTCCCCCAGCTTTCCTGTTGTGACCATGTGCTCT
>CM060310.1:63706870-63721870 GCA_030674185.1 Monoplex corrugatus
AAAAGAAAAAAAAACCTAACCCTGAAAGGCTTAGATCCTTCAGATTTTCAGATTATTACCATGGTACCCATCAAGACATGTAGGCCAAACGCAGTTAATATAATGTGAAGCAACACTCCCTTGTCTTGTCTTGGTTGTCAGATGTTGATGACGTAAGCATGAGATTTGGTTTTTCGATATCCTATCTTCTGTGCCAGTTGAATGGTGTTGATCCGACGACAGTTCCTACCGGACGAAGGTGTTTCCACGGGTGCCCCTATTCACGTCGTTTACCTTCTTTCTGTCTGTCTGTTTGTCTGTCTTCTGTCTGTCTCTCCCTCCCTTTCCCTCTTTCTCTCTCTCTCTCTCTGTATTCTATTATGTGTTTGTATAATGTTTATAATGTGTTCACACCCCTTCAAATGGGGCTTTGGCCTTACTGAATAAATTTCTGATTCTGATTCTGATTCTCTATCTATCTATCTGTCTGTCAGGTCTGTTTGTCTGTCTGTCTGTCTCTATCTACCTATCTGTCTATCTATCTATCTATCTATCTATCTATCTATCTATCTATCTATCTATCTATCTATCTATCTATCTATCTATCTATCTGTCTGTCTGTCTGTTTGTCTGTCTGTATCTATATACCTATCTATCTACCTACCTATCTATCTATCTATCTATCTATCGATCTATCTATCTATCTATCTATCTTTCTATGTATGTATGTATGTATGTATGTATGTATGTATGTATGTATGTATGTATGTAAGTAAGTATATATGTATATATGTATACATGTATCTATATATATAATACAGAATCGGCCAAGCTAAACCAGCATTCAAGAAAATGAAAAACGTTCTTACCAACAAATGCCTATCAATTAACATCAGGACGAGAGTTCTTGAGTGTAATATATAACCGAAACTGTTATACAGATGTGAGGCGTGGACAGACAACACGCAAATTCAGAGTACGTTTGAGGCAACTGAAATGTAGTTTCTAAGAAGAATGTTGAGAGTTCCATGGACAGCAAAGAAAACAAATGAGACAGTCTTGGTGAAAGGCAGGTCACAAGGAGAACATTAATGAAGAAGATTGGGAAAAGACAAGCAACATTTACAGGACATTTTATGAGGCAAGAGAAATTAGAGCACCTAGCCTCAACAGGAAAGCTGGAGGGAAAAAGAGCACCAGGTAGACCTAGGGAGAAACTGTTGGACGGACTTGCAGAGTGGTTGAGGTCAGAGAGGATGGAAGATGAACTTGCAGCGACAAGGGATAGATTCGTATAGGGGACCATGATCGCCAACGCCATGTGTCAGGTACATAATGACGATGATCGAATGGCGCCCATTCCGACTCCACAGCCCAGCATTAGTTAGTCTGACAAGGAATGGTCGCTGACTTGAACTGTAGCTCCTCAGCTCACACCATCTCCATGATGAACTCTATCCATTTGAATTCCAGGAGCCAGGAAGCCAGTGGGGCCCAGCAACTCCAAGCCGCTGTGTGACCACCCAGAAGAGAAGATTCTGCACTGCTGCTGGAACGTTTCGGTGGAGTTCATTAGTACGTGTTCTGATTCAACACTTACTCTGGACGCCGTCTTTTAAGACCCCCACCCACCCCCTCCCACCTACAGTCCACAGTAATCACTCAATCGCGGAGCCAGACCTAGCGAGCGACCCCCTGCCCCGGGATTTGTCAAATGTTCATGATATAAATTGACACATCATCCATCGGTGTTAATCATATATTTTTTTGTCACACTCCTTCTTTTCTCACCTTACCACTGTCTCTTAATTCACAGAAAACAATTGATCTCCGATAAAACAGAATAAAATGTAAGGTGGCTTATTGTCATTTTTTCAAGGAAACTTGTTTCAGGGGGATATACAAAATTTTAACAATAAACAATCGGCTAGGAAACTTGCAGAATAGTTCAGACGTTCGACTGCCAATGACTAAACTCGAGGATCCAGGGTTCGTTTCCCGTTCAAACCTCGATTTTTCTCCTCAGTTCGACCGGAAAATCGAACTGAACGTCTACATTTAGTTCTTCGGAAGGGGATGAATAAATAAGTCGGACTTGTGCGCCTTCTGGCCTTCGCTCTCTAAAAAGATCCCACGCAGTTGAAAATTGAGAAGATTAGGTCATTCGCCCAGATGGCCTGTCAAACAAATATTGAAGAGATAGGTTTATTTCCCAGGTCCCTCCTCTTGAAGCCCAATTAACCTTCTTTATCTTGCCTTTCTGAAGTCTTGGAAAAATGTCGGAACAGTCTCTCTCTCTCTCGCTCTCGCTCTCGCTCTCTCTGTGTCTGTCTCTGTGTCGCATATTAGGACCGAGAATATGACAACTTGGGACAATAGTCAATCGCCGAACAGGTCTGAATGCACCCTAGCTCAGCATCTTTGTGTGTGTGTGTGTGTGTGTGTGTGTTGTGTGTGTCTGTGTGTATATGTGTGTGTGTGTTTGTGTGTGTGTGTGTGTGTGTGTGTGTGTGTGTGTGTGTGTGTGTGTGTGTGTGTGTGTGTGTGTGAGTGTGTGTGTGAGTGTGAGACAGAGGGAGGATAACAGCTTGGGTCAACGGTCACATGTCTTACTTCGCTCCTGTCTCCCCTCCTGTCCCTCATTTTGAGTGTCCTTTGGGCCCTGTTGGTTTTATCGTTGCTGGTGGTTGCTTTGGTGAATGATGAAAGTTTGCAACTCGATTTAGTCTTGAATCAAGAGTTGACGCCTTTTTTTTATTTTATTAATGTTATTATTATTATAATCTATAAACAAAGTAAATGAGGATTATTAAGCGACACACACACACACACACACACACACACACACACACACACACACACACACACACACACACACACACACACACACACACACACACACACACACACACACACACACACGGCGCACCCACGCACACACACACATACACATCTCGAAGATTCATGGATACAGTCGAACACGTACACAGTCACACCCTCTTTGGCAAAGAGACTCAAAAAGAACACACTACATAAACACATCAAGGTCCTGATAAACACTCAAGACTGACTGCTGACAGGTATGGGCAATTTCCATCCATCGCTACTCTCATGTTTACACAGATGTCAAACACGGTTCCTCATCACCAAGACCACCCTTCTTTGGACACCACAAGAAAGACTCAAGTGAGGAAAACTTTAAAACACATGACGTCGAATACTAAAACAACCTGAGGACCCGAAGCATCTGTGGGGACGCCGGGGTCTCTTTCAGTATGAATATTATCCCCACCCTACATAAATTCTGTTCTAGAAATTTCCTCTTTTCTGTAACTTTCTTTGTGTCTTTCTTCCTCCTTTGCTTTCTGTCATTTCTTCCTATCATTTTCTGCCTTGCTGGTTCATTCACCTGTATGTGTTCGATAAAGTCTTTACATACTTTCTCTCACGATTGATAATTGGGTACGTGTATTAAGGGCATTTTTTTGGCACTAGCGAAATTAGATATGCGGGAATAATTTCAGGTAATTTAGGCTCGTTTTTATATTGTTTTAGTATCCTTAATTATGTTCGAATTTATATTCAGGTATATTTTTTAAAGCCCCTGTGTGATAAATTGGACAGAGTGGTCAACGGTAGGGGCATCTCCTTATATTATGTGCGCGAATACATTAATATGTGTACTTAATGTTTTTCCCTTTTTTTTTCTCCCGTTGCAGTATTGTGTATGTTTTTAAACGGCTATAGCCCTGATATGGTTCTACAAGTCGAATGGGCTCTAAACATCAGTAACAATAACAATAACAATACAATAACAATGACAATAACAATAGCAATAACAATAACAACAACAAAACAATAACAATAACAACAATAAGAATAACAATACAATAACAAACAACAACAACAACAACAACAACAACAACAACAACAACAACAATAACAACAATAACAATAACAACAACCTTATGTGCTGTATAGAAGCTGGCCCAGAACAGACAGGAATGGCGTACCTTCGTCGCTGCTCTTCATGCTAATAACACAACGGGCACTTATTAACCCTTTGTCTCCGCAGCCTGTCCGTCAGTACCCTTCATCGTAAACCATGCTATCAAAGCAAAACCTTAACCCTTTGACTCCCTCACCCAATCCACCAGCTTCCTGCATGAAGCTGGTGGATAGGGTGAGAGAGTCAAAGGGTTAAGTTTTTGCAGTTGCTAGATAGGGTGAGAGAGTCAAAGGGTTACGTTTTTGAGGAAGCTGGTGGATAGGGTGAGAGAGTCAAAGGGTTAAGTTTTTGCAGTTGCTGGATAGGGTGTGGGAGTCAGAGGGTTAAATTAAATACGCAGGGCAGAGTTTTTGACATGATAAACCATCAGACCTTTGTCTTTAATCATCAGACGATGGTTACCTTTGCCTGTTAAAACACATGTGGTAAAGGGTGAAGAATTTGTCCAATATTCCAGGTCAGCATTTGTGCAGGCATGCCAGTGACTAAACCCCCTTCTGTGTGCGTACCTCAAGTATCCTCATTAAAGATCTTTTAAGTCTGTCAATGTCTAGCAGCTGAAGGAAACACGAAAAACACCCAGCAAGCACACCCACTTCAGACAGAATATGCACTGTGCAGCAATAAACCGCCTGCAGAGTGTACATACACGTGTGTGTGTGTGTGTGTGTGTGTGTGTGTGTGTGTGTGTGTGTGTGTGTGTGTGTGTGCGCGTGTGTGTGTGTGTATGTATGTATATATATATTATATATATATGTATTATTATATATATATGTGTATATATGTGTGTGTGTTGTGTGTGTGTGTTGTGTGTGTATGTGTATGTGTGTGTGTGTGTCCGTGTGTGTGTGCGTGTGTGTGTGCGTGTGTGTATGTGTATGTGTATGTGTGTGTGTGTGCGTGCGTGCGTGTGTGTGTGTATGTGTTCTGGACCCTCCCTGTACTGTTAAACACACACAACATAACATACACATATACTCACACATACATACACAGCACACAACACACGCACACACACCACGCACACACACACGCAACACACTGGCACACACACTTACAAGCGCACACGCTCTAACACACACACACACACACACACTGGCACACACACACACACACACACACAACACCACACACACAACACACACACACAATCTCCCACACACACACACACACACACACACACACACACACAACACACAACATCCACACACACCAACAATAAAACAAAGCACGTAAATTTTGAAATCTTTCAGTTGTTTAATGCAGAATCAGTTTGACACTTAAGCACAGAAACTTTACCATGGAAATGAAATAAATATATAAATATGGAAATAAATAAATATTTATTATAAATAGAGAGGGAGTATGCCCCTGTACAAAGAATACACAACCACAACCAGCTATTCAAGAGTTGAAATGCAGTTGAGGAAACAAGCAAGATACTATGACAAATGCTTTTAAGTTTAAGCAGTTTCATCAGTAGGTACCCAAAAGGCTTGTATTTCACTCTTCTGGACAAAATGTTGCCCCGGGGGGTCCATGCCCTACGATCACATCAGATTCTTACAAATTCCCCTCTACCAAGATCACAATCAATCTATGTGTTCTATGTGTCAGTTTTCATACATCATGACATAAAATATTGTATAAATGTAACATTTTAGAATCACAAGGATATACAAAGAACTCATAAAGTTTACTTATTTTGCAGTACTTTCTTATTCACGTTATTGAATGAAAAAACAAAACAAAACAAAAACAAAACAAACACCCAGAACCATTGTAACAAGGGAATCTTAACGTCCATCAAAGCGCATACATAACGTCTGTTCAGAGCCACAACCATCTATCTTTACCATACAGTCAGAGCCACCACACATACATCTCTATTATAAATTTGTAATAAAGATACATGGTTGTAGCTATGAATAAGTACGAACCTATCCAGTCCTGCCGTAAAGGCAAACACAAATTTTTGAATATAACATTTTTGGAATCTACTTTATTGTGTCAAACACCAAAATGTACGTATATGAAAGGACCGTCTGTCTATTCTGGTGTCTGGGAACGCCACGGTCGTTTGAGAAATGTTAAACAATCAACAAATCTAAAACACAACTGACGTAAAGCAAGCACTGACTATCAGAAGAAAAGGTACCTTCGTTGCTTTGTGTATACTTCATCCATTTGTCTTTGGACTTAGGTTAAATCAGTCTGTCTGACAGTTGACAGTAGAAGTTTTGTTTTGGAGAATGGTGAACTGCCATCGTAAAACTTCTCGATTCATCTCATGTTTGATTATTCTCACACACTTACATACGCACTCACACTCACTCACACACACACACACACACACACACACACACACACACACACACACACACACACACACACACACACATACATACATACATACATACATACATACATACATACATACACACACACATACACATACACATACAGACACGTACTTATACTGTTCCTCTGACTCACACACACACACACACACACACACACACACACACACACAAAACACCAACACACACACACACACCACACACACACGCACGCACACAACGCACGCACACACACACGCACACACAACAGACAGACACACACACATACAGACACACACACCCGCGCGCGCACACACACACATACACACAAACAGACACACACATACACACATACACACATCACACACTTCACGATACACAAATAACACTCACACACAATCTTTCTGTGCGTCTCTCACTCTGATCACACCCCAAACATACGGGTGTAATTACACACGACACACACAGACACCAGACACACACAGAACGGACATACACACACAGACAACTGCCTGCAAAACATATATACATAAAACACGCGGGACTTAATGTGAACGCACTCGCTGACACACAGAACTTCATAATATGAACTAAAGAACACCACAGTCGTACAAGTTGGAACAGTTTATATTTCAGTCTTCTCTCTTTCTGTTGTCTGTCTCTCTCTCTGTGCGTATGTGTATGTGTGCATGTATGTGTGTGTGTTTCTGAGTGTTTGTGTATTTGTGCTGCGTGTGTGTGTGTGTGTGTGTGTGTGTGTGTGTGTGTGTGTGTGAGATATATATATATATACATATACATATACATATATATATATAAATAAATAATATATATATATATATAGATAGACAGATGGATAGATAGATACATAGACAGAGAGAGAGAGAGAGAGGAGAGAGAGAGAGAGAGAGAGAGAGAGAGTGTGTGTGTGTGTGAGTGTGTGCGTGCGTGCCTGCATGGGTGCGTGTATGTGTGTGCACTCGCGTGTGTTGGGTTGTGTGTGATACATGTGTATGTACATGGGCGAGTATGTATGTGTATATCCATATTCATACGTGAGCGTGTATATGAATGCACACGTGTTTGCGTGTACATGCGTGTGTGCGTGTGTGCGTACATGCGTACAAGCAGGTGTGCGCACACGTACTTTCACGCGTGTGCATTTAGCCATCAAGACCGCAAGAACAACATCCTTTATATGTATGAGTATGTGTTTGTGTTTGTGTGTGCGTACATACCGAAGATCTATCATTGACCTTTCTTTTTGGTAACAGACAAATTCAAATTTTGAGAAATCTCATCTTTCTCTCTATGTGTAAATGAGGCCGATGGGAGTCGGTGGCCGTGGTGAGATGTATGGTTTGTATCTGTATTTTATTGATGTGTTGAAAATATTCTTTGTCTTTCTCTCTCTTCTTCTCTGTCTGTCTGTGTCTTTTTTCTCTATGTGTGTATTTATGCATGCATACGTCTGTATGTTCGTTAACGAGCACAGAAATGCATCTGTGCATGTATGCATGTCTATACTAACAAACGAACGAACAAACAAACAAACAAACAAACAAACAAACATACAAACACAAACAAACAAACACACACACAAACAAACAAACAAACAAACAAACTAACAAACAAACAAACACTCAAACAAACACACACAAACAAACAAACAAACAAACAAACAAACAAACAAACAAACAAACAAACAAGCCAAGCAAACAAACAAAACAAAAGCTGAACAAAATGAAACAAAACAAAGAAAATGAATAGAATATAAGAAAAGAAAAAAAACAAACTCAAACAAACAAAAAAACATAACGAACAAGCACACACAAACAAACAAACACACAAAAGTAAACAGAAAAACAAAACAAACGATAAACAAAACCAAACAGAAACACACAAAACGTAACTGTCGTTTCGCTGTTCTGGAATATCACTGGATTCACACACCACAGATAATAACGATGAAGGGGGGGGGGGGGGGGGGGGGGAGAAAAACCCAGCAACATGGGAATACAGGTCAACAAGGCTAAAAAAAACCCCAACCGAACCCCAGTAGGCTATCATCAGCTTATTGAGGACAACGGCAACAAGAAATTGTGTGGCCTCGCGATAAGGGGGTCATGAAGTCTGAAGATGAGGAGAGAAGAAGACAAATGGAATCGTAAATTAGAATTGTGTTTGTGTGTGCGTACATACAGAAGCTCTATCGTTGACCTTTTTTTTTTTTGGTAACAGACAATTTCAAATTTTAATGGGAGTCCAGATTAAAAAATACTAGCATCAGCAACACAAGCACCATCATTACTACTTCAATATTTCAGCTTATCGCCTCTCCAACTGGCAGCTCACACATAAGTCTCTGTTCCGCGTTTAATTGAGATTTACTACGTTTCTTTGCTATATGGCTTTGTCCTGGGGGGGTGCCTTCTCCTCACGTTGCCATTCGGCTTGTAAACAAGGTAAATGATGACGGGTCATGCAGTGCATGCTCAGCCTTTCCCTTCCACCATCACCCCCGCTCCGTCCCTGTTTGCTTGGCGAGGTGGCTAGGGTGTGACGTGTCGAGCTGGAGGTGATTGTTCTGCTGGTGGTGAGGCATTGTTTCTCTGGGTCCCATCCAGCACTCTCATGTGTGTGTGTGTGTTTGTGTGTGTGTGTGTGTGTGTGTGCGTGTGTGTGTGTGTGTGTGTGTGTGTGTGTGTGTGTGTGTGTGTGTGTGTGTGTGTGTGTGTGTGTGTGTGTGTGTTGTGTTATTATCGTTGGTTCGCCTCCGAAAAGTGTGGCCTAAAACAACCTTGATCATTGCGTCATCGTTGTCACATCGTTGTCGTTGTTATTATATGCATGGGAACTGACAACGATGATGATGACGCTGACGGCGAAGACGACGACGATGATGATGATTACGATGACGATGGTGATGATGGTGACGACGATGACGACAACGATAATGATGATAAGTGATGATGAAGATGACGATGATGATAGATGATGATAGATGATGATGATGACGACGACGACGACGTGGACGATGATGATCATGACGATGATTACGATGACGAGGATGATGATGACAATGACGACGACGATGATGACGACGACAACGATGATAATAATGATGATGACGACGACGACGACGATAATAAATGATGATGATGATGACGACGATGATGGACTCTCCGACAATTTGACGGATGAGTAGGAACACTGGTCTTCATCCACTGGTGTGGATCTACACTTGCGGTACATTTGTGTCCTCCGGTAATGTATGGGAAGGAGTCCTGTTGCCTTTGGGTTTTGCTTCCACTGTTCCCTGTTCTGTTGAACAGCAGACACTCTGCTCTGTTCCAGTGTTACTGTGTCCTGCGAGCACTGCTGTCACCAGCAAGATGAGTTGCTGACAATGTCTTCCAAGATTTTGGTGGTGTTGATGCCATAGCTGATGACCCTGGCTTTCACTCAGTGTGTCCTTGTATATCTTTGCGTCGGAGTGAACATACTTGGAACTGACTTTATAATTTTGAATCACTCCATTTCTTTGTTTTTGTTTTTCTCTTTCCTATTCTATTTTACACACCGTCTCAAATAAATATCCCCATCCAATGCTGTTTAGCGTGGCTTCCCTATGCAACACCAGCTAAGGTTCATTCCTTTGCAGAGCCAGGGATGTGAAGTTTATAGAAGCTATTATCATTAAGCTTAATGGCGTGAGGTTCCTCACCATGCTGAGAGAGCGATGTTGTCCAGAGATGAAATACAAACGTCATGAGTCAATGACTGTACAGGCTATCAACATGAGACACACTGTCTATTGTAGACTATCAACTAGAGACACTGTCTGCTGTAGACTATCAACTAGACACATTGTCTGCTGTAGACTATCAACTAGAGACACTGTCTGCTGTAGACTATCAACTAGACACATTGTCTGCTGTAGACTATCAACTAGAGACATTGTCTGCTGTAGACTATCAACATGAGACACATTGTCTGCTGCAGACTATCAACTAGAGACATTGTCTGCTGTAGACTATCAACTAGAGACACTGTCTGCTGTAGACTATCAACTAGAGACATTGTCTGCTGTAGACTATCAACTAGAGACATTGTCTGCTGTAGACTATCTATCAACTAGACACATTGTCTGCTGTAGACTATCAACTAGAGACACATTGTCTGCTGTAGACTATCAACTAGAGACATTGTCTACTGTAGATTATCAACTAGAGACATTGTCTGCTGTAGATTATCAACTAGAGACACATTGTCTGCTGTAGACTATCAACTAGACACATTGTCTACTGTAGACTATCAACTAGAGACATTGTCTACTGTAGATTATCAACTAGAGACACATTGTCTGCTGTAGACTATCAACTAGAGACATTGTCTGCTGTAGATTATCAACTAGAGACACATTGTCTGCTGTAGACTATCAACTAGAGACATTGTCTGCTGTAGACTATCAACTAGAGACACATTGTCTGCTGTAGACTATCAACTAGACACATTGTCTGCTGTAGACTATCAACTAGACACATTGTCTACTGTAGACTATCAACTAGAGACATTGTCTACTGTAGACTATCAACTAGAGACATTGTCTACTGTAGACTATCAACTAGACACATTGTCTACTGTAGACTATCAACTAGACACATTGTCTGCTGTAGACTATCAACTAGACACATTGTCTGCTGTAGACTATCAACTAGAGACATTGTCTGTTGTAGACTATCAACTAGAGACATTGTCTGTTGTAGACTATCAACTAGACACATTGTCTGCTGTAGACTATCAACTAGACACATTGTCTGCTGTAGACTATCAACTAGAGACATTGTCTGCTGTAGACTATCAACTAGACACATTGTCTGCTGTAGACTATCAACTAGAGAGACATTGTCTGCTGTAGACTATCAACTAGACACATTGTCTGCTGTAGACTATCAACTAGAGACACATTGTCTGCTGTAGACTATCAACTAGACACATTGTCTGCTGTAGACTATCAACTAGAGACATTGTCCACTGTAGACTATCAACTAGACACACTGTCTACTGTAGACTATCAACTAGACACACTGTCTACTGTAGACTATCAACTAGACACACTGTCTACTGTAGACTATCAACTAGACACACTGTCTACTGTAGACTATCAACTAGAGAGACATTGTCTGCTGTAGACTATCAGACACATTGTCTGCTTTAGACTATCAACTTGAGAGACATTGTCTGCTGTAGACTATCAACTAGAGAGACATTGTCTGCTGTAGATTATCAACTAGAAACACATTGTCTGCTGTAGACTATCAACATGAGACACATTGTCTGCTGTAGACTATCAACTAGAGAGACATTGTCTGCTGTAGACTATCAACATGAGACACATTGTCTGCTGTAGACTATCAACTAGACACATTGTCTGCTGTAGACTATCAACTAGAGAGACATTGTCTGCTGTAGACTATCAACATGAGACACATTGTCTGCTGTAGACTATCAACATGAGACACATTGTCTGCTGTAGACTATCAACTAGAGACATTGTCTACTGTAGACTATCAACTAGAGAGACATTGTCTAGTGTAGACTATCAACTAGACACTGTCTACTGTAGACTATCAACTAGACACATTGTCTGCTGTAGACTATCAACTAGACACTGTCTACTGTAGACTATCAACTAGAGAGACATTGTCTAGTGTAGACTATCAACTAGAGACACTGTCTACTGTAGACTATCAACTAGAGAGACATTGTCTACTGTAGACTATCAACTAGACACACTGTCTACTGTAGACTATCAACTAGACACACTGTCTACTGTAGACTATCAACTAGACACACTGTCTACTGTAGACTATCAACTAGACACACTGTCTACTGTAGACTATCAACTAGACACACTGTCTACTGTAGACTATCAACTAGACACACTGTCTACTGTAGACTATCAACTAGACACACTGTCTACTGTAGACTATCAGCTAGAGTGACATTATCTACACCATAGACTATCAACCAGAGAGACATTATCTATGTTATAGACTATCAACCAGAGAGACATTATCTATGTTATAGACTATCAACCAGAGAGACATTATCTATGTTATAGACTATCAACCAGAGAGACATTATCTATGTTATAGACTATCAACCAGAGAGACATTATCTATGTTATAGACTATCAACCAGAGAGACATTATCTATGTTATAGACTATCAACCAGAGAGACATTATCTATACTAAAAACTATCAACCAGAGAAACATTATCTATACTAAAAACTATCAACTAGAGAGACATTATCTATGTTATAGACTATCAACCAGAGAGACATTATCTATGTTATAGACTATCAACCAGAGAGACATTATCTATGTTATAGACTATCAACCAGAGAGACATTATCTATACTAAACACTATCAACCAGAGAGACATTATCTATGTTATAGACTATCAACCAGAGAGACATTATCTATACTAAAAACTATCAACCAGAGAGACATTATCTATGTTATAGACTATCAACCAGAGAGACATTATCTATACTAAACACTATCAACCAGAGAGACATTATCTATACTAAAAACTATTAACCAGAGAGACATTATCTATACTAAAATACCAACCAGAGAGACATTATCTATACTAAACACTATTAACCAGAGAGACATTATCTATACTAAACACTATTAACCAGAGAGACATTATCTATACTAAACACTATTAACCAGAGAGACATTATCTATACTAAACACTATTAACCAGAGAGACATTATCTATACTAAAATACCAACCAGAGAGACATTATCTATACTAAAAACTATCAACCAGAGAGACATTATCTATACTAAAAACTATAAACCAGAGAGACATTATCTATACTAAAATACCAACCAGAGAGACATTATCTATACTAAAAACTATCAACCAGAGAGACATTATCTATACTAAAAACTATCAACCTGAGAGACATTATCTATACTAAAAACTATTAACCAGAGAGACATTATCTATACTAAAAACTATCAACCAGAGAGACATTATCTATACTAAAAACTATTAACCAGAGAGACATTATCTATGCTAAAAACTATCAACCAGAGAATTATCTGTATTAAAAACTATCAACCAGAGAGACATTATCTATACTAAACACTATAAACCAGAGAGACATTATCTATACTAAAAACTATAAACCAGGGAGACATTATCTATACTAAAATACCAACCAGAGAGACATTATCTATACTAAAAACTATCAACCAGAGAGACATTATCTATACTAAAAACTATCAACCAGAGAGACATTATCTATACTAAAAACTATCAACCAGAGAGACATTATCTATACTAAAAACTATCAACCAGAGAGACATTATCTGCACCATAGACTATCAACCAGAGAGACCTTATCTACACTAAAGACTATCAGCTAGAGAGACATTACGTATGTTACAGACTATCAGCTAGAGAGACATTACGTATGTTACAGACTATCAGCTAGAGAGACATTACGTATGTTACAGACTATCAGCTAGAGAGACATTACGTATGTTACAGACTATCAGCTAGAGAGACATTACGTATGTTACAGACTATCAGCTAGAGAGACATTACGTATGTTACAGACTATCAGCTAGAGAGACATTACGTATGTTACAGACTATCAGCTAGAGAGACATTACGTATGTTACAGACATTATCTACACTAGGACTATCAACTAGAGAGACATTATCTGCACTGTGATCCTTCTGTTCGACCCTGTCTCTTTCTCTTTGGAGTCTTCAATTTTCCTCTGCCCTCTGTTCGAAAGAGTCATCCCTATCTTGATATCTTACTCTATACCGTTCTGCTGTCCTTGCTACGTCTTGCAGTCCTCAAAGATGTCCCCAAGGGAAGCAGAAACCGATTTTGGGCGTGGATTCAGAAGTCTTATTGCTTTCTTACTGCCATCATTGTCAGCTTAGGCTTTGTAGTTATGGTGGCAGAGGTATGTTTGTAGCGTGGTCACCCACTGGGATGCCAGTGCTGTGATAATCCTAGGTCTTCTTGGGAAATAGAAACCTTTGTTGAGTGTGAGAGGAGAGAAACTTTGGCAAACTATCTATTGCCCTGGTCATTGCTTTAGTCTCTGTGGATGTGAAAAACATCCAGTGACGTATTCGCTAGAACATCTGTCGAAGAACTTCACACCACCAAGTTTTAATCCAGTTTTGTTAAAGAGATTTATGTCGTGCCATAGCACTGAAACTGCCCTACTACACATTCTCAACAATCTCCTCCTTGCAACTGATACTGGCAAAGTCTCTTTCCTTACACTCCTTGATCTGTCTGCAGCCTTTGATACCATTCATCATGGTATTCTCCTTTCTAGACTTCATCATACTTTTGGCATCTCTGACATTGCTCTCTCCTGGTTCACTTCATATCTATCAAACAGAAAACAAACTGTTCTCATCAATGGCACTTACTCTCAACCTGCATATTTGACCTGTGGTGTTCCACAAGGATCTGTCCTTGGCCCTGTTCTTTTCACTCTTTACACCTCCCCCCTGTCTACCATCATCAACTCCCACTCTATAAAACACCACTTCTATGCTGATGACACCCAACTTCAAGACAGTGACTCACCTGACAATACAAAGCGCCTCCTG
>CM060310.1:63724370-63756870 GCA_030674185.1 Monoplex corrugatus
CCAGGAGAGGAGATATGTGGTCAGCTTTTTTCTTTTTGAGTACAAGGCATACAGCATTGTTTTGAATGCGCTGTAGGATGTGAATGGTGGAGGCAGGAAGACCAGACAGGAGTGAAATTGCAATAGTCAATGCGAGACATTATGAAGGAGAGAACGAGTTTTGCAGTTGTTTCGACAGAGAGATACTTCCTGATCAGGCTTATACGATGGAGATGATAGTAGCAAGATCTGGCAGTTTGAGAAACAAAGTTGTTCATGGAGAGGGTAGAGTCAATGCAGACACCAAGGTTTTTAGCTGAATCAGAAATTGGGACCGATGTGTTACATAATGGGAGAGAAAGAGGAGGCAGCTGAGAAAGTTTCTGACGGGTGCCAATGAGGATAGCTTCTGTCTTGTCGTCATTAAGCTGAAGTTTGTTGAACGTCATCCAGTTCTTAATGTCTGAGTAACACTCAGTGGTGCGAGTCAACAGGCGCTGTATATTATCAGGTGAGTCACTGTCTTGAAGTTGGGTGTCATCAGCATAGAAGTGGTGTTTTATAGAGTGGGAGTTGATGATGGTAGACAGGGGGGGGGTGTAAAGAGTGAAAAGAACAGGGCCAAGGACAGATCCTTGTGGAACACCACAGGTCAGATATGCAGGTTGAGAGTAAGTGCCATTGATTAGAACGGTTTGTTTTCTGTTTGATAGGTATGAAGTGAACCAAGACAGAGCAATGTCAGAGATGCCAAAAGTATGATGAAGTCTAGAAAGGAGAATACCATGATCAATGGTATCAAAGGCTGCAGACAGATCAAGGAGTGTGAGGAGAGAGACTTTGCCAGTATCAGTTGCAAGGAGGAGATTGTTAAGAATGTGTAGTAGGGCAGTTTCAGTGCTATGGCACTGGTGGTAGGCTGACTGGAAAGGATTGAGGAGATTGTTGGCAGACAGGTGAGAGTTCAGCTGGTTGAGGACGACTTTTTCAAGGAGTTTTGACAAGAAAGAGAGATTAGAGATAGGCCGGTAATTTTTCAGTTCATTTGGGTCTAAATTGTGTTTCTTGAGGAGAGGGTGAACAATAGCAGACTTGAAAGAATCTGGGACAGTTCCAGTTTGAAGAGAAGTGTTGATGATGTCAGTGATGAATGGGAGGAGAGTAGGGAGACAGTCGGAGTAGAGAGAACCTGGAAGAGGATCCAGTTTCGCAGGTTTTGAACGACATGGATCTGATTGTGTTGAAAATTTCTTCTTGTGAGACTGGGGTAAAAGTAGTAAGAGGTGTGCCAGAGAAGGAAGGGTCAGGTGGGCATGGTTGACAGGGTGTCCTGTCAAGCCTGTCACGAAGAGTTTGTATTTTGGTGGTGAAATACTTGGAGAATACAGATGGGAGTTCTTTCATTTGTATGTTTTGTTGGGAGAGGTAAATCTTTTCGTGTGCCAAGGAGATGATTCATGGTTGTAAAGAGTTCTTTTGAAGAAGAGGCATTCAGGATTTTGGTTTGGAAATAGCTTGTTTTTGCAGATGCAATAGAGGGTGGATACTTTTTTTTAGAGGCTTGGAAAAGTTGCCTGTGTACAGTGAGTTTGGATTTGCGCCAGCGGCGCTCTGCTCTGCGGCGGGCACGTTTTGCACAGGCGATCTCATGAGTGAGCCAGGGGGTAGGGGGGCGGTCAGGTAAAAGACGGGTTGTGGCTGGAGCATGAGTGTCCAGAAGATGGTGGAGAGTAGTATAGAATTCATCGGCAAGGTTATGTGACTTTTCAGAAAGGAGACGGGAGGCATCAGATGAAAATGTGGAGAGGTCGATAGATTTGAGATTGCGTCGAGTCACTGTGCGCATGGTACGGGAAGGAGGAGAAATGTCGAGAGAACAGAGAATTGCAGAGTGGTCAGATGGAAGGGCTGAAGTTAGACGGGTAGAAAGAACTAAGCAGTTGTCAGTAGCGAATTGTGGTGATCACGAGAAATGATCCAGTCAAGAATGTGACCTTTTTGATGGGTTGGTTTAGAAATGTGTTGAGTCATATTGTGATTGGACAGAGAGTTGATGATATGCCTTGTGTCATAACGGTGAGTGTTGTCATAGTGGACATTGATGTCACCTAGAATGATGAGATTTCCTGCCCAAGTGTTAACAACAGGTAATGTATGTTTAGTTGGTAGTCTGCAGTCAATGGCTCTCCAGCTGCGAGTCTACGGATAGGTATGAAAAAGAAATGTACTATACTCACTGAAAGACTTGAACAATGTTCACATTAACACAGACGAAGATAAAATATTACCGTCGTTTCATTCCATTTTATTGTATTTCATTTCATTTTACTTTTGATACCCTATATTTTGTGATAGCGTTTTTGTCATGTTATGGGGAGGCAAGATCTAGACCTCACTGGAAAATTGTGAGATAAATTTTTATGGTAAGGTATCGATCTAAATCATCATAACATGAAAATATTACAGTGTCTACAGAATATAGGGCGGGAAAAAAATTCTAGACAGTCGCTGCCACATTACATCGATTCCTCTGTTTCTATCTCCTTGCTTCTATGCCTACCGTTCTCCTTTCGTTTATTTCTTTGATAGTCTTCATCTTTATGGGTTTTCTATTGGTGATGGTCTAGGATCGGGCTGAGGGGATATCTTGGTAGTGGTGTATTTGTGATATTGTGTAGTGTTTACTCTCTCTTTGTCTTTATTTTAATCATGGCCCCCTCCCCTTACATATTTACTCAATATATTGTTTTCTTTTTAAAACATTTTTCTGCACCTTTTGTTCAAAGCATGCAAAGTCTGCTCCTACAAAAATCCATCACTCTTTCTGTCCTCCCCTCCCCACACACTCACAAAGTACATACATACTACTAATATCAAGAAGAAACTTCCTGCCCAAGTGTTATCTCCCTTTTTGTCATGCGCATTGTCTCCACACCCCGCCCCATCTCTTCCTGTTGTGCGACGTGTTTAATGCGTACTGTTCCTGTCTTGTAAATGTGTCTACACGTTGAGTTTGTTTCCCCGTCTGCTTTTGTACCCGGCTGAAAACCCAGAGGTAGAAACCGGTAATATTTTATCTTCGTCTGTGTTAATGTGAACATTGTTCAAGTCTTTCAGTGAGTATAGTACATTTCTTTTTCATACCTATCCGTAGACTCGCACTGGAGAGCCATTGACTGCAGACTACCAACTAAACATACATTACCTGTTGTTAACTATCAACAAGAGAGTCGTTGTCTACAATCTCACCAAACTTTTCTCACCAATCTCCCCTCCCTCTGCCAACTCCAGTCATCCTGTTCCCCTCTCTTGGGAGGACACCACGCCTGTCTTATCGTTTTACTCGATACCGTCCTGCTGTCCTCGCTAAATCCCTGCAATTCCTTATAAGATCCTCCAGGGAAGCAGAGACTGAATTTTGGCGTGAAAGGTAAGAACCTTTGTGGCTACTTTGCTGCCATAGTTGTCGGTGTAGTCTTAGCACATGTAAACGTGGCTGTTGGTTAAGCTTTTGTAGATGTTGTTGTCAGCTTAGTCTTTGTGGACGTAAATGTCAGCTTAGTCTTTGTGGACGTAGATGTCAGCTTAGTCTTTGTGGATGTAGATGTCAACTTTGTGTTTGTGGATGTAGATGTCAACTGTGTGTTTGTGGATGTAGATGTCAGCTTTGTGTTTGTGGATGTAGATGTCAGATATGTGTTTGTGGATGTAGATGTCAGCTTTGTGTTTGTGGATGTAGATGTCAGCTTTGTGTTTGTGGAGGTAGATGTCAGCTTTGTGTTTGTGGGTGTAGATGTCAGCTGTGTGTTTGTGGATGTAGATGTCAGCTTTGTGTTTGTGGATGTAGATGTCAGATATGTGTTTGTGGATGTACATGTCAGCTTTGTGTTTGTGGATGTAGATGTCAGCTTTGTGTTTGTGGATGTAGATGTCAGCTTTGTGTTTGTGGATGTAGATGTCAGATATGTGTTTGTGGATGTAGATGTCAGCTTTGAGTTTGTGGATGTAGATGTCAGCTTTGTGTTTGTGGATGTAGATGTCAGCTTAGTCTTTGTTGATGTAAATGTCAGCTTAGTCTTTGTGGATGTAGATGTCAACTGTGTGTTTGTGGATGTAGATGTCAGCTTTGTGTTTGTGGATGTAGATGTCAGCTGTGTGTTTGTGGATGTAGATGTCAACTGTGTGTTTGTGGATGTAGATGTCAACTGTGTGTTTGTGGATGTAGATGTCAGCTTTGTGTTTGTGGATGTAGATGTCAGCTTTGTGTTCGTGGATGTAGATGTCAGCTTTGTGTTTGTGGATGTAGATGTCAGCTTTGTGTTTGTGGATGTAGATGTCAGCTTAGTCTTTGTGGATGTAGATGTCAACTGTGTGTTTGTGGATGTAGATGTCAGCTTTGTGTTTGTGGATGTAGATGTCAGCTTTGTGTTTGTGGATGTAGATGTCAGATATGTGTTTGTGGATGTAGATGTCAGCTTTGTGTTTGTGGATGTAGATGTCAGCTTTGTGTTTGTGGATGTAGATGTCAGCATTGTTTTTGTGGATGTAAATGTCAGCTTTGTCTTTGTGGATGTAGATGTCAGCTTTGTCTCTTGGATGTAGATGTCAACTGTGTGTTTGTGGATGTAGATGTCAGCTTTGTGTTTGTGGATGTAGATGTCAGCTTTGTGTTTGTGGATGTAGATGTCAGCTTTGTGTTTGTGGATGTAGATGTCAGCTTTGTGTTTGTGTAGGTAGATGTCAGCTATGTGTTTGTGGATCAAGATGTCAGCTTTGTGTTTGTGGATGTAGATGTCAGCTTTGTTTTTGTGGTTGTAAATGTCATCTTTGTGTTTGTGGATGTAGATGTCAGCTTTGTGTTTGTGGATGTAGATGTCAGTTATGTGTTTGTGGATGTAGATGTCAGCGTAGTCTTTGTGGATGTAGATGTCAGCTTGTGTTTGTGGATGTAGATGTCAGCTTTGTGTTTGTGGATGTAGATGTCAGCTTAGTCTTTGTGGATGTAGATGTCAGCTTTGTGTTTGTGGATGTAGATATCAGCTTTGTGTTTGTAGATGTAGATGTCAGCTTTGCCTTTGTGGATGTAGATGTCAACTGTGTGTTTGTGGATGTAGATGTCACTTAGTCTTTGTGGATGTAGATGTCAACTGTGTGTTTGTGGATGTAGATGTCAACTGTGTGTTTGTGGATGTCGATGTCAGCTTTGTGTTTGTGATGTAGATATCAGCTTTGTGTTTGTGATGTAGATGTCAGATTTGTGTTTGTGGATGTAGATGTCAGCTTTGTGTTTGTGGATGTAGATGTCAGCTTAGTCTTTGTGGATGTAGATGTCAACTGTGTGTTTGTGGATGTAGATGTCAGCTTTGTGTTTGTAGATGTAGATGTCAGCTTTGTGTTTGTGGATGTAGATGTCAGATATGTGTTTGTGGATGTAGATGTCAACTTTGTGTTTGTGGATGTAGATGTCAGCTTTGTGTTTGTGGATGTAGATGTCAGCATTGTTTTTGTGGATGTAAATGTCAGCTTTGTCTTTGTGGATGTAGATGTTAGCTTTGTCTCTGTGGATGTAGATGTCAACTGTGTGTTTGTGGATGTAGATGTCAGCTTTGTGTTTGTGGATGTAGATGTCAGCTTTGTGTTTGTGGATGTAGATGTCAGCTTTGGTTTGTGTAGGTAGATGTCAGCTATGTGTTTGTGGATCAAGAGGTCAGCTTTGTGTTTGTGGATGTAGATGTCAGCTTTGTTTTTGTGGATGTAGATGTCAGCTTTGTCTCTGTGATGTAGATGTCAGCTTTGTGTTTGTGGATGTAGATGTCAGTTATGTGTTTGTGGATGTAGATGTCAACTGTGTGTTTGTGGATATAGATGTCAGCTTTGTGTTTGTGGATGTAGATGTCAGCTTTGTGTTTGTGGATGTAGATGTCAGCTTTGTGTTTGTGGATGTAGATATCAGTTTTGTGTTTGTAGATGTAGATGTCAGCTTTGCCTTTGTGGATGTAGATGTCAACTGTGTGTTTGTGGATGTAGATGTCAGCTTTGTGTTTGTGGATGTAGATGTCAGCTTTGTGTTTGTGGATGTAGATGTCAGCTTTGTGTTTGTGGATGTAGATGTCAGCTATGTGTTTGTGGATGTAGTTGTCAGCTTTGTGTTTGTGGATGTAGATGTCAGCTTTGTGTTTGTGGATGTAGATGTCAGCTGAGTCTTTGTGGATGTAGATGCCAGCTTAGTGTTTGTGGATGTAGATGTCAGCTTTGTGTTTGTGGATGTAGATGTCAGCTTTGTGTTTGTTGATGTAGATGTCAGCTTAGTCTTTGTGGATGTAGATGTCAGCTTTGTCTCTGTGGATGTAGATGTCAGGTTTGTGTTTGTGGATGTAGATGTCAGCTTTGTCTTTGTGGATGTAGATGTCAGCTTGTCTTTGTGGATGTAGATGTCAGCTATGTCTTTGTGGATGTAGATGTCAGCTTAGTGTTTGTGGATGTAGATGTCAGCTTAGTCTTTGTGGATGTAGATGTCACCTTAGTCTTTGTGGATGTAGATGTCAGCTTAGTCTTTGTGGATGTAGATGTCAGCTTTGTGTTTGTGGGTGTAGATGTCAGCTGTGTCTTTGTGGATGTAGATGTCAGCTGTGTCTTTGTGGATGTAGATGTCAGCTTAGTCTTTGTGGATGTAGATGTCAGCTGTGTGTTTGTGGATGTAGATGTCAGCTTAGTCTTTGTGGATGTAGATGTCAGCTTTGTCTTTGTGGATGTAGATGTCAGCTTTGTCTTTGTGGATGTAGATGCCAGCTGTGTCTTTGTGGATGTGGTTGTTGGTTAACCCTTTGACTCCCACATCCAAACCACCGACTGCAAAAATTTAAACCTTTGATTCCCTTATCTTATCCACCATCTTCCTGCAGGAAGCTGGTGGGTAGGATGAGGGAATCATAGAGTTAAGTTTTTACTTTGTTAGCACCGTTGGCAATGCAGGACAGGGTGCTATTGGACAGGGTGCGAGAGTCAAAGTTAAGCCTTTGACGATGTGATTGTATGTTTAGCCTTTCTACATGTGCTTGTTAGTTTAGTCTGTCCAGATGTGCTTATCAGTTAAGCCTTTGTTAATCTGCTCATCAGCTAAGCCTTTGTAGATGTGGTTGTTTGGTCAGATTTTGCAGATGTAGTTGGTGGATCAGTCTTTGTAGATGTGGTTGTCAAGTAAGCCGTTGTTAATTTGGATATCAGCTAAGCCTTTGTAGATATGGCTGTTGGCTTTGCCTTTCCCTTTGTAGATATGGCTGTTGGCTTTGCCTTTCCCTTTGCAGATGTGGCTGTTGTGTCAACCTTTGTAGATGTGGTTGTCAGTTAGGTAAACCTTTGTACATGTGGTTGGTGGCTTAGACTTTTGTATATGTGGTTGTCAGTTAAGCCTTTGATCCAAAACAAGTGCGACTGCCCGCGCCCAAGCAAACAGGAACCAGAAGAACAAGGAAACCGAAGCAAGCGCGTATTCAACACAACAAGACAAGACAAGCGCAAATTTTCGGCCAACCGGCCTTTGTCAAGCGCGAATGCACGGTCACAAACAGCACAAACGACACCAAACAACGGATAATAAAAAGAGGACTAAAAACTTCCCTGCCGCCTCGTCCAGTGGATTAAGCCTTTGTTAATTTGCATATCAGCTAATCCTTTGTAGATGTGGTTGTGGGTCAGTCTATAGATGTGGTTTTCAGTTAAGCCTTTGTTAATTTGGTATCAGCTGAACCTTTGTATATGTGGTTGTCAGTTGAGCTTTTGTTAATCTGGATATCGGCTAAGCCTTTGTAGATGTGGTTGTGGGTCAATCTGTAGATGTGGTTGTCAGGTAAACCTTTGTTAATGTGTATATCAGCTAAGCCTTTGGAGATGTGGTTGTAGCACGTGTTTGCTAGCCTATTGGTTAAAGCAGCCACTGAGGTTTAATTCTGAATTATGGTAGAGATTTTCTCTCTCTTCTCCCTAATCTCTTCTTCCATACGTGTGTGTCTGTGTGTGTGCGTGTGTTTGTGTGTGTGTGTGTGTGTGTGTGTGTGTGTGTGTGTGTGTGTGTGTGTGTGCATGTATGTGTGTTAGTATGTGTGTGTATGTGTGTGTGTTAGTATGTGTGTGTGAGTGTGTGTGTGTGTGTGTATGTGTGTGTGTGAGTACAGTGTGTGTTTGTCTGTGTCTGTGTGTCTGTGAGTGTATCTGTTTGTGTCTGTGTGTGTGCCTGTGTGCGTGTGTGTGTGTGAGCGTGCGTGTGTGTGTGTGCGCGTGTGTATGTGTGTATGTATGTGTGTGTTAGTATGTGTGTGTGTATGTGTGTGTGCGTGTCTGCGTTTGTGTGTGTTTTTGCGTGTGTTTGTGCGTGTGCGTGCGTGCGTGCGTGTGTGTGTGCGCGTGTCTGTGTGTTGTGTTATGTATGCAAGTGCATGCGTCTCTGACTGCGTCCTTTCACTTCTATTTCGTTTATCTGTCCTTTCCACCACCCTCCTTCTCCCATCCGTCTTCAGTCTGCTGGCTCGTCTGAAGACCCATATATCTACCCCAATACTGCTTGTTTTGTACAATGCTCACGTACTTCTCCTGTTGATTTTGTACAGTCGCTGAAGAAGAGGCCATTGAGCCGGAAGGATTCTTTACTGTAGAATGTAAGTAAGCGTAAGAAATAACCATGGAATATAAGATATGGGATATAGGACTTACGACAAGCGTGCTATTGATTTTACCTGAAGACTGGCTGTTAGCTAGGGTGGGAACATAGTTTGGGCAGTCTACACAGACAAAGACTGTTGTCAAACTGAACTATATAGACAGAGAGGTAGACTGTCATCTCACTGAACCATCTAGAAAGACAGATAGATTATAGTCAAACAACCATCTAGACAGACACATAGATTATAGTCAAACAACCATCTAGACAGACACATAGATTATAGTCAAACAACCATCTAGACAGACAGATAGATTGTAGTCAAACAACCATCTAGACAGACAGATAGATTGTAGTCAAACAACCATCTAGACAGACAGATAGATTGTAGTCAAACAACCATCTAGACAGAGTGACAAAAACTGTTGTCAAACTGAACCATCTAGACAGAGAGACAAAAACTGTTGTCAAACTGAACCATTTAGACAGAGAGACGAAGACTGTTGTCAAACTGAACCATTTAGACAGAGAGACAAAGACTGTTGCCAAACTGAACCATGTAGACAGAGAGACAAAGACTTGCCAAACTGAACCATTTAGACAGAGAGACAAAGACTGTTGCCAAACTGAACCATTTAGAGATAGCAGACAAAGACTTGTTGCCAAACTGAACCATGTAGACAGAGACACAAAGACTTGTTGCAAACTGAACCATTTAGACAGAGAGACAAAGACTGTTGTCGAACTGAACCATCTGGACAGAGAGACAAAGACTGTTGCCAAACCGAACCATGTAGACAGACAAAGACTGTTGCCAAACTGAACCATGTAGACAGACAGACAAAGACTGTTGCCAAAACCGAACCATGTAGACAGACAGACAAAGACTGTTGTCAAACTGAACCATGTAGACAGACAGACAAAGACTGTTGTCAAACTGAACCATGTAGACAGACAGACAAAGACTGTTGCCAAACTGAACCATGTAGACAGACAGACAAAGACTGTTGCCAAACTGAACCATGTAGCAGATAGACAAAGACTGTTGCCAAACCGAACCATCAATCTGTCCCGTTTGTAAGAGTGGAGCTTCAGTTTCTACTGGGGTCGAACGTAATGTTATTTTTCAGTATGTGCCAAACGTTTTCAGATATGCCAAAGAACTTTTTGTGTACTCCAGTTTTCTCTCGTTTAGGCAATCACCGTATTTCGTTTTTTTTCTGATCCAGCAACCAGTGTCTTTGTTGTTAGCGCCGGAGGTGATAATAGGATGCAGCAATGGGCTAATCATTTCACCCAGACTGCCCTTCACTAGACACAAGAAGGAAAGCATAAGAGAGGAGAACCCAAGAACATCTGACAATGGACAATAGAATAAGACCCGAAGGCCCTGAAACACATCACTACAGAAGCTGGCCCGGAACAGAGACAAATGGTGAATCTTAGTTGCTGTTTAACATGATAATGGCATATTAGGCAGTAAGTCTTCTCATATAATCCTCTATGCCTGCCTCCTGTTATTGCACTGGTGCCAGAAGCAGTCCCCGCAGATCCACCAAGATATCTTGTTGCATATGTATTCATCGGAGATATGATAAATATACGAAATAGATTCCTAGGTTACTTAGTCTCTGAGGTCTGAACATTATTTTCTCTGAGTAAGCAAGCAATGCCCAAATTTCACACCCATAGGGAGACATGAAGACTTTCAAAATCCATGCTTGGCGGTTACTAAGGTTGAAGAAATTTCAGTCTCATTTCCAATTCTAACAGCTGAAAGTGGATCGTATGCAATGAAACATTTTCAGTTAGATAATCAGTCTTTTCTAATTGCATTTTGTTTTGACGATAGGGCCAGTCTATCGTAATGAAAAGAAACATTATTTTCAACTTTGCTTACAGTGAAAACAGAGGTGGGCATTGTTCACATCAGTTGTAAATGTGAAATCAGTCAAGAAAGATTCATTGCGTACCACCAATCGTAAATATGAATTCAGTCGAGAGAAATTTATTGCGTACCATCAATCGTAAATATGAATTCAGTCGAGAGAGATTCATTGCGTACCACCAATCGTAAATGCAAGCCCCATAAAACTTCCAGTAATGATGTCAGAAACCCTGAAGCCTCCATAATATGTCATGGGCTGATAGGTCCTGGAATCAAAATGGGCTTGATCAATAATAATAATAATAATTACAATATTTATATAGCGCAAAATCTTGATAAAATCAAATCTAAGCGCTGAAACAGACACACACGCACGCACGCACGCACGTACGTACGCACGAACACACACGCACGACACACACACACACACACACACACACACACACACACACACACACACACGCATGGCTATAAATGGGGAGAAAGAATAAAAGCAATAAAAACAAGAATAAAAGCAATGGAAAATTATAGAGAGCGTATCATATACAATTATATATTATAACAATGTGATTCCCCTCCGAGCGGAGACAGGCTGCAGAGGGGGGGGGGGGGGGGGGGTTGAGTGAGTTAGGATTTTATGCAGAGGAGAAAAGGTGAGTTTTGAAAGCGGACTTGAAGGAGACAAAAGTAGGTTGCTGATGGACTGAGAGAGGAAGTTTGCTTCCAGGTGAGTGGACCAGAAACAGAGAAGGCTCGTGGACCATAGGTATTGAGCTTAGTGCGTGGAAAGCGAAAAGTCAGAGGATCGGAGGCAGAGCGGAGGGTACGTGAGGGAACATAGATCTCAAGTAGGCTTGACAGGTAATCGGGGGCTGCGTTATTGAGGCTTTTGTAGCCAATGGTGTCTAGTTTGTACTGTATGCGCTTTGATACAGGGAGCCAGTGAAGTTGTGCCAGGAGAGGAGATATGTGGTCAGCTTTTTTCTTTTTGAGTACAAGGCATACAGCATTGTTTTGAATGCGCTGTAGGATGTGAATGGTGGAGGCAGGAAGACCAGACAGGAGTGAAATTGCAATAGTCAATGCGAGACATTATGAAGGAGAGAACGAGTTTTGCAGTTGTTTCGACAGAGAGATACTTCCTGATCAGGCTTATACGATGGAGATGATAGTAGCAAGATCTGGCAGTTTGAGAAACAAAGTTGTTCATGGAGAGGGTAGAGTCAATGCAGACACCAAGGTTTTTAGCTGAATCAGAAATTGGGACCGATGTGTTACATAATGGGAGAGAAAGAGGAGGCAGCTGAGAAAGTTTCTGACGGGTGCCAATGAGGATAGCTTCTGTCTTGTCGTCATTAAGCTGAAGTTTGTTGAACGTCATCCAGTTCTTAATGTCTGAGTAACACTCAGTGGTGCGAGTCAACAGGCGCTGTATATTATTAGGTGAGTCACTGTCTTGAAGTTGGGTGTCATCAGCATAGAAGTGGTGTTTTATAGAGTGGGAGTTGATGATGGTGGACAGGGGGGAGGTATAAAGAGTGAAAAGAACAGGGCCAAGGACAGATCCTTGTGGAACACCACAGGTCAGGTATGCAGGTTGAGAGTAAGTGCCATTGATGAGAACAGTTTGTTTTCTGTTTGATAGATATGAAGTGAACCAGGAGAGAGCAATGTCAGAGATGCCAAAAGTATGATGAAGTCTAGAAAGGAGAATACCATGGTCAGTGGTATCAAAGACTGCAGACAGATCAAGGAGTGTGAGGAGAGAGACTTTGCCAGTATCTGTTGCAAGGAGGAGATTGTTGAGAATGTGTAGTAGGGCAGTTTCTGTGCTATGGCACTGGCGGTAGGCTGACTGGAAAGGATTGAGGAGATTGTTGGCAGACAGGTGAAAGTTCAGCTGGTTGAGGACGACATTTTCAAGGAGTTTTGACAAGAAAGAGAGATTAGAGATAGGCCGGTAATTTTTCAGTTCATTTGGGTCTAAATTGTGTTTCTTGAGGAGAGGGTGAACAATAGCAGACTTGAAAGAATCTGGGACAGTTCCAGTTTGAAAAGAAATGTTGATGATGTCAGTGATGAATGGGAGGAGAGTAGGGAGACAGTCGGAGTAGAGAGAACCTGGAAGAGGATCCAGTTTGCAGGTTTTGAACGACATGGATCTGATTGTGTTGAAAATTTCTTCTTGTGAGACTGGGGTAAAAGTAGTAAGAGGTGTGCCAGAGAAGGAAGGGTCAGGTGGGCATGGTTGACAGGGTGTCCTGTCAAGCCTGTCACGAAGAGTTTGTATTTTGGTGGTGAAATACTTGGAGAATACAGATGGGAGTTCTTTATTTGTATGTTTTGTTGGGAGAGGTAAATCTTTTCGTGTGCCAAGGAGATGATTCATGGTTGTAAAGAGTTCTTTTGAAGAAGAGGCATTCAGGATTTTGGTATGGAAATAGCTTGTTTTTGCAGATGCAATGAGGGTGGATACTTTTGTTTTAGAGGCTTGGAAAAGTTGCCTGTGTACAGTGAGTTTGGATTTGCGCCTGCGGCGCTCTGCTCTGCGGCGGGCACGTTTTGCACAGGCAATCTCATGAGTGAGCCAGGGGGTAGGGGGGCGGTCAGGTAAAAGACGGGTTGTGGCTGGAGCATGAGTGTCCAGAAGATGGTGGAGAGTAGTATAGAATTCATCGGCAAGGTTATGTGACTTTTCAGAAAGGAGACGGGAGGCATCAGATGAAAATGTGGAGAGGTCGATAGATTTGAGATTGCGTCGAGTCACTGTGCGCGTGGTACGGGAAGGAGGAGAAATGTCAAGAGAACAGAGAATTGCAGAGTGGTCAGATGGAAGGGCTGAAGTTAGACGGGTAGAAAGAACTAAGCAGTTGTCAGTAGCTGAATTGTGGTGATCACGAGAAATGATCCAGTCAAGAATGTGACCTTTTTGATGGGTTGGTTCAGAAATGTGTTGAGTCATATTGTGATTGGACAGAGAGTTGATGATATGTCTTGTGTCATAACGGTGTGTTGTCATAGTGGACATTGATGTCACCTAGAATGATGAGATTTCCAGGTAAGAGGCAGTAGTGGTCAAGCAATTGGTCAAAGTCAGAGAGAAACGTGGATGTGGTGAGTTTGTTGGCAGAGCTAGGTGGGGGTCGATAGACACAGGAGAAGGTGATGGGGTGAGGGGTGGATTGGAAGGATACTTCAACGTGCTCGAAAGAAGGATGGGAGAAAGGCAGAGACTGCGAGAAAGATAGGCGGGAATGGAGTGAGTCGTTGTAGAAGATGGCGATACCGCCACCTCGGGATGAGCGATGGAAAGAAGCAAGCCTGTAACCACTCGGAGTGAGGCTAGCATGTATAGGTTCATGACCAAGGGGGTTAAGCCATGTCTCTGTGATAAAAGCAATGTCAACATGCTCATCTGCGATAAAGTCAGCAATGACTTCGGCTTTGCCATCCTTGCATGTTGACTGAGCGTTAAAAAGGCATAGTTTTAGTTTATCACAGTCATATGGCGGTGGCCGAGGTGGCGACGAAGGCGGCACCGACGGACAAAAGACGAAGGCGACACCAGCGGGGCAGAAGACGAAGGCAGCAACGACGGAACAGAAGACGAAGGCGGCACCCGCAGGACAGAAGACGGAGGCGGCACCGGCGGGACAGAAGACGAAGGCGGCACCGGCGGGACAGAAGGTGAAGGCGGCACCGGCGGGACAGAAGGTGAAGGCGGCACCAGCGGGACAGAAGGTGAAGGCGGTACTATCAGGATAGAAGGCGAAGGTGAAGATGGCAGAGGAGGAGACGAAGCTTGCAGCAGCGAGGTCGAAGGCAGGGGTAGTGGAAGAGACGAAGAAGCAGAAGACGAAAAGTGGCGTCGGGCTGGCACAGCAGGAGGCAGGTTGTGCCAAAGACGGTGGAGACGTCCACCACGACAGGATCGCGCAGTGCGGGGCTTGCAACACAGCCCCAATGTACGTATGCACTGGTAGACGCCTCCACCGAGGTAGCATTTGCTGTGTTTAAAAAGTGTCAGTCCAATTTGTTTAAGAAAGGACGGATCCATAATTGAGAGCCAGTCAGGAGAGGATGATTTTTGCAGGTTGGTGTGTGGGTTGGTCAGTTCACAACAATTGAATCAGAGAACAACGAAGGTTTGGGAGCTGTAGCGTTGGGCGAACACAGTAGGCTAAAATGTTAACACAGTTCACAGATTAAAATGTCCGACCTGAGCGGCAGAATTAAAATGACGAAAAGTAGCATAACGAAACTCCAAAATCAGATTATCCGGTAAAAAATTCAAAATTAAAAAAAAAAAAAAAAAAAATTTACATCACCATTTGTCGGACCCAAGAGGAATAAACTGATATAAAATTCAATGCACAAAATCAAATAGAATCACGATAAAATCACTGTAAAATACCACACAACTTTTGCAAAAAATGGGCAGTAGTTTTTTTTATGGTGTTGCTTGGTCCATGGATGGACTCTATGCTCAGGTTACTGGTATATGTCATACTTTTTTGGATTTTCCTTTCCATTACATAACAATTGCGATGTCATTTCATAAGAAAATACTTGGAGCACACACACACACACACAAACAGTAAAGAATACTCCGAACACAAAGAAACACTAAAGAAATACTCCGAACACAAAGAAAAGTAGGAACTACTCCGAACACAAAGAAACAGTACGGAAATAATCCGAACACAAAGAAACAATAAGGAAATACTTGGAGTACAAAGAAACAGTAAGGAAATACTTGGAGCTCAAGGAAACAGTAAGGAAATACTTGGAGCACAAAGGAACAGTGAGGAAAAACTTGGAGCACAAAGAAACAGTAAGAAAATACTTGGAGCACAAAAACAGCGAGGAAATACTCTGAACACAAAGAAACAGTAAGGAAATACTTGGAGCACAAAAACAGTGAGCAAATACTCTGAATATAAAGAAGCAGTAAGGAAATACTTGGAGCACAAAGAAACAGCAAGGACATACTTGGAGCACAAAAAACAGTGAGCAAATACTCTGAATATAAAGAAGCAGTAAGGAAATACTTGGAGCACAAAGAAACAGCAAGGACATACTTGGAGCACAAAGAAACAGTAAGGAAATACTTGGAGCACAAAAACAGTGAGCAAATACTCTGAATATAAAGAAGCAGTAAGGAAATACTTGGAGCACAAAGAAACAGCAAGGACATACTTGGAGCACAAAGAAACAGTAAGGAAATACTTGGAGCACAAAAACAGTGAGCAAATACTCTGAATATAAAGAAGCAATAAGGAAATACTTGGAGCACAAAGAAACAGCAAGGACATACTTGGAGAAAAAAAAACAGTAAGGAAATACTTGGAGCACAAAGAAACAGTCAGGAAATACTCCGAACACAAAGAAACAGTAAGGATATGCTTGAAACACAAAGAAACACTGAGGAAATACCTGGAGCACAGAGAAACAGAAAGGAACTACTTGGAGCACAAAGAAAGCGTGCTTTTTGAAAACTTGTAACTGAAAGCTGCTTTCGACCTCAAGACTTCAGATCAAAGTCCAGAGATCTTTAAAGTGATCCACGCACATTCCGATAAAGCTGTCTGTGGAATAATGAGGCCTCTATCGCCTCACTCCGCCTTGACCATTAAGGTTCTAGGGTAACCTTTGCCTCTTAATTAGACTAACAATATCCGGTCCCTCTCTGCGTCAGGGAACAGCTGGGTAATGGTAATGGCTAGTGCTAGACCTACACTGCCGACAGCGTATGAAACTTTCTTCTCATCTTTTTGAGGTCAAGAGCTTTTACATCACAAGGAAATTGGAACTGAGGAGATATTCCAGATGAACAGTAGTCTGCAGCACTGAAGGTTGGTAAAGTTCACAGACATGAGCAGGGTAGAAAGAAAACCAGACATTAGCCTACAAGAGTGTATTTCAAGGTCAAGGTCGATGGATATTTCAGTTCTGACTTTGAAGTAGATAGCATTGTTTTTTTTTAAGGATTGTTTTTATCGGAAGCTCTAAAGATCCAAGTCATGATTATTAATCAAAAGCCATCATGTTTATATTTTCTTAAAGCGTTACAAACACTTACAGAGAAAATGAATATAATTCATGAAAGTTTCTTTTTCAACGGAATAGGTATTAGCATGTTGGTACAATTTCATGTGTTCTATTACAAAACTACATGTATTACAGAAGAAAGACTATCTAGAACAAATAAAGTAGACAAATGTAAATGTAAGAAAAATATTGAGAAGACAAAAAGGGTAACGCTGACTTTGAAATACACATCCGTAAATGTTATGTAGATATATATCTTTAGAGAGAAACCAGTTCAGTTAAACATCAATTTCTGATACTTTCGTGAAGGAAAGTTTAAATTTAGATCGAAAAAGCTTACCGCTGTATGTAATTGATTAAATCGAAATGAATGGCCTGGTTGAAAATAACGAAATAAGTACACAATTATAAAGTTACAGTTAAAACAAAGAAAACACTTATGGAAAAGATTATGTGAAATACTCGTACAAATTCGTATTTTATATATATATGTTTGTGTATATATACATATGTGTGTGTATGTGTGTATGTGTGTGTGTGTGTGTGTGTTTATGTATGTGTATGTGTGTTCATATGTGTGTGTGTACGTGTGAGCGAGAGAGAGAGAGAGAGAGAGAGAGAGAGAGGAGAGGAGGAGAGAGAGAGGAGGGGGTAGAAGAAGAAGAAGAAGAAGAAGAAGAAGAAGAAGAAGAAGAAGAAGAAGAAGAAGAAGAAGAAGAAGAAGAAGAAGAAGAAGAAGAAGAAGAAGAAGAAGAAGAAGAAGAAGAAGAACAATAACATAAAAATGTCTAATGAAAGTAGTAGCATAAGCATAAAAATGTATTTTTATATCCAGCCTTTCTTCATGGAGGTTCTACATTAGAACAAGATATCATAACCACATGAAAATGTCAAAGTACTGTAAGTTTTGAAGTCAGTAGTATTCAACAGACTCAGGCAGAAATGCAAAGTCCAGACCATTCGCCGTACGGGTAACAGTAGGAGTTTGATTTATTTCTGCTATCTTCCATAACTATTTCCCCCCCCCCCCCATCATTTTTGGTAAGAGCGAAAGAGAAATAATTGTTTCTGACATAAGATCAAACCTTCCCTTTCTCTCAGTCAAGTCTGAGACACAACTGGGAAGAACGACAAGATAGAGAAGCCATAAGAAAAAGTCGTCACATAATTCTGTACAAAAATCATAACTGACAAGTGGGGTCATGTGGAATAGACCGATGCTGTTAGGAGTATTTACCTTAAGCTTTAGTTTATGCACACAGAACTAGTTAAATGACAGACAGGAGGTTTGGCTGAGAGATACGGACTAGTTAAATGACAGGAGGTTTGGCTGAGAGATACAGAACTAGTTAAATGACAGACAGGTGGTTTGGCTGAGAGATACAGAACTAGTCAAATCACAGACAGGAGGTTTGGCTGAGAGATACAGAACTAGTTAAATGACAGATAGGTGGTCTGGCTGAGAGATACGGACAAGTTAAATGACAGACAGGAGGTTTGGCTGAGAGATACGGACTAGTTAAATGACAGACAAGTGGTTGGCTGAGATACGGAGTAGTTAAATGACAGACAGATGGTTTGGCTGAGAGATACAGACTAGTTAAATGACAGACAGGAGGTTTGGCTGAGAGATATAGTAGGCCTCCTTCGGTCATGACTGACCATGGACAAAGTACATCCGTTCTAATGTCTAGTTGGGCTGTCTGCTTGGTCCAAGCAGCGTCGCCTGTGACTGTACAGACCAATGCGAGAGAGGCAGTCTCTGTCGCAGCGGTCGCATGTGTATGCTGATGCTGGTCTGTTGGCTGTCATCCCTTTTCTGCGAACTCGCTTTTCTGCTGCAGCAGCTGACAGTTTGTCCTCACCAATCCGCAGCTGTTTCTTGAGAGTAGTTCTCCAGCTGTTGCGGTCGTCTGCAAGGTCCTCCCAGGACTCAGTGTTGATCTCAAGCGCCTTCATGTCACGCTTGCAAACGTCTTTGTATCTCAGCTGTGGGCGGCCAATGTTTCTCTGCCCTGTGGCAAGCTCACCATAAAGGATGTCTTTTGGGATGCGACCATCTTCCATGCGGCGAACGTGGCCCAACCAGCGCAGCCGACGCTGTCTCAGCATGGTATGCATGGTTGGGAGGCCAGCGCAGGTTAGGACTTCGGTGTTGGTCACCTTGTCTTGCCAGGAAATGCCAAGTATGCGCAGTAGGCTTCTCAGGTGGAAGGTATTGAGCCTTTTCTCCTGATGAGCATGCGTGGTCCACGCCTCGCTGCCATACAGCAAGGTGCTGAGGACACAGGCGTTGTATACAGCCATCTTTGTCTTTGTGGTCAGCTTGGGATTTGTCCACACCCTTTGTGTGAGGCGGGCTAGTGTTGTGGCTGCCTTCCCGATCCTCTTGTCGACCTCTGTGTCAAGGGAGAGGTTATCTGTGATGGTGGACCCAAGATATGTGAATTGATGGATGGCTTCAAGCTCGTAGTCATCAATGGTGATGGCTGGTGGAGATGGCGTGTCTTGGCCCAGGACGTTTGTCTTCTTAAGACTGATGGTCAGACCAAAATCTTTGCAGGCCTGGGAGAAGCGGTCCATTAGTGACTGCAAGTCCCGCTGAGTATGGGTTACAACTGCGGCATCGTCGGCAAATAGCATGTCTCTGATGAGGGCTTCACGGACCTTTGTCCTTGCTCTGAGGCGGGCGAGATTGAAGAGCCTGCCATCTGATCTGGTCCACAGGTGGATCCCTTCTTGCGCTGTGCTGAACGCATGCCTCAGGAGAAGAGCGAAGAAGATTCCAAAGAGGGTTGGGGCCAGGACGCAGCCTTGTTTCACACCGCTGCGTACGTCGAAGGGCTTGGAGAGGTTTCCGTTGAACTGCACCATCCCTTTCATGTTTGAGTGGAAGGACTCAATTAAGATACGGACTAGTTAAATGACAGACAGGAGATTTGGCTGAGAGATACGGACTAGTTAAATGATAGACAAGTGGTTGGCTGAGATACGGACTAGTTAAATGACAGACAGGTGGTTTGGCTGAGAGATACGGACTAGTTAAATGACAGAAGGTGGTTTGTCTGAGAGATACGGACTAGTTAAATGACAGACAGGAGGTTTGCTGAGAGATACGGACTAGTTAAATGACAGACAGGTGGTTTGGCTGAGAGATACAGAACTAGTTAATCACAGACAGGGTTTGGCTGAGAGATACAGAACTAGTTAAATGACAGACAGGTGGTTTGGCTGAGAGATACGGACTATTCGTCTTGTTTCGTTTTAAGCGTTCTATTTTTTTTTTCGGATGCGTTTATGAAAATTATTTTGCCATACCACCTAGGCGATATGTTGCTGCACAGTCTGCATGCTTCGTCTTCGATAGACATGCAATCATAGTGTTCTAATGTTTCCATACTGACAAAATTTTCGTCTACTACTTTCGTTTTTTTTTCTGAAGATAAGATACACAGATACACATGTCATTTACGTGGAACCAGGATTATTCCAGTGATAGGCTGATACAATACCAGAATAACATATAGACTAAGTAAAACATAGGCTAGGCAGTGCCTCAGGACCTGGCCAGCTCATGGATTTATGTGCAGGCTTAAGACTTTCACCATGATCACCATACGCATGGCACCTGTGACGCCAGTGCATATGCAAGTCGTTCCGTGCGCGAGGACGTCGTCTTGAGACACTGAAACTGAAACTGAAACTGACAAGACTTACAGGATCTTTAGCGTACATGTTTTATATTCTGCATGTGTATACACCCGAAGGGGGGGGGTGGTGGTGTTGGCACTAGCATGTCTGGGTACATATTGACATGAGAGATGGTGACAATATCCATCCTTTACCCACCTTGTAAGGTGTCTTTGGAACATCGCACGAAGAAACCTCTCCACTGGAAGTCTGATATTTACCCACTGTCTGCTGCGCCTGTCCAGGAGCATTCATTTCAGTTTATATTGTTTAACCCATTCACTCCCGCACCCAACCAGTGAGCTGCAAAAACTTAACCCTTTGAGTCCCGCACGCCATCCACCAGCTGCAAAATCTTAACTCTTTGACTCCCTCACTCTATCCACCAGCTTCCTGCCCTTTGATTCCCTCACCCTATCCACCAGCTGTCTGCCCTTTGATTCCCTCACTCTATCCATCAGCTTCCTTCCCTTTGATTCCCTCACCCTATCCACCAGCTGTCTGCCCTTTGATTCCCTTACTCTATCCATCAGCTTTCTGCAAGAAGCTGGTAGATAGGGTATGGGGTCAAAGGGCTAGGTTTTGGCTTAGCTAGCATAGTTGACAATACAGGATGCTGGTGGACAAGGTGCGGAGTCACCCTATAGGGTGAGGGAGTCAAAGGGTTAAGGTTTTGCTTTGCTGTCCTGGCCGACAATGCAGAAAGATGGCGAATATGATGAGGGAGTCAAAGGGTTAAGTTTTTGCTTTGCTGTCCTGGCCGACAATGCAGGATCCTGGCGAATATGATGAGGGAGTCAAAGGGTTAAGTTTTGCTTTGCTGTCCTGGCCGACAATGCAGGATGCTGGCGGATATGATGAGGGAGTCAAAGGGTTAACGCCACACCGACTGGAGATGATAGGAAAGACTGTTTTGTTTCTTCGTTCGGAGTTAGAGTGTGGAGTTTGCTCAAAAAGGAATTCTTCGCACTCGATCAGTTCCGTATGCGCTCTATCCGAATCAACCAGAAATCATCTGACAAACGCCTTTATTCTGCACAAAACCCCTATGCGCCGGAAATTCTTAAATTAGAAAGGGCGCAAAGGAGGTGGAGAGGGAGGGGGAACCTATAAAATACTTACATCACCAAAGTGATTGGAACGTTCAGATGGTGGGTAGGCAGTGAACAAACCAACTTTTATGTTGCGGAATCTGAAAAACACGAAAATAGAATCAGAACGCGTATTTAATACAACAAGACAAGGCAGGCGCAATTTTCGGCCAACTGGCCTTTGTCAAGCATGAATGTAAGATCACAAACAAACACCAAATACAAAATTAGGATAAAAAGACTGAAACTTCCCTGCTGCTTCGTCCAGTGGGAGAAGAGTCCATTTACATCCACGCTTGACAAAGGCCAGTTGCGAAATTGCGCCTGTCTTGTCTTGTATCAAATACGCGTTCTGATTCTATTTTCGTGTTTTTCTGGTTCCTGTTTGCTTGAACGTGGGCAGTCACACTTGTTTTGGATTTTTAATGTTGCGGGTTGGGATTGAACTCGAAACGTGAGATCTTGAGTCTGTGGCTTTAGGCTTTATCAAGAGTCAACCAATCCACGTAAAAAAAATGTATTCAGTGGTCCACGTAGGGGTAGTCTCTACAACCTCCGCATTATCAGAATAGCGCTCGAACCAATATTATTGTTACTTTTGTTTAAAGCCCAACAGACTGCGTAGAGCCATATCAGAGATATAACGGTCTCAAAATATACACCGTGCTTTAACAGGAAAGAACGAAAAAAGGAAAAGAAAATTAAATACACAAATAAATGCATTCGCGCACATAATCTGAGATGTCCCTGGCGCTGACGACTCCGTCTAATTTATCGCACAGGGAATTTTAAAAAACACACCTGAACACAAATTTAAACATAACTAAGGACACCAAAACATACTTAAAAAAGGCCTAAATTACCTAAAATTGCTTCGCATATCTCATGTCCCTAGAGCCAAAAATGCACTAAATACATGTAGCCAATTATCACTCCTAAAGAGAAAGTACGTAAGACTTTATCGAACACATACAGGAGAGTGGATCAACCAGGCAGAAAATGATAGTAAGAAATGAACGAAAACAAAGAAACAAGGCAGAAACAAAGATACTGAAAGAAAAGAGGAAATATCTAGCACAGAATTTGCAGAAGATGTGGATACTAGTTATTCTGAAAGAGCCCCCGGCATCCCCACGGGGGTGCTCGAAGCAACTGAGCTAATGGATCAGCCATGAAGGAGACAGTGATCTATATCAATGCACTCTTGATGCCTTTGTTAGCATCGATAGAAGAAACAAATCTGATGGGAACTGGCCATCGGATGAAGGAACAGAAAGGATCCCTTTTCACCTCAGCCAGTCGTCTGGGCGGTCATCATATTCTCATTTCCGAATCATCTCCAGGAACCACTTGGACGAGCTTGGTGGCCATTCTGTTCAATCAGCCTCTTTACCGGTTGCTTCAGGTCCCGTAAGGAACGTCTTTTTACCAGAAAACTCTTCTTTCATCATATTCATTGATTGGCTCTAGACTAGCAGATGAGATTGATCTTTTTGAGAACACTAAAACATCGAAAACTTCAACTAGCAGCACTCTGAGGGACATTTCCTAGATTTTGTTGTGGTACATATGAAAAATGATACAAAACAATCCAAGCTGGTTAGGTGCATACATGTGTATAAGTTCCGTTACACAACTGAATGACACATGTTTTCCAACTAATTGTAGCAGAACAAAGGGTAGTAACCCAGGGGCCAGGGGAGGTAGTCCTTAGCACAGAGACCTTTGACTCGATCGTAAATGCGCAGGTGATATTGAATGGACTTTAAATAACATTGTTTTTCAACAAACTGAGATATGTGTCAACAAAACACAAATAGAAAGAAACTGTATTCTGTCACTGATAAATCAAAATGTACATATAGTAGAGTGCTCTGAGTGTCAGTTTTTAGGTCACAGTTTCCTATATCCTACTCTGTAGAATGTCGCCAGGGCTTTAAGTGGCGTGGCTTACCCTAGCAAAACTAATTGTGCGATCTCTTTAAGCAAGTGATTTTATCTGTATGTGTAACTTCCATGAGTTAGTGCTACTTTACAGGAGCTCAGGATATGTTTCACTGTCTGTTTGTCTTGGCAAAGTGGGCATTCGAGGGCAGGAGATCATATACATATCTGAGAAGAACTTATCCTGAGAGGGGCTATATGTAACACGTTATTTATTTGAGTTTTTAGGGAGTGCGCTTTCTCACGTTTCTCTGTTGACCTTGCTGGATTGGCTTGTGGATTCTTTTAGCGTCCTTTTCTTTCTTAATCTTCTTTATTTTTATGGATCTCTCCGTTTTCTCCTTTACTTTTGACCACCATTTCGTTTTTGCTAATACTAGGCCTTGCCTATTAGTTTGTGTATGTCACGTTATTTCTCAGACATTGAGGCTTTCATACTATCCCCCGGACTTTTCAATTGTTGCCAGTTTTCAATCTGGGCTGGACGGATCCACAACTTTGTCTTCCGAGTCGTCTGGCATGCTTAGAAGTCTGACATTTCCTATCATGTATTCCTCGATGGTGTATTTTAGCGGTAGCTTTAGCTTTGCCTGGCGACACCGGGTGGGGCACAAAGCGTTTTCCTTGTGTATTATCGATTTTGACATCTATCGATTTCACTATGGCAGTGCTGATATTGTATACAGTTGAAGCCAGAGGAGTTTTGGAATAAAAATGAACCGCAGGTACCAGACTTTGTATTTGTCAAGGAGGCCACGCTGGTCTGTTTCTTGCAGACTTTCATCTGTCATTTGTTTAATTTCGTTACTATTTTTGTATCTTTCACGGAGTCATCATACCACCGTCCAAAGCTCTTGACTGGTTCTTGTACCACCATGGCTGACTTGGGCTGGCTACAGTAAACGTTAGTGTTTTGGTAACTTTTCCGCTTCTGCAGTGAAGTCTATGTGATTCTATAGTTTGAAACTCATCCTGAATTAGGCGACTTATCGTCTAAATGGCTCAGTATTTTATGCTTTTTTCGTTTTTTGAGGAAAAGACTGCTATGTCGCCCTTGAAAGCGTTCAAATGGGGTTTTTGATATCCATTTCCGAGGTCTGCTGGAAATTAACTGCTCTCTGCAGTCTTTAAGATAACCTCTATTGCCAAAACAATGTTGGAAAAAACTGTGTGGCCAATCGTTATGCAAACTTTCAGATCCAGTCTGTTCGTGTATTCCTTTGTAGAAAATTGCATTGAAAAACCATAAAAGACTTCTTCGGTATTTCTCTGATGTTCTTTGGGACACTATACATCTTGAGAGCCAGAAGAATAAACTTGTATGGGACTGATCCATATGTTTGCTAGAACGAGCCACACCGCTTCGACATTCCATCTCTCTCCTTTAGCTCTTAAGATTGCTTTTCAGAACGTTGTGGTATTCTCTGCACAGTCACATAATTCCGGGATGGTTCTTTCTCGACTGACACATCCAAGGAATCATTTTCTATGAGGTATTCTGTCAGCCTTGCTGCCAAGATACAGAAGAAGAATTGGCCTGAATTGGTTGATGTCTCTCGAATTGTGTTCGTTTGGAATGTGCGTTTTATCAGCTATCATCCATTGGTTGCTGATCTTCAGATTCTTCCATGCTGATCGTATCATTTGTGAAGCACTCAATGACACTGAGACATTTCCTATAGAAATAGGAAAAGTTTTCTGTTAGGCCCATGTGATGATTTGGCTCTGGCTTTCTAACTACCACCTTTACTTCACCCAGTCTGGTGGACTCATCATAAGTTATTTTCCCTGGCTTTGCAGATCACACCAGACCCTGCCTTTCCAGCGGTGTCTCACTCTGAGGATCAGAACATGTTTTACAGAGATGCTGTTCTGGAACTTCTTTGTCCATTGAGAGTGTCCCAGATTTTGGCTGCTCGAATAGTTCCTTGGCAAACTGGAAGGGGTCTCTGAAAAAGCACTCTGTGGTCTCTTATTTTTTTTACTTCTTCTCTTCCTTTTTGGTTTTGCTTTGATGAGGGCACTATCTTTCTTTTTCAGGTTGTTCCATAGTTTCTCTAACTGTTGCTTCTCAAATTCCCTGGGTGGCCTTCCCTTGTTTCTGGAGATTCCTTTTTTTCCCTCCCTATGTTATCCATCATTCATTGACAGCTGGATTTCTGAGTATTTGTTGTTACCTTTGGCTGTTTTATTCCACCTGTGTCGCTACAGGAAGAAGTGAAATAAGTAAAGACTGAATTGGTAAAACCAAAAATTAAAACTGCAGATATAGAAGACGGTTCTTTGTGCTTTATTGCAATCAATACACAAAACAATTATTTATGAAGCGGAGAAACACCAACCGGATTGAAAAGCGTGAAAGATGAAAAAGAGAAATTGATTTTTGTTTTAGATCTTTCATAGCGTAAAAACATAAAGTTCGAAAAGCAGGTTTAGAGCACTTTTTCCATCTTTAAAATTTGTTCTGCCCTATATTTTTCACCACTTCAAAGTAAACACCCGTATGCCATTCGTTTCCGGCTGTCTTACACACATCACCAAGTTTATCGAATTGAAGGTCATCATAAACAGAAGGGAATGCAGAATCACAGGAATAACCTTTTGGCCTTTTATTTTTTGCAATACTGGGTAATTTCTAGGACTGAGTAATAATGATGATTGCTATGGAATTCTGTCGTGGTTGCCATTGCGAGATTGGGCTGGGCTGTACTCTATACTTAAGAGCTCTTTGTTGTGGAAAATTAATTAAAAAGGCCAGCGATGCTCAGGGTGTTGTTGTTGTTGTTGTTGTTGTTGTTGTTGTCCCTATTATTTTTTACTCCCGCGCTATGTTGTGATAGTGTTCTTGTTGGAGACCTGTCATCTGCTTCGTTTCATCAGTTCCTGATTGCAAAATGTAGTAATTTCTGTTTCCGATTATAAATCGTGCTCTTTCATTCGAAAGAGTATCTTGCCTGAATCACTAAACCAACTGACGGATGCAGTTATTAGACTAGAGGGGGTCGCTTCTTGATGTCGCTCAAACCCGTGGCAATATGTAGCCCGCCAGAGATAATTTGAAAGTATTGTTTCCATGACATTTAACACTCATATTCTGTGGCAGGCTACAATTTGTCAGCTTCTAGGGAAAAGAAAGGATGAGGCTCATCAGGTTTCAAAATTGCTGATTTGCTTTCAGTAACGACCTTATAACATATGACATTGGAGACATAGTTTCTTCTTCTTCTTTTTCTTGTTCTTCTCTCTCTCTCTCTCTCCCTCTCTCCCTCTGTCTCTCTCCCTCTTTCTCTATCTCTGTCTCCATCTCTCTCTCTCTCTCTCTCTTTGTGTTGATGGCAAGTAGTTTGATTCTGCTTGTTGCTCTTTAAAGTGTCAAATTAACTCATTTACTCGTATGACAGTAGAGGATGTATCTTGACCTTACGATAAATATTAAAAGAAAAGAAAATAGCAAAAACGTCCCCACGAAAACAAAAAAATGAAAAGAAAGCAGACAACAACAACAACAACAACAACAACAACAACAACAACAACAACAACAAAACACCAACAACAACAGCAGCAACAACAACAGCAACAACAACAACAACAACAACACACAACAACAACAACAACAACAACAACAACAACAACAACAACAACAACAACAACAACAACAACGACGACAACAATAATAACGATGACGACGACGAAAACAACAACGGTGACGACGACGACGACGACGACGACAACAACAACAACAACAACAACAACAACAACAACACAACAACAAACCCAAAAACAACAGAACAAACAAACAAAAATCCACACGCTAGAAAATGGAATACAACTCCCACCCCCCCACCTCCTAACTCGTAAAACTGACAACATAACGACACCATAATCATCAGCAACAAATCCATATTACATTGCCAGAGTTGAAGGCAACATCAACCTTTCTTTCCAAAAAAAAACCCCCAAAAAACCAAAAAGAAAACCAACAACAAAAAACAAAACAACAACAACAACAACAAAAACAGAAACAAAAGCAAAAACAAAAAAAAAAACAAACAAAAATCCCAAACAAAACAAAAAAACACCCTTTGCCAGCTTACAGTAGACTCCAGTAATCTTCAGCGGACGTAAAAGAACGGTCAGTCTTGTGGCGGCCAGACATGACCAAATCCCATTGTTCCTGCTAGATGTTTTGTTTCTGCTGTCACTGTGGTGATCCTTCAGGAAGTGGGGATGGCTTAGGGGATAATAAAACAGCATGGAACCACAAGAATAATCTCTGCTAATATTATCTGGATCTGCTATAATGCGAGGTAATTTTCGTTGCTACAACTGGGACAAAACGAACGTAAAATAGGATGCAGATGACTATTGCCAACTTGTTGTCTACTTCATTCGTTTACTCATATTCTGATTCATTTATTTTGATGGCTCATTGTATGGTTTAAATCCACCTGTATCATCCTTTGAGTGATTGACTATTCGTCTGGCTGATTGATTAATTGAGTAATTGGGATTATGAAGTTAGTGAGTGAATGAGTGAGATAGTGAGGGAGTGTGTGAGTGATGATTGAGTAAGTGTGTGTTTGTATCATGGGAGATTAAAGAAATTACCACTCAATAAAATTTGCTTGAAACATAACTTACCATGCATAAAAACCAGACTAAATTTAACCAAAGCAATTACAAATATAAACTAATACACGTAATAATACATTAATTAAAAGGAAAAACCATAATTGATGTTAACAGGCTGTACTTATTATATCACGAACAATAAATATAAATCATTTATTCATTCTGAGTTGTATGTTTCATCCAGTTGAAGGTACTGCTGCTACGTTTTATGAATACTATTTCATACGAAGAATATGATGACCAGTTTTGAGTCAATGTAAAAGGAAAGTGTTGAAAAAATGGCACAGCTGCCTCTGATTGGCTAAAATTAGTGCCTGGAATCAAACCAGAACAGAAAACGATCTTAAATCAACAAATCAGATCAGTCACAAGAAAGCTGATTGACAAAGGTATTCAATTAGAAGAGGTCAAAATTTTGATATAGCTACTAACTATAAACCTTATCACATCATCATCAAGTTCCCTGCCGCATGGCGTTGGCAATCAGGGCCATCCATATGTATCTATCCCTTGTTGCCGCAAGCACATCTTCCACCCTCTATGCCTCAGACACCCTGCAAGTCCGTCCAATATTTTTTTCCCTAGGTCTACCTGGTGCTCTCTTTCCCTCCACCTTTCCTGTTGTGACCAAGTGCTTTAATTCTTTCTTGTTTTGTCTGGCCATGATTATACTTGGGAAAGTACGATGGTGGTTTCCCGTTGCCTTCCATCGGTTTGTGTATGGTCTCTCCGTTAGCCTTTGTCGTTCCCTCGACAACCTACATTGCTGTAGGGGTGACTCTCCCAAGATAACCACCAGGCAGTGGTGCTATTTACCCATATCACCTTTGTCAAAAGAGCGAGCTGTGATGGAGGGGATGTGGGCTATCAACGTCATGTTCACGGGTTGCCGGTGCAGCACACGCTCGACTGGTTACCAGCATGCAGCATCCTCTGCCGTGACCTCACGCGTTGTCAGGAAGAGAGGACCCGAAACCCACTGCCACTGGCCTTTAATTTGTCTTCGCAAATGATGGGTTGGGGACCAGCGTGAAATACTGACCTGCATTGTCCGGGGGAGAAACCAGCACCCGTGGTGGAAGAGAGTCCTTCATTCTTCTACTCTGTTTTTAACCATCTCTCTCTCTCTGTCTGTCTGTCTGTCTGTCTGTCTCTCTGTCTCTTGTCTCTATCTCTCCTCCCACCCTTTCTCCCCTGTAAGAAACAAACAGTCCAGCATCCATCCTCATCAACGAGTCATACACAGACAGACAAACAGACAGGCAGGCAGGCAAGCAAGCAGGCAGGCAGGCAGACAGACAGACAGACAGACACAGGCAGGCAGGCAGGCAGACAGGCAGGCAGGCAGACAGACAGACAGGCAGACAGACAGACAAGCAGGCAGGCAGACAAAAATAGTCAGACAGACAGACAGACGGACGGACAGACAGACAGACAGACGGACAGACAGAGAGACAGAAGAGACAGACAAAGAGACACATTTGCATTGTTTATCAATAACAACAATAACGGTGAAAATGACGTTCAAAAACACATCAAGATTACTTTCACATGATAAAATTACTTCCTGCAGGAAGCTGGTGGATGGGGGTGGGGGGGGGGGGGGTGGGCTGAGGGAGTCAAAGGGTTATGTTTTGACAATTGGTGGACAGGGTCATGCATGAGTCAAAGGGTCAACAGCACACTCTCCGCATTCCCACAGACCATGGACAATTTTTGCTAAAGCTTGCTGGCTTACCACAAATGACAAATCCTTTTCCTTCCTAATGCTCCCTTCTTCAAAGGATGTGTAAGGTCAACAGGAGAGGAACGTGTGCAGTGTACATGTACTCTCCAAATAGTACCAGGCCAGACGTAGAGGTCTTTAGACAGGCCTGCTGGCTATTGGGAGATGAACGGGACAGTGAGGTGTAGTAGAGAGGGAAGGAGGGAACCGATCGATGAACCGAATGGAAGAAATGATGGACCGAGGTCGGAGGCACGCGCACGCACGTGCATACACAAAAGACGTGCGCATGCGCACATACACGCAAGTTCGCTCTCACACACACGCACGCACGCATACACACACACAGACGCATGCATGTGTGCTCACACACACATTCACACACACACATATTCACACACACACACACATACACACACACACACACACGCACACACGCACACACAAAACACACACACACACACACACACACACACACACCACACACACACACACACATACACACACACACACACACACACACACACACACACACACACACGTTTGTGTCAGAAACTGATAAAAGTGTCAACACATCAAGATTAACTTTCTATGAAAAGTTCTCAGCCAGAATGATAAATATTAGAATTCAAAAAAAAAAAAAAAAAAAAAAAGTCTGGCCACTTTGAAAATAATGAAGAATTGTTGAAATCTGAAAGTGCTGTTTGTGCAAATGTGAGATTAACTGGAAACATGTACGCACACACACACACACACACACACACACACACACACACACACACACACACACACACACACTTACACACTTACACACACACACACACACACACACACACACACACACCACACACACACACACACACACAGAGTGTAAACTTGCATTTCAAGCATATAATATATTTTGCTTGAGTTAGATTGTTTTCTTACGATGTGACTACAGTTACGCTTAGCTTTTGTATTTTGCATTTGTCTGAATTACTTGTTAGAAACAGATATTAAAAAGAAAGAAAAATTAAGCCTGGACACAGAAAACTTTATTCAGCCCCCTGGTCAGCGCACATAAGTATAAATTAAGAGAGTCAGATGCACAGACACATTTCATGTGAAGATAGAAAATTTATAGTTTATGGTATGAATAGAAATAAAACATTATACAGATCCCTGGTCAGCGCACATAAGTATAAATTAAGAGAGTCAGATGCACAAACATTTCATGTGAAGATAAAAAATTTATAGTTTATGGTATGAGTAGAAATAAAACATTATACAGATCCCTGGTCAGCGCACATAAGTATAAATTAAGAGAGTCAGATGCACAAACATTTCATGTGAAGATAAAAAATTTATAGTTTATGGTATGAGTAGAAATAAAACATTATACAGATCCCTGGTCAGCGCACATAAGTATAAATTAAGAGAGTCAGATGCACAAACATTTCATGTGAAGATAGAAAAGTTACAGTTTATGGTATCAGTAGAAATAAACTTCATTTACTATATCAGAAAACTACGAAAATCGAATCAGAACGCATATTTAATATAACCAGACAAGACAGGCGAAAATTTTCGGCCAACTGGTCTTTGTCAAGCGTAAATGTAAGAAAACAAACGAACAAACACTAAATACAAAAATGAGCAGAAAAATGCTGAAATTTCCCTGCTGCCTCGTCCAGTTTATTCGTTTGTGATCTTACGTTTACGCTTGACAAAGGCCAGTTGGCCGAAAATTTGCGCCTGTCTTGTCTGGTTGTATTAAATACGCGTTTTGGTTCTATTTTCGTGTTTTTTTTTTCGTTCCTGTTTGCTTGAACGCGAGTAGTCACACTTGTTTTGGATTTCAGAAAATAGTAAGATTAAGTGTGGGTCGAAACATATCCATGTTGCAGCCAAACATATGTCGCTGGTGCTCTGACAAAAAGGTCACCAAACTACACACACCACACCACCACAACCACAATTGCAGCAAACAACCCTGGCAGCATAATAATCACAAAGGTTTTCCTCACTTCTTTCGTTAAACGCCTGTCTCTGCCTCCCCAAAGGATTTACTGAAGAACTGCGAGGGCTTAGCAAGGTCAGCAGAATGGTATGGAGAAGGAAAAAAGGCTTAGTGTCGTGGTGTAGTGGTTAACGCAACGGACTACCGACTGGAAGCAGCAGCAGTAAGATGGCGGACAAGCCGACAATCAGGCAAAAAGATGGCGGACGAAGTTCCTTTTTAGCAACAAAAATCGATCTCTATCTCCCTTGACAACCTCTTAAAGAACTGCAAAGCCTTAACATGGACAACAAGACGGTATGGATTAGGACAGTAAGACAGCATTAACGTTTTCCCAAGAGGATGGCAGAGGAGGATTGAAGTTAGCAGTGGGAGGGGTGTTGGTGGAGGTAAAGACCGCTGACAATGTAGACAATGCTCTCTACTGAGTAATCTGCAGTATAGACAACGGCTCTATGTAACAAGGAAAACTTGTTGACGTTAAAGATTCTTTAACGAGCACTGTGAATGTGTTGGCTATATAAAATAAGGATTTTCTTCACATCCGAAGAAAAGAAGTTCCCAGAAAGGAAGTAGAGTGACACAAAACTCTATACAAATCCTGGATTTAAACCTGGTACCTCTTGATTCCTATACACACGCACACGAGTATAGATTACTACTGTACATTGCATAACCACAGCCACAGAGACTTCAGAGAGGCAAAGTAGTTGCGAAAGTTTATTAATAAACCAGATTTCCGTCTAAAATTATTCAATGTGTTAATAGTTTCTTCAAATAGTTGCGAAAGTTTCTCACTTCTAACAGCCGAAGTCTGTCTTTCTTTCCCGTGAGGACCGGGAGTGAT
>CM060310.1:63769370-63771870 GCA_030674185.1 Monoplex corrugatus
CACCACCACCACCACACAACAACAACAACAACAAAACCAGTCATACCCACTTGAAGGTGGAAGTTTAACACCTGCATCATCAGCATGATGCCCTAACACACTGGGTTAACAGGGCACACTAAAAAATAAATAAATAAACAAACAAACGAACAAATTAACAAAAGACATAAACGAACAAATAAACAAGCACACACACACACACACACACACACACACACACCACAACACACACACACACACACACACACACACACAAACAACCCCCCCCCCCAAACTTTGGCCTCCCTGAGGGTTGAACGTATGACCTTTGCGTTATGGGACTAACAGATAGACAGATAGATGTCTCACCTGTCTCACCTGTCGGCGTCACCGGGTTCAGTGTTGGCCTTTCAGTTTCAGTTTCAATTTCTCAAGATGACTTCTCCGTGCTAGGAGTGAGTTCCATATGCACTAACGTCACAGGTGGTATGTGATGGAGAAGAATCAGAATGATCATGGCACAAGCCTTAAGCCTGCACATAAACCCACGAGCTGGCCAGGTCCTGAGGCCCTACCTAGATCGTCCCATAACCCTGGGATCGTAGGGGAGTGAGATGACAAAGACCTCAACTTTTCTCGGGGCCAGCATTATGAGGGGGGCGCCCAACTCCTCTCCCTCGTTTCAAATTCATATTCATATTCACATTTTCTTTACCAAAACATCAGAAAGGCGAGAAGGCTAATTGGTCTTCAAGGAGAGGACCTGGGAAGTCAACCTCTTTCTACAATGTTTTTATACCAAGGAAGCCGGGCAATGCCTTACTCTTCACGATTTTTGACTGCAGTGGGATCTTTAGCGTGTGCAGCCAAAAGACACACGGATCCGACTCGTTTTTCGTTCCCTTCCGAAGGACTAGACGTTCAGTTCGATTCTCCGGCCAAACTGAAGAGAAAAGTCGAGGCCTCTACGGGGAGCGAACCCTGGAACCTCGAGTTTAGTTATTGGCAGGCGAACGTCTGAACTATTCTGTCACTCTTCTCCCGTCTCCCTCCCGGTATTGGTCGCTGCACTCTTGACGCCACCACCTCCCTCCAGGCCACTCTGTCTTGACTTTTGTGGACAACTTCTAGAATCTTTAGGCCACTGATGTCGGTTATGTCTTCGATGTATGAGATTGGAGGTCTGCCTTTTTTTTCCTTTTTGTCTCTGTATTTCCTTGAAAAATGGTTCGCCATGAGGTCCGTGTTTTTGCTACGTGACACATGGCCAGTGTGTTTTAGTCTTGTCTTGTTGATGTCTGCTAGTAGTTTACTGGTGGTATCAAGTTGGTTCTTTTATCTGTCCATGTGAAACTTAGCAGTCTTCGATATAACCACATCTCTGTGCCTAAATTCTTTCAGAGACGTAGACTTTGTGAATGATATTGATTTATAAGGTCGTTAGTGTTTAGCATTTAATAATGTCCGTGTTAGGATTTCTAGCACCATTTGGGGTTTGGTTTCTCTCTGTCTTGTCTCTGTCTCTGTCTCTGCCTCTGTCTCAGTCTCTCTCTCTAAATCTCTCTCTCTGTCTGTGAGGGTGTGTGTGTATGTGTGTGTATGCCTGTGTGAATGAATGTGAGTGCGCGTGTGTGAGTGGGTGAGGCATATATATATATATATATATATATATATATATATATATATATATATATTATTATTATTTTGTGTGTGTGTGTGTGTGTGTGTGTGTGTGTGAGTGTGTATGTGTGTGTGTGTGTGTGTGTGTGTGTGTGTGTGTGTGTGTGTGTGTGTGTGTGTGTGTGTGTGTGTGTGTAAGTGAATGAGTATGTGTGTGTGTACGCGCCCGCGTGGGCTCATAATCATGTCCGCATATTTAATTTGTTAATCTTGTCATTCGAAGCATCCCGCGATATTTTTCACTCCTACGACAAAAAATTTTAAGCTGATGATCCTTTGAGTTAACCGAGTCGGAAATGAAGTGGCGATGGAGCATCGTTCTATCATCCATCAGACATAAAGTGATCAGAGATTTGCTAACAGGGCCAGGCCTGTGTGAAGTTAGCATGCTGCCTCCATTTCCTGTGTGTGTGTGTGTGTGTGTGGATTATGTTTGACATCACTGATAGCAACATGTTTTTTTTCGGGTCCTCGTTAGCTCACAGGGTTAGAGCGACATGCTGATAACGCAGAGGACATGGATTCGACTCCTCATGCGGCCCAGAGTCGTTTTTATTTTTCATTTATCAGCGGGTTGGCTTGCTCTTTTTTGTTTTATAGAGCTGTGGACTCAGATCTATTGTCTCGAGTTCAATTCCAGCCTGCAGTCCAGTCCTATTCCTGGCTTGTTTGCTAACCCTCTTTAATGCTTCCATTATTCTGTGGTGTCAATGTTTTCGTTTGTCCTTTCTGTCCATTTTAGGACCTTATCAGCGTACGGTTTTGCGCAGGTTCAGAAAGTCTGGAATATGGTCACTGTCTGATTGGGTGGAGCGCATATAGACTTGCCCTAGTGCGATGA
>CM060310.1:63776870-63779370 GCA_030674185.1 Monoplex corrugatus
CAGTGTTAGCAGACAACACTGATTACAGACAGCATTACCAGACAACATTGATTACAGACATATTAGCAGACAACACTGATTACAGACAATATTATCAGACAATGTTGATTAAAGACAGTGTTACCAGACAAAATTGATTACCACACAACATTGATTGCAGAGAGCATTAGCAGACAACATTGATTACAGTGTTAACAGACAACGTTGATTACAGACAGTGTTAGCAAACAACATTGATTACAGACAGTGTTAGCAGACAACATTGATTACAGACAGAGTTAGCAGACAACATTGATTACAGACAGTATTAGCAGACAACATTGATTACAGACAGTGTTTAACAGACAACATTGATTACAGACAGTGTTAGCAGACAACATTGATTACAGACAGTGTTAGCAGACAACATTGATTACAGACAGTGTTAGCAGACAACATTGATTACAGACAGTGTTAGCAGATAACATTGATTACAGACAGTGTTAGCAGACAACATTGATTACAGACAGTGTTAGCAGGCAACATTGATTACAGACAGTGTTAGCAGACAACACTGATTACAGATAGCATTACCAAACAACATTGGTTACAGACATATTAGCAGACAACACTGATTACAGACAATATTACCAGACAATGTTGATTAAAGACAGTGTTACCAGACAAAATTGATTACCACACAACATTGATTACAGAGAGCATTAGCAGACAACATTGATTACAGACAGTGTTAGCAGACAACATTGATTACAGACAGTATTAGCAGACAACATTGATTACAGACAGTATTAGCAGACAACATTGATTACAGAGAGCATTAGCAGACAACATTGATTACAGACAGTATTAGCAGACAACATTGATTACAGAGAGCATTAGCACACAACATTGATTACAGACAGTATTAGCAGACAACGTTGATTACAGACAGTGTTAGCAGACAACGTTGATTACAGACAATATTAGCAGACAACATTGATTACAGACAGTGTTAGCAGACAACATTGATTACAGACAGTGTTAGCAGACAACATTGATTACAGACAGTGTTAGCAGACAACATTGATTACAGACAGTGTTAGCAGACAACATTGATTACAGACAGTGTTAGCAGACAACACTGATTACAGACAGCATTACCAAACAAAATTGGTTACAGACATATTAGCAGACAACACTGATTACAGACAATATTACCAGACATTGTTGATTAAAGAGAGTGTTACCAGACAAAATTGATTACCACACAACATTGATTACAGAGAGCATTAGCAGACAACATTGATTACAGACAGTGTTAGCAAATAACATTGATTACAGACAGTGTTAGCAGACAACACTGATTACAGACAGCATTAGCAGACAACATTGATTACAGACAGTGTTAACAGACAACATTGATTACAGAGAGCATTAGCAGACAACATTGATTACAGACAGTATTAGCACACAACATTGATTACAGAGAGCATTAGCAGACAACATTGATTACAGACAGTGTTAGCAGACAACATTGATTACAGACAGTGTTAGCAGACAACATTGATTACAGACAGTGTTAGCAGACAACATTGATTACAGACAGCATTAGCACACAACATTGATTACAGACAGTGTTAACAGACAACATTGATTACAGTGTTAACAGACAACATTGATTACAGACAGTGTTAGCAGACAACGTTAATTACACACAGTATTAGCAAACAATGTTGATTAAAAACAATATTAGCAGACAACTTTGATTACAGACAATATTAGCAGAAGGAATTGATTACAGACAGTATTAGCAGACAACGTTGATTACAGACAGTATTAGCAATGTTCATTACAGACAGTATTAGCAATGTTCATTACAGACAGTATTAGCAGAGAACGTTGATTACAGACAGTATTAGCAATGTTCATCACAGACAGTATTAGCAATGTTCATTACATACAGTATTAGCAATGTTCATTACAGACAGTATTAGCAGACAACGTTGATTACAGACAGTATTAGCAATGTTTATTACAGACAGTATTAGCAATGTTCATTACACTATTTACAGACAGTATTAGCAATGTTCATTACAGACAGTATTAGCAATGTTCATTACAGACAGTATTAGCAGACAACGTTGATTACAGACAATATTAGCAATGTTCATTACAGACAGTATTAGCAATGTTCATTACAGACAGTATTAGCAGACAACGTTGATTACAGACAGCAGTCAACATTGATTACGTACCGTATTAAAAGACAATGTTGATTACAGACAGTATTAGCAGACAACACTGATCACAGACAGTGTTAACAGACAATGTTGATTACAGACAGTATTAGCAGACAACACTGATCACAGACAGTGTTAACAATGTTGATTACAGACAGTATAAGCAGACAACACTGATAACAGACAGCAGTCAACATTGATTAAAGACAGTATTAACAGACCAACATTGATTACAGTGTTAGCAGACAATATTGATTACAGACAGTATTAGCAGACAATGT
>CM060310.1:63799370-63836870 GCA_030674185.1 Monoplex corrugatus
CGATGAACAGGAACAACAGTTTCAGTTTTAGTTTGTTATGACGACGTCTGCGCGCTCGGAATGAATTCTATATGCACTAACGTCACAGGTGCCATCTGATGGAGAAACTTCAGAATGATCACGGCACACGCCTTGAGCCTGCACATAAACCCATAAGCTGGCCAGGTTCTGAGGTCCTACCTAGATAGTTCCATAACCCTGAGGTCGTAGGGAAGTGAGGTGACAGATACCTCAACTTTTCCCAGGGCCAGCATTATGATGGTAAAAAAAGAGGAAATTTCTAGCACAGAATTTCCAGAAAGTGCGGATACCACTTACACTGAAAGAGCCCCCAGCATCCCCGCAGGTGTGTGTGTGTGTGGGGGGGGGGTGGGGTGGGGGGGGGGTTTGCAACACAATGCTACAGACAACAGGTGCAAGGACAATGAAGGGATTGAGGGAATCACAACTCATGCAGTCAAATGAATCCATTCGACTGAAACAAGGACAAGTTTGTCACGAACGCCGGTCGCCATGGCGCAGTGGTTACGCAACGGACCATTGGAAGGATTTGGATCAAATCCCATCGGTTCTGTCAAAATTACTGTCGTTTTCTTGGCCCCAAAGGCTACGATCCTACTTTGAGCGTGGTATTGGCTTAGCAGAAAGACTTGTGGTAAGGGATGCGTCATTAAGTCCTTCTGAAGGTTTTTCTCACTGAAGGTTTCTGAAGGGTCATTGAAGGTATTCAAAGGGTCATTGAAGGCTTTTCTCAAATCTCCAGACCAGCACCGAAGATGTCCGTGTCTCTTGAGCCTGGTTGTCCCCATGATATGCTATAAAGTAAGTGTAACGTGCAGCCTTGTCTTAATCCAGACTGGGAACACCGTAGCATTATGATTATGATCAAGATCATGATCATCATCATGATCATGATCATTATCATCATCATCATCATCATCATCATCGTCATCATCATCATCATCATCATCATCATCATCATCATCATCATCATCATCATCATAACATTGTGAATGGTTCTCCCAAACTCTGTGGCCATCAGTATGGCTCAGGAAATGGGACAGAAAAAGAGTTTGTCACGAGCAGTGTAAGTATACGTCAGACTCAGAGAATCCATTGAATCCACTCAACCGAGATGTGGACAAGTTTTTGCGCGTACACATTTGGTTCAACTAATCAAAAATCACTCAAACAAGACACAGAAGTTCATGGAGCGCGGTTTAAGTGCATTACACAGAGAGGTTAAAGTATCTTTGGGAAGCAAAGGGCACACGATTTTATCAGTCAACGGAACATCTGTGCTGATTATCTATGCTTTCATTTTACAAACTCACTCAACATCCTCGCGCATTAGCAAAAATGCACGAGTTAGCCATAATTTGTAGTTTGTTCAAGAGGGATTCACTGCACTTGGAAAACTCCATATGCGCTCCACCCAAATCTGCCAGCAATTATCTGACAAACATCCGAAGCCTGGGCGACACCCTATGCATTAAGCTGGCACCATCAGAATGATGGAAACATTAAGATGGGCAGCAAACAGGCCAGTTTTTAATGTTGCGGGCTGGGATTGAACTCAAGATATCAGATCTTGAATCCACGGCTCTGACAACTAGCCCGCTAAAACGCCCAATGTAGTTAGCGTTAACATGAAGTATTGAAATGATACCATCAAACTATACAAAATCGCAATCCTCCATATATGGAGGATTGTATTTGTTGTCCTAGTTTGTTGGCTGTAATTTTGTGTATCAGTCTGTTGGTTCTAGTATGTTGTTATGGTCACTTATTTATTGCCCTGCTTTGTTGGCTCTATTCTTATGTACTAGTTGGTTAGTTGTCATCATCATCATGTGCCCTGCCCCATGGCGTTAGCGATCATGTCCCTCCATACCAATCTATCCTTCGTCTCTGCAAGTACATCTCCCACCCTTTCTATCTTCATCCACTGTGCAGGTGCGCCCAATGTTTTTTCCATGGGTCTACCTGGTGCTCTTTTTTCCTTCCAGCTTTCCTGTTCTCACTTAGTGCTCGAATTTCTCTTGTCTCGTAAAAATGTCCTGTGAATGTTGCTTCTCTTTTCGTAATGTCCTTCATTAATGTTCTTTTTGTGTCTGCTTCCTTCAAGACTGTCTTGTTTGTTTTCTTTGCTGTCCATAGAACTTTCAATATTGTTCTTAGAAACCATATCACCTGCCTCAATCGTAGTTGTACTAGATTTTTAAATCTTGATTTGTTAGGTCTTTGTGTGTTGGCTCTAATGTGTGTGCACTGATTTGTCGGTTGCAGTTGTTTTTGGTCTTGATTTGTTGGCGCTTGTTTGCTGACGCCAGTTATATTAGCTCTAGTTTGTTCCTTCTAGTTTTCAAGCCCACAATTATTGATGTAAGATTGCCAGCTCTGTTTTGATGGCCCTGGTTTGTAGGAAATAGGTTTTGAACACAGTTAACTAGTGTGACGTTGTTAGTTCGTATTTAATGCCCTAGCGTTGCCACACATTTGTTGGCTTCATAAAAAAAAAAAAATTAACGGCTCACCCCCCTAAAGCAATGATATATCAGCCATTTGGAAAAGAAGGGGAATGCTTGCTATCTGTTATCATCAACCGTACCCATCCTAAATCTGTTACATTTTTTCATCATTAGTGACTTTATTTAATACCAGTCTTCTCTTTATTCTGCAACAAACACCTTGGTTAAGCTTCCGTCGGCATTGTTTCTACATCGAAGTAGAAGTCCAGTTTGATGGTGTGATATGATACAAACACAACATATACTACACGTCATTATTGAAGGGCCAGGAACGTTTTTGAGTCAATTTTTGAAAGGAGAAATAACCTATTTTCTCTTACTCTTTTCTCCAATTCGTTGCCGTAACTGAATGGATAAGAGCTCAGACAACATTGCAGTTTCCTTTTGGCACGTGTTTGGGGATTTGCCGATTTGCAATGGGCGGCCCAAGGAAGACAATTTCCACACGAAATTGTCGAATCTTCAGCAGGGTCTCTCTGACGACGCAGGCAAGGTAGCGACAAAATTCGCTTTGCACGTGCAAGGCAAGCCCTTTTTAAACACTACTCCAGCCAAAGTTGCCCGCAGACGAGGATAAAAAGGACCCGTTCTTGGTTCGTTTTAACCATGCTTGCAAGACGACGGATGACGGATGAGCAGCGGGGGAGAGCCCTCGCTCTGCTTGATGAAGGCCTAGCGCAGCGGGAAGTTGCTAGACGACTTGAAGTGTCGCATTCCACAATCCAGAGACTGCTGGAGCGCTTCAATGAGACTGGAGCAGTCCAGGAAAGGCGTCACATGGGTCGACCCAGAGTAACGACAAGACAGCAAGACCGCTACCTTGCCCTCTCCGTCCTGAGGGAAAGGGCATCCACTGCGGTGACCTTGAGGGGTCAGCTGAGGGACGCAACAGGTGCTAACATCAGCTGCAGCACGGTGAGAAGACGGCTACATGAGGCAAACTTGAGGTCACGGAGACCGGCCGTCCGACCCGTGCTGTCACCGGTCAACAGAGTGCGCCGCATGACCTGGGCCAGGGAGCACGTGACCTGGACAAGGCAACAGTGGGCCCGGGTCTTGTTTTCGGATGAGTCCAGGTTCACCCTGACCTTTAACGATGGCCGGGCTCGGGTGTGGCGACGTCAAGGGGAGAGGTTCGCTGACGCCACTGTCCAAGAGCATAACCGGTACGGCGGCGGGTCGGTGATGGTGTGGGGTGGCATGAGCCGTGGTACCCGGACCCCCCTGCTCCCCATTGACGGCATCCTGAACGGGGTCCGGTACCGGGACGAGGTTCTGGCGGCCGTGGCACTGCCTGCGCTTGTGGACCTTGGTCAAGGCGCCATCTTCCAGGACGACAATGCACCTGCGCATCGAGCACGCCTTGTGACCGACTTCCTGGAGCAGCATGAAGTCGTCCGTATGGCCTGGCCAGCGTGCTCACCTGACCTGAACCCAATTGAACACCTCTGGGATGTGCTCGGGAGGCGCATCAGGGACAACCACCCCCCACCGGGCACCCTGGCCAGGCTGGTCGACATCCTGCAGATCGAGTGGGCGGCCATCCCTCAGGACACACTCCGTACCCTTGTGGGGTCGATGCATCGGCGCTGTGAAGCATGCATCCAGGCTCGGGGCGGACACACGCGATATTGAAAACAGATTGGCCAAATCTGACACTTTCTGTTTTTTGAAAAGGGGGGGATGTTCCTTTAAATGCATGTGCTGTTCACTAATGGGTCATTGTGCTAATTTCTTTTTCCAAAACAGGTGTGGAAATGATGAAATAAAACATAGAATCAATTCTAAACATTGTCAATTATTTCAACTTAAAATTAGAGAGGAAGGAAGAAGTGGCCCTTAAATTATGATTAGGAGTATATTTTGCTTTCTTTTCTGTTTCTGTTTTGTGTACATTTCACTGTCCTCTTATTTTTGTCATCTCCGATTCTGTGTGCCATAGCTAATCATTTTATTTTTTTTGCTGTATTTGAGACGCCTGTTAGGCTGCTATACTGTGGTGAGTTGGCAGCGTAGGCAGAACATTAGGGTTGGCACTAGTAGCCTCATGGGCGATGTTATTTGTCAGTTTGCCTCTGTAATCTCTGGTGCGTTACATGTTTTATACTTTGTTAATACGTTTGCGGGTGGTGTGATTTTTTTTTCATTTAGCGCCCTGATTTTTCTTGAATGCCCACACTGTGCAGGCGTTATCTTGCTGCATAGTCTGCATATCTCGTCTTCGGTGAGCGTGTATGATGAGTGTTTTCATGTTTCCATAAGTCACCAGACAATGACATGACTCACAGGATCTTTAACGTGCGCATTTGTTGTTCTGCGTGCGACAGGTTGGGGTCGCTACTCACAGAGGATTAGGCCGTGGGCGACTCGCGCGACAAAAGTGCATTGACCGGGAATCGAACCTGGATCACCCACATGGCAGGCGAGTATTCTACCACTAGACCACCGATGCTGTTAGCAGGGAGCAGGGAGAAGAGTGGCAGAATGGTTCAGACGTTCGACTACCAATAACTAAACTCGAGGTTCCAGGGTTCGCTCCCTGTAGAGACCTCGACTTTTAATCTTCAGTTTGACCGGAAAATCGAACTCAATGTCTAGTCCTTTGGAAGGGGACGAAAAACTAGTCGGACCCGTTTGCCTTCTGGCTAGTCTGCGCACGCTAAAGATCCCACGGCATCTGAAAATCGTGAAGAGCAGGGCATTGCCCGGCTGCCTCGGTAAAAAGCATCGGAGAGAAAGATTGATTTCCCAGGTCCCACCCCTTGAAGACCAATTAGCCTTCTTGCCTTTCTGAAGTCTTGATTAAAAAAAATGTGAATATAAATATGAATCTGAAGCGAGAGAGAGGTGATGAGCGCTGCCACATCACTCCCCTACGACCCTAGGGTTATGAAACTATCTAGGTAGGACCTCAGATCTTTTGATCCAGGTAATCGTGAAACTCTTCACCAGTTACCCATTAAGCTGAAGGTAGCAAGGTAGGATCGAACTCCAGACTTCCAGTAGGAAAACTGATGTCTTACCCGCATGAGTAACGCGCCTGTTTTAAAGTGTGATAAACTGACTGGAATAGCTGGTGCCAGCGCCGAGAGAGCCTACTGCATTTGTCCTTAACCCTTTCAATCCTGCACCCCTATCCGTCAGCTGCAGGAAGCTGGTGGATAGAGTGAGGGAGGGAAAATGTTAAGGTTTTGATTTGCTATCATGACTGGCAATACAGAATGCTGGCGGATAGGGTAAGGGAGTCAAAGGGTTGAAAGACTAGTACATAGTGGCTGAAAATTGTTTTGATGGAAAATTGCATATTTACACCTTGAACTGTGTTACATGCAGTTTAAATTCTGTTGATTGACGAGGTTGTTTGGTTTTGGAGTATCAACGTTTTACAGCCGTAAAATGCCCATAAGTGTTACCCAATGCTATAATAAAAGTGTAAGCTGGAACAAATACCAGGGGATATTTATAAGAACGACAATACACAAACGTATCATTCTTAAGTCTACAGAGAGAAAGTTTTGCATAAGAAAAATGGATTCCACGACCTTGCCTGTTTCCTCCTTCCCCTACTCATGTCTCTCTGTGTGCATCTCCTCCTTTTCTGCTTTCTACCTTTTCCTCATTTTCTTTCTTTCATTTCCTCCCTGTCCTTTCCTTTCCATTTTTCTTTCTTTTCGTCCGTCTTCTTGTCTTTTATGGTTGAGTTTTTCTTCCTTATTTTGATATCCCTTTAAATAAAAAGAAAATTATTTTCACTTCGACACGGAGGGATGCGTCTCTTTCTGTCTGTCTGTCTGCCTGTCTGTCTGTCTGTCTCTTTGTATCAGTGAAATAGACCTGAGAGGACTTATGCACATGCTTGTGACTTAAGCCATAGTCATTTTGGATCTTCTCCATCACACGTCTGTGGAGTCAGTGTGTATGGAATTCATTCAAAAGCGCAAAGACGTCTTCTTGAGAAACAAACAGAAACATCTGAAAAAAATTTGTTCTCACATTTTTTTTATCACAGACAGACAGGTTCAGAGTGGATCTTTACCAAATTCTGGTAAACGGTCTGAACTGTTGCGGAGTTGCGAATGTACAAGTTTGGAAGGCAAGGCGTCAAGGGTCAAGGTCAAGGACACACGCGAATGTATAAGTTTGTTTGGCAGGCAAGACATCACGGTGGATTCAAGATGCGAGATATTAAGTCTAATGCTCTACTGAAAAACAAAACACAAAACAAAAAAATAAAACAAAACAAAGCAAACAAAACAAAACAAAACACATCTTATGTTTTATTATAGAAACTTCTGACAATATTGGAATTCTTTTTTTTCGCTGTTGTGACAATCATTTTGTTCTTCTCTTTATCATCTTTACATTCAACTAAAATGTGGTTCTATAGACATCTCTTAAGGGTAAGTTGGAAAGGCAAAGGAAGTGACAAGAGCATATTCGACGAGCTGAAAACCCGAACAAACAGTAATCCTTAAAAAGAAATTGACCTTCTTTAGACATGTGTGCTGAAACACAAAGGCGTTTTCATGAAAGATGTCATTCAGGGAAAAGTCGAAGGCAAAAGAGGAAGGGGAAGCCACGAACATATTACCTAGGAAACATCAAGGAGTGGACAGGTCGTAACAGTCCAGAACGACAGATGTGGAGGACAGAGACCTGGAGAGCAGTGCGGGCAGCCAACGTTCCAAGGAGTGATGCTGTAGACTCAGCTGACCTTTATCATCTGGTCCATTGTTTTTTGTTTCATTTCTGACAGTTCCAGAAGCAGGACTCCAGAAAAGCAAGACAGACGAGTGGACTGTGTGCTTTATATTAACACCAGGTGGCCAGGTCCTGGTCCAGATTTTCATAAAAGGCAAGTTAATGACTTCATTTCCATCTTGGTCCGTGCCTGTTACCACCGGTACCACTGCCGGATCTGCCGAGACGATCTGTTTTGATTAAAGAAAATTGAAAGTGCTGTCAATCTGTGTGGGCCTTGCTCAGAGAGACAGAGAGAGAGAGAGAGAGGGGGGTGGAGTGGAGGGAGGGAAGGAGGCAGGGAGAGGGATAGAGAGAGAGAGACAGACAGACTTTAGAATTTTTATTCAAGAAAGGCCATAGTCCCTACTGAACGGGTGCTTGTAAGTATTATGAAATAATCAGATAGCATATCAAATAGGATTAACGATCAACAACAAAATGAACTGTACATTACGGTTAAGCAATTTCCCCGATTTTAGCTGCTTTAAGCAGGGACAAACCAAAATTCTTGATACAATCGAAACGAGTTGAATACATTAACAAACACAATTTAAACTTATTTGGGCATCTCTTAGGCTAATACTTTTGAGGGATAAACCTTGAACGGATTTCATCTAAAGCTGGACAGCACAGGACAAAATGTATTAGAGAAAGAGAGAGAGAGAGAGAGAGAGAGAGAGAGAGAGAGACAGACAGACAGACAGACAGAGACAGAGAGACAAAGCAGCAGCAGCAACATCATCAACAACAACAACTAACGCCCCCTTCCTTATCTCCCCTTCCTCTCCTTTCCAGTTCCAGACAGACGTGAGTCAGTGTAACTTTCCAAAGGAGATTGAGAAATGGCTGGTAAGCTACATGCAGATCTGTTTAGCTGAGAAACATAGCCTCTCTGCAGAGGTTTTTCCAACTACGATCCAAAGTTTAGTTCAGGCAGCTGCTACTTCGAAATGAAATCTGGACGAACTTTGAAACAGAGAGAGAGAGAGAGTGAGAGGGGAGAGAGAGAGAGAGAGAGAGAGAGAGAGAGAGAGAGAGAGAGAGAGAGAGAGAGAGAAACAGACAGAAAGACAGAGAGAGAGAGAGAGACAGAAAGACACAGAGAGAGAGAGAGAGAGAGAGAGAGAGAGAGAGAGAAAGACAGAGAGAGACAGAAAGACAGAGAGAGAGAGAGAGAAAGAAAGAATGAGAGGGAGAGAGAGAGAGAGAGAGAGAGAGAGAGAGACGGAGACAGAGAAACAGACAGACAGAGACAGAGAAACAAAGAGAGAGACAGAGAGAGAGAGAAACAGAGAGACAGAGACAGAGAGACAGAGAAAGACATATATATACAGACAAGCAGAGGGAGAGAGAGAGAGAGAGAGAGAGAGAGAAGAGAGAGAGAGAGAGAGAGGGACAGACAGGGAGAGACTGAGGGAGACAGAGACAGAGTGTAAAGACAAAGAGATGGGAAGGGATGTGTGTGTGTACGTACGTACGTACGTACGCATATATATATATACATATATAAGCTACGCACAAAAAGTTAAGGATCACTATGAGAAAACAGGTGCGTAATAAACTCAGTTCGCTACTGTTATTTATTTCTCAGTCCAGCCAAATTGTTATGAATTCTTGTTCAGCTGTAAGTGGGCGATGTTGTGTTAGTGCGAAAATTGCACGGGATTCTCTACTACTGAGCTTGGCCGCAAACGGAAAAAGCGGAAACTTGCGAAAAAGGACCTTGTTTTGGATCGTTCTGCCTGAACACATTGCACAAGCCAGATGGAAAAACCATTATGCACGTGCAAGCACTGCTGTTTATGTGTGAGATACTGTCTCTTGCTTGGCTTTATAAGAAGACATTCCACCAGTAGTAGGCCTGATCTGACAATGCCTCCACGACGAAAATTGAGCGAGTTTGAGAGGGGACGAGCTGTTGCATGGTTCCAAGATGGTGTTCCCAAGCGAGAAGTGGCCAGGCGACTTCAGGTGTCCATCTCGGTCAGTGTCAGACTGATTCAACGCTTCACAGCCACTGGGAGGGTCCATGAAAGACGCAGATCTGGTCGACCGAAGAAGACAAACCCACGTGAAGATCGTCTCATTGAACGACAAGCCCTGCAGACAACAGCCTCTTCCAGCAGCTGAGGGTGGCTACAAACATCAACATCAGCCAGCAGACCACACGGAACCGCCTTCATGGGTTTAACCTCCGTTCTCGTCGCCCAGCTGTACGGCCACGCTTAACTCCAGCCCATAGGGCAGCACGCCGCGCCTTCTGCAGACGTCACGTGAGGTGGACACGTCAGCAATGGTCCCAGTCCTGTTCAGTGATGAATCACGCTTCACCATGAACCACAACGACGGCCGACTGAGGGTCTGGAGGCGCCCAGGGCAACGCTTTATTGACACCACTGTCCAAGAAAAGGTGGCCTTTGGTGGAGGTTCTGTAATGGTCTGGGGGGCCTTCAGCCTTCACCACAGAACACCCTTGTATCATGTACAGGGTAACCTGACTGGCCTCCTATACCGGGATGAGATCCTTCGACCGCTGGCTGTGCCTACACTGCAGCAGATGGGACCGACGGCTGTCTACCAGGATGACAACGCTCGCCCCACAGGGCAAGGGTGGTCAACGACTTCCTGCAGCAGTCTGGAGTCAACAGAATGGAGTGGCCAGCATGCAGTCCCGATCTCAACCCGATTGAGAACCTCTGGGATGAGCTGGATCGCAAAGTGAGGAGCAACAACCCCCCTCCCAGGGATGCCCAACACCTCTACCAGATGCTGCAGGCTGAGTGGCAGGCGCTTCCACAGAGGATCTTCACCAACCTGGTCAACTCGATGAGGACTCGCTGCCAGAACAGCCATGGTGGTTACACGCATTACTGAACTTTTGGGAGCATCAGAATGCCCTGTCTTGTGATTTCAATGACTTTGGGAAATCAAATTTCGATACGTACCCACTTTGATAAAATGTACACACCAAACGATGGCTCGAAATTGAAGGCAATTGTGTATCGTTATCACTAAAGCATGGAATTAAATGTTTGCCAAACTTCAACGCATTGGCTTTCTAATTTTGAAAGTTATGAATTTTTGTGCAAGTGATCCTTAACTTTTTGTGCGTAGTGTATATATATATTATATATATATATATATATATATATATATATATATATATATATATATATGTGTGTGTGTGTGTGTGTGTGCATGTATGTGTGTATGTCTGTATATATGTATGTGTATGTATGTATGTATATATATAATTGTATATACATGTACATACGCACGTATAGATATGTATGTATGTATGTATGTATGTGTGTATGTATGTATGTGTACATGTGTGTGCGTACGTGTGTGCATGCGTGTGCGCGTGTGTGCGCACGCGTGTGTGTGTACGTTTGTGCACGTATGTACATGTGCAATATCATTACCAGGAACGGCTTTAGCAGCAGCAGCAGCAGCATCATCAACAACAACAACAACCAACGCCCCCATCCTTACCTCACCCTCCGCTCCTTTCCAGTTCCAGACAGACGTGAGTCAGTGTAACTTTCCAAAGGAGATAGAGAAACGGCTGGTAAGCTACGTGCAGATCTGTTTAGCTGGGACACATGGCCTCTCTGCACAGGTTTTTCCAACTACGATCCAAAGTTTAGTTCAGGCAACTGTTATTTCGAAATGAAATCTGGACGAACTTTGAAACAGAGAGAGAGAGAGGGAGAGAGAGAGGGAGGGAGAGAGAGAGAGAGAGAGAGAGAGAGAGAGAGAGGAGAGAGCGAGAGACAGACAGCAGAGAGAAATAGTGAGAGACAGACAGCAGAGAGAGACAGAGAAAAAGAGAGAGAGACAGATAGAGCGAGACAGAAAAAAAGAGACAAAGAGACACACAGAAGAATGAAAGAGAATGCGAGAGAGAGAGAAAGAATAACAGAGAATGAGAGAGAGAGAAGCAGATAGAGAGACACAGAGAGAGACAGAGTGACAGACAACGGGACAGACAGAGACAGAGAGAGAGAGAGAGAGAGAGAGAAAGAGAGAAAGAGAGACAGACAGACAGAGTAAAGAGAGAGAGAGAGAGAGGGGGTGTTACCCTGGTCTCTTGTTGATGACAAATTGCATTTACGTTTGTGCTGTCTTTGTATCTCTCCGTTTTCCTGTCTCTGTGTCTCTCCATGCCTCCATCTAGCCTGTCTTTCTCACTCTGTTTAACTCTGTCTGGACTCGTGTCTTGGTATACATGTGTATGTGGAAATCTGTTGCAAAGTGCGTGGACTACTGGTTAAAGCACCTGCCTAGGAGCTGAAAACCCCAAATTCGAAGCAACGATCAGAATTTATATTTTTCCTCCCCAACCCTCTCCTCCCCTAAGTCGTGGTCTAGGTGCAAATCTTTTGCATGAGACGATAAACTGAGGTCCATTGCACAGCACACGCTCAGCACACGTAAAACATCCCACGACAACAAAGGAATTTCCCTAGTCAAATTCTGAAAGAAAATTCAATTTCATACGAAACAAAAAAGACGCTAAGCACGCATGAAAAAAAAAAATCGCTGCACCATAACTACGCGCTTTTTCAAGGGAAAGCATCCCCTATTTTACATGGTAAACACATATTGACAAATAAAAAATATGCACAAATGGAAATGACGTATGTCTCCAGAAAAGAAGAAAAGATAGTGGCAGTCTCTAAAATCTTAACTTTTCTTGATAAAGTGCACATTAGACATTAGTATTGATTATCATCCACAATCAACAGAGAAATTATTGCATTGGAAATCATCGTGTTTATGTTGGATCACTGGAACTAAACATTTGTGCGTGCGATGGGCACTTTGATGACTTAAATGTCAAGCAATTAGTAGCATCCTGACAATTTAATCCATGGTTCATCAAAAATGTATATCTAGATCTATAAAAATAACATTTTAGTGCATAACAATTTCAATTTTTGAGATCGTAACGACCTGAGATTTGCACCAGATTATTCAGACATAATGATCATTTGTGACTGCTTTGAGTGTAGTTGCAGTCATTCATGAAAGCATGTGTTGCGTGCATGCATGCATGCAAGCTTATCTCTCTCTGAGTGTGTGTGTGTGTGTATGTGTACCGTGTGTGTGTGCATGCGATGTATGTGTGTGTGCATGCGATGTGTGTGTGTGTGTGTATGTGCGTGGGTACGTATGTGTTGGTGCGTGCGTGCGTGCGTGCGTATGTGTGCGTATGTATATGTGTGCGTTAGTGTGTATGTGTGTGTGTGTGTGTGTGTGTGCGTGAAAACAGGAAACAATAATTCCCTATTATTTTCCTCATCAAATTTACAGTTGTGAAGAAAAGTGAACAATCCCCAGCGTTCTTTTTTTTTTTTAAAAAAACAAAAAGGAAAAAAGAAATGGAGGTCATTATTCAACAACGGTCCCCACCCGACCATTAACGAGGCAAAAACAGGTAAAAAGACAGTGACGATAAATTTCAGGCCATCTCTCCTGATACAGCTTAACAATCACGACAGAGAAGAGCTGCACTCAGGTGACCAGTCAGGCGTACGCTACACGGGCAATCCCCCACATGTGGCGTAACTAATGACGTCCCATCCATCACGCTTGCTTTTACGGACAGGATGCTGATGTTTGCAGCAATTAGCCGGTTCAGAATCTTGGACCGTTTCTCCCACAATACACCCCATGTGTTTGTCAACAAGATCTAACGTTTATTGGTCTTATTTATAACAAAATATTCAGAGGTACCTATCAGGGCTTAGAACAGGAGGAGGAAGAAACCACTGAAACTAGGGGGGGGGGGGGGGGGGGGGGGTCCGGGGGGGCATGCTCCCCGGGAAAATTTTTTAAAAACCAAGTGTAAATCTATGCCATTTCGCACTTTCTGGACATAATTTCAAGAGATATTAAGTGCATAAAAATTACTGTAAACACATAATTATTACAAGAAGATATATTTGGGAAAAGGGTAGAAAGGGTTAAAAACATAATAATAAAATGAACACTCACCCTTTAACTTGAGTGTTTTTAATTAAAGAGTCGTCAAAAGTCTGACCTGCTTGAACAATGTCTGCGCGCTCCGCCATTTTGTTTTTTCCAAGATGTCCGACAGGAAACTTCTTCCAAGAAAAATCAGGGACCATAACTTGCGAACCGTTGCTATGAATGCTTGCAAGCAGATCACGGATGCCTAGCTCCTTTCGTTTTTGTTGTTGTTTTTTGGGTGTTTTTTTTTGACAAACCGAAATCGCGGAATTCCGCCCAGAACGTTTTAAGTAATTGTATCCAATCAAACTAGAATGTGGCTTTGTTTCCAAAACCGCATTTTTTTTTCTGTTGTGAATCTTCAAAATAAAAATACAAAAGAAACGTCCAGCAGTGAGATTTCGAAATATGTTTTCTTCAATATGACAATGAGGAAATGAGGAAAGTATTACATGATTAGGGTTAGAAGAAAGGACTTCACTTGGTTCTCCCCCCACACACACGGACCCTCCCGTTGGTTCTGCCTCCTCAAGTTCCCTCCCATTGGTTCGACCCCGCCCCAAGTACATATTACCCACTGGTTCTTCCTCCACATTGGTTCTCGGAGAACCATCGTTTCTCTCTCTCCAAGTTCCCTCTCATTGGTTCACCCCCCAAAAACGAAACAAAACAAAAACCTCCCTCCATCCCCAAGTACCCTCCTTTGATTCCCCTCCCCCAAATTCCCTCCCATTGGTTATCCCTCCCCAATTACCCTCCCTTTGGTTCTCCCCCCTCAAGTTCCATCCCATTGGTTCCCCCCTCCCCCAAAAACCACTTCCCATTGGTTCTCCCTCCCCAAGTACCTCCCATTGGTTCCCCAAATTACCTTCCCTTCGGTTCACCCCCAAGTTCCCCCTCCCCAAATTTCCTCACATGGGTTCTCACTCCCCAATTTCCCTCCCATTGGTTTATCCCTCCCCAAATTCCCTCCCATTGGTTATCCTCCCCAAGTTCCATTCCATTGGTTCCACCCCCCCCAAGTTCCCTCCCATTGATTCTCCACCCACCTTCCCAACAAGAATCTCCTATTGGTCCCCAAGTCTCCTCCCATTTGTTCTCGCCCCCCCCCCCTCCCAAGTACCCTCCTTTGGTTCTCACCCACAAGTACCCTCCCATTAATTCCTCCCTGTCAAGTTGCTTCCCATTGATTATCCCCTCCCCTGTTACCCTCCCTTTGGTTCTCCCGCCCCCCAAGTTTCCCTCCCATGGGTTCCACCTTCCCATGTCCCTCCCTAAGCACCCCCATTTGTTCCTTCCCCTAAGTACCTCCCTCCTTTGGTTCTCCCCCCCAAAGTTCCGTCCCATTGGTTCTCCCCTCCCTCAGTATCCTTCTCCCTCTTTGACCCCCAAAGTTCCCTCTCCCTTTGTGCTCCCCTCTCTCCCCCAAGTACCCTCCCATTGTTTCTCCCACTCTTCCCCTAAGTTCCCTCCCTTATTTCCCGCCCTCCCTCCTTCCTTTGGGGCTCCCCCTCCCCCCCCCCCATCCCCAAGGTCTCATCTCGGTCCCTTTCCCAAAGTTTGCTCCCCTCAGATCTTCCCCAATTTCCCTAAGTTTCTTCCCATTAGTCCCTTCTGAATTCCAAGTCCCCTCCCCTTAGTCTTTTCACTGTTCACCTAACTTCCCTCCCCTCCGAGTCTTCCCCAAAGGTCTATACCCTCGTTCTGTTTCCCAAAGTCACCTCCCCTCCTCCTGCATGTATGTTCTACCCCGTTGGTCGTCCTCTACTAAAGTTCCCTCCCTTTGGTATTCCTTCTTCAACGTTCTCTCCCATCTGTCCCTTCCCAATCCCTGAAACACCTCTTGGTAAGTCCTTACCTTAACATTTCACAATGTTGCAGCCTTTCTCTCGAAATTCATTCACTTGGCTTGGCCATTTTCGACGCATGCAGGATACTCATGTGCCTGAAGATCCACTGTACGGAGAGCTCACGGCAGGATCCTGGCACACAGAGCGTTCACTGCTGCTTTATACGGTATCTTGCAAATGAGACCTGAAATCAGCTGATATCGGTGTGTCCACCTACAAAGAGACAGCTAGCTACACATCGCTGTGCCGAGTGATGGCATGGTTACCGCAGAAGAGAAACGATCCCCACTGTTGTTGGAGAGATGAAAGTGAAAGCTGCAGCAGCGATCACCTATCAACCTTCACGTGCGTCAGATGTGGCGAGGACTGCCACTCGAGAATCATCTTGTTCAACCACAGCTGATGCTGTTCACCATTCGACTCCTCAAGCAAGTGCATCCATTGTCTTATCAGATGGATCTATCAAATCTAAAATTATTTTGTTATTGGTCATGATGGTAGTGGTCTTGCTGACTATTTTAGAGGTGGGGAATCGAATCCAGGAGGACCGATTTCTATTTAAAAAACTTTGGTCACAACAGAAGAGCATCCAACAGTCAGGACCCGGATGCTGTCCAGCCCCATTAGACTAAGGAGTTCAGGGCCGAAACATTTGCTTGACGGGGGTTTCTCCTGTGAGGACCTTCTGCTGCCCAGCTCTACCCAAAGTTTCTTGATACTGACACGTGACTAGCCCACTGACTTCAGGAACAGTTGAGAGGATGTCCACAAAAGACAGGACAGTGAAAAAGACTAGATTTATGGACTCTGTGGCCTTTCTTCGATTTGCATCTTCATCCAAAAATGAAAGATGCTCCCAGGATTCAATGAAAGGGGAAGAGAATGGTGAATCTATCGGCGCCAACCTAGTACCGACTGGAAATCCACAACGGACCAGATGAAGAAAAAAGGGAATTCCCGTGTGCTGTGGAAGTAGATTCTCTACCAAGCCCGGCATGAGGATCCACAGGAACGAAAAATAGCTGTGATGAATTAACAGCAGCGCTCTACAATGTCGGAAAACCAGGACCAAGAATCAAATCACAGTGCCAAGGACATCCACGATGCTTGTTCAGACGAAACTGTGCTAGTGATGCTACGCCAGAAACTCGATCTACCGGTCCATAAGTGCAACAGAGGAATGGAAGAGGCTGGATAAAGACATCATTCACAAACTAAATGTGCTGATGCACACTGAAACTCAAACTAGTCACGTTCAGATACTCTGTGTATGCAACATGTAGGGAAACCTGTGGAGTAAAACAGCCAAAGATGAAAAACCCCTCCTGAGAAATCTACACATCAGTGTTGGATGAGGATAACCTGAGGGAAAGGGATTTTGAAAAAAAAAAGGAATCTGCTTCATAATTTGAGAAAAAAGAAAAAAAGATTTTAAAAAAGGAACAAAAACAACTACAAAAAACAAACAAACCAAACCAAACCAAACATGAACGGGAAACAGTGCCCTCAGCAAAGCAGAATACACAAGGAGGAGGAGCAGCAAAAAGACGACCCAAATTACTTCAGACACCCCTTCCAGTTTGGCAGGAAATCATTACAGCCACCCAAGTCAAGGACAATCACAATGGATAAAACAGCTCTGGAACAGTATCACAGGAAAGCATCCCAATTCTCAGTGCGAAGCATCACTTGAAATCGTCATCTTGCCGTAATGAAACAGCTCACCTGCTGCATGAGAAAAATATCCATCTGTCCCCAAGTGGCCCCAGAAACGTATGATCAGCATGCATGAACATGAAGATTAGCAACCAATGGATTAGAAGATGGAGTACTTCCGAAAGAACAGAATTCAAGTGATAAGTACAGACAACTATCACTTCTGAAGTCAAATGGAAAATCATCCTCTGTCAAGGCTGCAAGGCTGACTTAACACCTTATGGACAATGAATACCTAGCTTTTTAAGTCCAAAGAAGTAACATTCCAGAAGTGTCTGCTGTGGAGAGCATGCCACAACGATTAGGGAAGCAATCCAAAAAGATAAACTGAGAACAGAAAGTCTTGATGGAGGCAGACAAGAAGATCATTATTGATATGGAAGATTATGAAAAGACAGGCAACATTTATAGGCCATTTTATGAGGAAAGGGGAATTGGAGCACCTGGTCACAACAGGAAAGCTGGAGGGAAAGAAGGCACCAGGTTGACCCTGGGAAAAACTATTTGACGGACTTGCAGGGTGGCTGAAGACAGAGAGGTTGAAAGAGGTGCTTGCGACAACAAGGGATAGAAACAGATGGAAGGCCATAATCGCCAACGCCTTGTGGCAAGGCACTTGATGATGATGATGATGTTGATGATGATGTGCCTGTTGTGCTTTTGGTTCCTGTTTTCGTAGTTGTAACATTTGTTGTGTCGTCGATTTATTCTCCTGTTGTGTCTTTCTTTTGTCTTGTTTTTGTTCTACTCATTGGTATCTTATTTGTATTCTTGTTGGCACTCTTGGTGATGTTCCCGTATTTCTTAACATTTTTCTTCTGTTCTTGCTGTTGTCATTTTTGTCTTTTGTTCTTGCTCTTATCTGGACTTTTTTCTCTGCGGCTTCTTGCTGACTTTGTTGTTGTTGTTCTCGTTTGCTTGTTTGACTTCTAGTTGACTTTGGTCTTCGTTCTTCAGTTTGCTTTCATTTTTTTGTAGATTTGTTGTTTTTGCTGTTGTGGTTGTTTTGTTTTATCTTTTCTGTTTTTGTTTTTTCTTGTTTCTTTTGCTCGTGTTTTTGTCGTTTTTTCTTGTCATTTTTTTGTTCTGCACTGTAAATTTACATATTGATAATACTGCTGATGTTCGTGATGTTGTGGTTTCACTATTTGTTGATGTTTTATTTTTGTTCGAATATTTCTTGTGCTCGTTTGTCTTGTTTTTTGTAGATGTCTTTTTGTTTGCTTTGCTTGACTTCTTGTTGTATAGTTTGGTTATGATCTTTATTCTCTTGTTGGTTTTGCTTATCTTTTTCTTAATGCTCTTGTTAGTGGTGGTTGTTTTTCTTTGTCTTTTCCTTTTTGCTTTAATAATAATAATAATAATTACAATATTTATATAGCGCAAAATCTTGATAAAATCAAATCTAAGCGCTGAAGCAGACACACACGCAGGCACGCACGCTCGCACACACACGCACGCACACATACAGACACACACACACACACACACACACACACCCACACACACGCATGGCTATAAATGGGGAGAAAGAATAAAAGCAAGAAAAGCAAGAATAAAAGCAATGGAAAATTATAGAGAGCATAGCATACAATTATATATTATAACCATGTGATTCCCTCCGAGCGGAGACAGGCTGCAGAGGGGAGGGTTGAGTGAGGTTAGGATTTTATGCAGGAGAGAAAAGGTGAGTTTTGAGAGCGGACTTGAAGGAGACAAAAGTAGGTTGCTGACGGACTGAGAGAGGAAGTTTGTTCCAGGAGAGTGGACCAGAAACAGAGAAGGCTCGTGGACCATAGGTATTGAGCTTAGTGCGTGGAAAGCGAAGAGTCAGAGGATCAGAGGCAGAGCGGAGGGTACGTGAGGGAACATAGATCTCAAGTAGGCTTGACAGGTAATCGGGGGCTGCGTTATTGAGGCTTTTGTTATTTTTCTTCGTGTTCTGTTTTAGTTCTGCATGTGTTGACATTGTTCTTATGTTCATACTGCTGTTTTTTTTCGTTTGTGTGTTTTTATTTTTTAGGGGGATGGGTGGGAGGATTTTATTTTTCTATCCCTATTATTCTTGTAATTGTTCATTTTCTTCATCTTGTTGATTTTGGTGTTCTTGATTTTGTTATTTTTGTTTTTGTATCTGTTGTTCTTGCTCTTTGTTCTTGTTTTTGTTCTCTAAAGTTTTATTTGGTTGTTCTTGTTCCTTGGTGGCGCTGGTGTTCTGCTCTCGTCATGTGTTGATATTGCTAATGTATTCTTGCTGGCGTACGTTTTGCTCTTCTATACTTGTTCGTCTTGTTCTTGTTCCGTCTCTTTGTTCTTGTCAGGTTATTCCTCCCTTTGATTTTTGACTTCTTGTTGTCTGTCTTTATACTAGTATTTTCACTCTATCGTTCTTGTTCTTCATGCCATATTCTTTCTTTCAGTATCAGTATTTCTTTCCCTTTTCTGTGTTTTTGTTTTTGCTTTTTTTTTGTGTGTGTTCGTTTTTTCCTTTTTTGTTGTTTTGCTCGCTTTCTTAATTCTGTTTAAGCTGTTTTTTTCCAGTTTGTTGTTGCTTTTGATTTTCTTTCCTTGTGATATTCGTTTCGTCTTTTTTTCTGTAATCTTGATCCTGTTTTTGTTGATGTTTTTCTTCTTTTTGATGTACTTCTTGTTCTTGATATTGTTCCCTTTCAGTCTTTTTCTTTTTCTTCGCGCTTTTCTTGGTGACTTGCAGTTGACGTTTTCATTTTCTTTTTGTTTTGCTTTGGGTTTCTGTTTTGAGTCGTAGTAATAGTTTGTTTTATTCTCCCCCTTTGCGGTTGTTTTTGCCTTGTAGTTTTTCTCATTTGCGCTTTTTTATACTCTTAGTGTTGTGGTCCTGTTATAAGTTGACATTCTTATGTTCTTCCTGTTGTTTTTGCTCTTTTGTCTCATTATCTCTGTTCTTGTTTCTTCGGGTTCTTGTTAACTTTGCTGTTGCTATTCTTATGTGATTTTTTGATTTCCAGTTGACATTGGTTTTTTTTTTTTTCGTTTTCTTCTAGCATTTTTGTGGATTTATGCTCTTATGTTTTGAATTGTAGTTGTCTTTGTTTTTGTTCTTTATTTTGCTCTCTTTGGATTCTGTTTTTTTTTCTTGTTGCGTTTGCTTGTGCGTTTTTGTCATTTCCCCCATTGCTTTTTATGTTTTGGTCTTTTTTTGTTTGTTCTGCATTGTTAATTTTCTTTTATTCCCGATATTACTGGTGATTCTGATAAGTAGTTCTGCTCTTTGTTGATAGTGTTCTTATACTCTTGCTGTTGTGGGTTTTCATCTTTTCTCTAGTTCTTTTCTGTACATCGCTTATCTTGATTTTTTTCTGTATATGCTGTTGTTCTTTTTGTTAGTTTCTTTTGTGATTCGACTTGCTGTATATTTATATTCTGATTTTGCTGTTTGTAATCTTGTTGGTTTTTTTCTTTGGTACTTTCGTTTCTTTTTCCTTTTTTCGATTTATAACTTTCTTTTACTAGCTTTTGTTGTTCTTTTTGTTCAGTTCTAACAGTGTTGACATTTTTCTTGTTCTTGCTGTTTTTGTTGTTCGTGTTCTTATTGCTCTCTTTTGTCTTATTTTGTTGTGTTGTTAGTTCTGCTCTGAATATTTTGGTGTGTTCCTGTTCATTGGTGCCTTTTGTGTTCTGGTTTGTCATGTACTTGTTCCTCTTCTTTTTCTTTTTAACTTCGTTGTTTTGTTCATTTCTTTGAGATTTTGCTGTACTTGCTTATGATTTTATTTTCTTCGCATCGTTTGTTATTCGTGTCATTAATCCTTTTTTCTTTGTTTCCCCGCAATTGTTTTGGTCTTGCAGGGCTTTATTTTTTGTGTGTTTGTGTGCATTTTTTCCTTTATTCTCCATACCTTTTTATTTTGTTGCTGTCTAAATATAGTGTTTTTTCCGTTGCTTCTGACTTTGCCTTCATTCTTTTTCATTCTTGATCTTGTTCTTTGTGATATTTGTCTTCCTTTTGAGACACTTCTTTTTCTTTATTTTTCTTCATTCGCTCTTTTCTTTATTTTTTGTTGGTGATTTGCTAGTGGTGTTTTTGTTGCTCATGTTGTCAGGATGTGTTCTTTTTCTGCTTCTTGTCGTTCCGCTTCTTGTCTTTTGCTCTTTCTTTTCTCCTACTTTTCGTACTGTTATTGTTTTTGTTTCCGCATCCGTTTATCCGTGCTGACGCTGTCGTTGTTGATTGTGCAATAATAATTAATTTACTATGCATTTCTTATTGTTTTTCTTTCTGTTTGCATTCCTTTATTTTATTTGTTTTGAGATTTTTCTGGTTGCTCTGTATCGTTTTGTTTGCTCTGTTTTGGGTTTCTGATTCGTGTTGTAGTTGTAATAGTTTTTTTCTCTCCTGTTGTGCGTTTTGTTTCTTTGTTTTTGCCGTGTTTCTGTTCTGCTCAGTAGTTTCTTATTCTTGTTCTTGTTGACGCTCTTGGTAGTTGTGATATATTTGTTGATATTCATATGTTCTTGTTGATGTTTTTCCTCTTTATCTTGGTCTTTCTGTCTTTGTCTCTCTTCTGGTGTTCATTTATTTTTTGTTGCCGTTGTTTGGTTGTATGTTTGACTTCTGGTTGTCTTTACTTTCCGTTAACCAGTTTTTTTTATTTTCATATTTTTGATTTGTCGTAGTTTTTGTCGCTTTTGACATAACTGTTCTTAGGTTTGAGTTGTGTTTTTTCTGTCTGTTCTGGATTTTTTCTTTCTTTTTTTGTCCAATTGCTCTTGCCGATATGTTTTTATAGTAATTCCCTGGGCCATGAGCTTTTGTTTGTTTTGTTTGTTTTGCTTTGGTTTGTTTTGCGTTGTCATTTTTCTTATTCCTGATATTACTTGTGCTCTTGGTGTTGTGGTTCTGCCATTTGTCGTGGGTTGTATCTTTTTCCTGTGCCCGTTTCTTTTGTTTTTTGTTATCTTCTGTGTTATTGTTCATTTTGTTTCTTTGACTTGTACATTTTGGTTTGACATCTGTTCTTTTTGTGTTTGCTTTCTTATTCTTACTGCTCTTGTTGGTGTTTTTTTTTTCTCTTATTTTTTGTTTCTTTCACTTCTTGATGTCTTTAGTTATGTTCCAATTTTTTCCATTTATTTTCATTGTTCTTGTCATTTATGCTTTGACTTCTTTTTTCTGTGTCTTTTCCTTTTGTTTTTTCTGGTATTTTTGTTTTTCTTGTTCTGCTTTGTTTTGTTGCGAGCTTTCTTCATATTGTTTCAGCTGTATTTCTTTTTCTTTTGCCTCTGTTTTTGATCTTGTCCCCTAGTTATGGTTCTTTAGTCTTTTTTTTTCACTCTTGTTCTTTGTCCTGTTGTTATTCGTCTTTTCGTTTATTTTTGTCGTTGATTTTTTTCTGTTCCAGTCTTCCTCGTCGTGCTATTCTTGGCGGTTGTTCGGTTTTTGCTCTTATTATTATCATAGATTTTTCCTTCTTGTTGTTTTGCCTCTTGTCCCTTTTACTCTTCCGTTTCTCCCGGTTTTCTTGCTGTTATTGATTTCTTTTCATATCTCTTTGTCGATGTTGGTATCGTTGTCGACAGTGCAATAATACTTATTATATATTTGCCATTTACCGTGTACTGTTCTTGTTTTCTGTTTTTTCTCCTTCGTTTCTGATATTTTATGTGTCGTTTTATTTTCTTTTGGAGGGGTGGTAAGTGGGTGGGTGGGTTCTCTTTCGTGTTGTTATAGTAGTAGTTATTTCGTTCTGTCGTTGTGCATTTTTTCTTTTGTCTTCTCGTTTTTGCTCTGTCTGCTAGACTTTGCAACTCGTGTTATTGTGGGTGACCTTGGTGTTGTGGTTTGGCTATTTGTTGATATTATTCTTATGTTCGTGCTGTTGTCACTTTTTTCTGTATTTTCTCTTCTGACTGTTTTTGGTTTTGTTTTTGTTTTCGTGTTCTTGCCGCTCTTGTGGTTCTTAGATTTGATTTTATCAAGATTTTGCGCTATATAAATAAAATATTATTATTATTATTATTATTATTATTGCTTTTGTTCTTTCTTCTCGCGTCTTTCCGTTTTGTATTTGGTCTCTCTGAAGATTTTGTTTGTTTGTTCCTGTTCCTTGGTGCCTTTGTTGTTCTGGTTCTGTCATGTGTTGATATTGTGATCATATTCTTGCTGATGTATGTTTTGCTCTTCTGCACTTTTTCTTCCTGTTCGTGTTCCTCCTCTTGTTCCAGTCGACTTTCTTCTGTGCTTTTTTAATTTCCAATTTACTTTGGGTTTTGTTTCTCGTTTTGTTATTTGCATTTTTGTGGATTTGTTGTAGTGTTACTCTTGATGCTCCTGTGGTTTGGATTGTAGTTGTCTTCGTTTTTGTTCTTGATCTTGCTCTTTGGATGTTCTGTTTTTTCTTTCTTGTGCATTTGCTCGCGTGTTGTCGCTTTGTTTCAGTACTTTCTCTTCCGAATAATTTTATTTTGTTCTTGGTTTTGTTTTTCGTGTTCTTGCCGTTCTTATTGCTTTTATTCTTTTTTCTCGTGTTTTTCTGTTTTGTATTTGTTCTCTCTGAAGATTGTTTAGGGTTTGTTCCTGTTCCTTGGTACCTTTGGTGTTCTGGTTCTGCCATGTGTTGATATTGTGATCGTATTCTTGCCGATGTGTTTTGCTCTTCTACACTTATTCTTCTTGTACTTGTTCCTCTTGTTCCTGTTGACTTTCTTGTGCGGTTTTTTGATTTCCAATTGACCTTGGGTTTTGTTTCTCGTTTTGTTATTTCAAATTTTGTGGATTTGTTGTAGTGGTACTCTTGATACTCCTGTGTTTTAAATTGTAGTTGTCTTCGTTTTTGTTCTTGATTTTGCTTTCTTTGGAAGTTAATTGTTTTTTTTCCTTGTTGCGTTTGCTCGCGTGTTGTCGCTATCTTTTCCGTATTTTCTCTTCTGAATAATGTTTTGTTCTTGGTTTTGGTTTTCGTGTTCTTGCCGCTCTTGTAGTTATTGCTTTTGTTCTTTTTGTTCGTTTTTCTAGTGTTTTTCTGTCTTGTATTTGTTCTCTCTGAAAAGTTTTTTGTTTGTTCCTGTTCCTTGGTGCCTTTGTTGTTCTGGTTCTCTGTGTTGATATTGTGATCGTACTCTTGCTGATGTATGTTTTGCTCTTCTGCACTTATTTTTCCTGTACTTGTTCCTCCTCTTGTTCCTGTTGACTTTCTTGTGCGCTTTTTTGATTTCCAATTGACCTTGAGTGTTTTTCGTTTTGTTATTTGCATTTTTGTGGATTTGTTGTAGTGGTGCTCTTGATGCTCCTGTGTTTTAAATTGTAGCCGTCTTTGTTTTTGTTCTTGATTTTGCTCTCTTTGGATGTTCCGTTTTTTTTCTTTTTGTGTTTGCTCGTGTGTTGTCGCTTTCTTTCTGTACTTTCTCTTCCGAATAATTTTGTTTTGTTTTTGGTTTTGTTTTTCGTGTTCTTGCTGTTCTTGTAGTTCTTATTGGTTTTCTTTTTTCTCGTGTTTTTCTGTCTTGTATTTGTTCTCTCTGAAGATTTGTTTGTTCCTTTTCCTTGGTGCCTTTGTTGTTCTGGTTCTGTCATGTGTTGATATTGTGGTCGTATTCTTGCTGATGTGTTTTGCTCTTCTGCACTTTTTCTTCCTGTACTTGTTCCTCCTCTTGTTCCTGTTGACTTTCTTGTTGTTTCGTTTCTTCGACTTAATTTATTTGTTTAGGTTCGTGCTTTTTCTCTTGTTTCTGTTTTCTTGTCATGAATGCTCTACCTTTGTTGCTTGTTTTCTTCATATCATTTCAGGTGTTTTTTGTTATTGCTTTCGATTTCGTCCACTAGTTATGTTTAGTATTTTTTTAAATTTTCGTTCCTGGTCTTGTTGCTATTTTGTCTTTTACTTTTTGTTCTTGATTTTTTCCTTCCACTCTTCTTCGTGGTTTTAGTGATGACTTGATATCTTTGCCGTTATTGTTATCATAGATGTTCTTTTTCTGCTTCTTATCCTGCTCCTTGTCCCTTTTTGCTCTTTCTCCCGATTTTCTTGCCGTTATTGGTTTTGATTTTGTATCCTTTTTCATGTTGATACTGTTATTGATAGTGCAATGATAATAGTGATGGATTTGGTATACTTGTGTACTGTTCTTGCTATTTGTTTCTTCCTTCGTGATAATTTCTTTCTGTACTGGTTTGTTTTTTGTTGTTTTTAATTTGTTTTGAGGGTTTCTCTCCCGTGTTGGTGTAGCTGTAATGCAGTTTTTTAATCGTCCTGTTCTGCGTTTGCTAATGTCTTTCTTTTGCTCCGCTTAGATTTTGTAGTTCATGTTATCTTGGTGTTTTTCGGCTATTGTTGATATTTTTTTTATGATTTTGGTGTTGTCACTTTTGCTGTTTCTATCTTGCTCTTTCTGTACTTGTTTCTCTTCCGAATAATTTTGTTTTTGTTTTTCTTCTTCTTGCTGCTTTTTTCAGTTCTTACTGATCTTGATCTTTTTTCTCGTGATTTTCTGTCTTATATTTGTTCTTAATGAAAAGTTTTGTGTGTTCTCTTCCTAGGCGCCTTTTGTGTTCTCGTTCTTCCATGTGTTGATATTATTACTGAATACTTGCTGGTGTACGTTTTAAAAAGCTTTTCTACACTTGGTTCTTCCTGTACTTGTTCCTCCTTTTTCCTAATGACTGTTTTCCTTTTGTTTCTTTCTTTGACTTCTTGCCGTCTTCGTTTATGTTTGTAATTTTTTCTCTTTGTTTTGTTGTTTTTGGTCATTAGTGCTCAGACTTTCTTTTTCTTCTTTTGCTTTTGTTTGTGTCATGTTTTTGAGCATTTTTCTTTTTGTTTTGTTTTGTTGCTTGCCTTCCTTATGTGGTCTTAGCCGTTTTTTATTTGTTGTTTTTTGATTTGTTCCAATGTTTTTCATTCTTGATCCTGTTCGTGTTGCTGTTCTTTTCGACGTGTTTATTATTCTTGATGTTTCCCCGTTCACCGGTCGTTGTGCTTTTGTTGGCGGTTTGCTGAAGTTTTTGCCGTTGTTGTCATCACAGTTCTTTTCTGTTGCATGTCGTATTGCTTCTTGTTCCTTTTGCTCTTCATTTCTCCTGTGTTGATGGTCTTGTTCATGATTGCGTAACAAACATAGTTTTGGATTTGTCGTGCATTGTGTATTGTTCTGTTTTCTGTTCTTCTCTTCATTTTAACTTTCTTGTTTCTGTTTTGTCATGCTTGCTTTGTTCCGGGTTTCTTTTTTGTTTTTGTTGCTGCTGTTGTCTTTTTTTTCGACTTTTTGGTGACGAATATTTTCTCCATTTTTTTGGTGGTTCTTGTCGTTCCTGTTATTGATTTTGTTTTGTTTAATTTTTTGTCTATCTTAAGTTTTTTGGTCCTCATTCTTGCTGCTTTTGTTCATGTTGCCTTGCGTTTTCTCCGTTTCCTCTTCTGATCTTTCTTCTTCGTTTCCTCTTCTGATCTTTCTCCTCCGTTTCCTCTTCTGATCTTTCTTCTTCGTTTCCTCTTCTGATCTTTCTTCTTCGTTTCCTCTTCTGATCTTTCTCCTCCGTTTCCTCTTCTGATCTTTCTTCTTCGTTTCCTCTTCTGATCTTTCTTCTTCGTTTCCTCTTCTGATCTTTCTCCTCCGTTTCCTCTTCTGATCTTTCTTCTTCGTTTCCTCTTCTGATCTTTCTCCTCCGTTTCCTCTTCTGATCTTTCTCCTCCGTTTCCTCTTCTGATCTTTCTTCTCCGTTTCCTCTTCTGATCTTTCTTCTTCGTTTCCTCTTCTGATCTTTCTTCTTCGTTTCCTCTTCCGATCTTCTTCGTTTCCTCTTCTGATCTTCGTTTCCTCTTCTGATCTTTCTCCTCCGTTTCCTCTTCTGATCTTTCTTCTTCGTTTCCTCTTCTGATCTTTCTTCTTCGTTTCCTCTTCTGATCTTTCTCCTCCGTTTCCTCTTCTTGTCCTTCGTTTCCTCTTCTTGTCCTTCGTTTCCTCTTCTTGTCCTTCGTTTCCTCTTCTTGTCCTTCGCTTCCTCTTGTTTTTGTTCTTTGTTTTCTCTTGTCTTTCTTCGTTTCCTTTTGTCTTTCTTCTTCGTTTCTTTTTCTTATCATTCTTCTTATTGTGAATGTCTTTGCTATGTTTTTATTTGTTTTTGTTTGTTTTTAATTGTATTTCTTCCGTTTTTATTTGTGTTTTTTGAGGTCTTCCCCTGTTGTCTATAACATATTGCAAAGACTGACAAGTTCCCGTTCTTTTTCTTGATCTGTTTTTACTGCTGCTGGTGTTGCTGCTGCTGCTCCTCTTTTGAGGTGTAGTACGTAGCGTTACGCTTTTGCAGACACACTGAAACAAATGGAATCCAAATTGTACGCACACAGACTAAAAATAAATACATCAGTAAACAGAGAAATCAGTACGTCTCAATAAATTGTTACTGTCACTGTCATTTTTGTTTTAAGCCCAGCCGATTGCGTAAAGCCATATCAAGCCTAGAACCATTTCATTACACATAATCTTGCCAGTCTTGAAAACCGAAATTGCTCTTCCAAATGCTTGTCAGCCAAGGGTTATCCTACGTTTGATTTCTTCCTCTTTGGAGGAGGATTCTGCTGAGATGCGTTGGCCTAAATATATGTAGTGGTTGACCATTTCCAGCTCTTCATTTTTGATCGTTATTTTTCCGTCTAGGTCATCGATGTAGTTGTTGACCATAAGTTTTGTTTTCTTCAAGTTTACTGTTAGTCCTACTTTTTTGCCGCATTCATTTAGTGCATTCAGCATACTTTGCAGTTGCTTGTGACTCTCTGCAAAAATGATAATGTCGTCGGCAAACCTGAGGTGACTGAAGTTTTCTCCGTCTATTCTAATGCCTTTTTCAGACCAGTCAAAACAAATATCACTGCATTCAACTAAATAATCTAAGTATACAGGGGGTGCAAAAGTAGGTACATGTATACAGTAAGTATCACATTATTATAATGCTTAATTCCGCTCTCGATTAGAGGAGTGTGTGAATACCGACAGCAAGCAGTTTGAGTATCTGAGGGATTAAGGCTGTGCTTATTACATGTATATGCAATATTCATTTGTTTGTATAATAAATGCAATGAATATTGTACGCGTTTTTCTTTTTTCATAACTGTATACCTACTTTTGCACCCCCCTGTATATCTCTGGCGTTTGTAATCTGCCGACGTTTACACCAAGGGGGTTAGACAAAAACTAGAATACAAATGCATAAACAGACCTTAAGGACACAAAAACATAGGCCTGTATACAAACTGACCTAGAGGACCTGTAACTGCCACAAAGCAATTACATGTTCGTAGATCTGAAAACGCAGTTAATACATTATACACAATTAATCCTGATGGTAGAAACTGAGGTTCAATGGAAAAAATGGGAAAATAAATGTTCTCGTCGTCGTCGTCATCATCATCATCATCGTCGTCATCATCGTCGTCATCATCATTATCGTCGTCGTCGTCATCATCGTCGTCGTCATTTATCATTACCATCATTATTACATTATCATTATTATTATTATCATTGTTACTATTATCATTATCATCATTGCACACATAATCTAGGGATATGCCACTGGTGTTGATCATTCTGTCCAATTTATCATCAGGAAGTGAAAAAACAAACATGAACACAAATCTACAAAATACCTACGTACATGAAAAAATATAAAGACTTGTCTAAATTAACTAAAATTGCTTCTGCATTATCAGTATTATTATTATCATTATTGTTATTGTTATTGTTATTATTATCATTATTATTATTATTACTATAGTTTTTAAAGCCTAGCCGACTGCACAGAGCCATATCACGGCTGTAAGTGTTTCAAAACGTACACAATACTTCAACAGGACAAAAAAGGAAAAAAAAAGTAAATACGCATATCAGTGCACTCACGCACATAATCTAAGGAGATGCCCCCTGGCGTTGACCACTCCGTCCAATTTATCGCACAGCGGATTAAAAAAATACAACCTGAATACAAATTTAAACATAAGGACAATAAAACAAAAGCGGGCCTGAATTACCTAAAATTGCTTCCGCATATCTCATTTCCCTAGAGCCAAAAATGCACTTGATACATACTCCCAATTATCAATCCTAAGAGAACGTACACAAGACTTTATAGAACAGATACAGTTGAATGGAACAGCAAGGCAGCAAATGACAGGAAGAAATGACAAAAAGCAAAAGAGTTAGGAAGAAACAGAGTGACAGGAAAGAGGAAATTTCCATCACATACTTTCCAGAAGGTGGGGATACTGTTTATGCTGAAAGAGCCCCTGGCATCCCCATGGGGGTGTAGCTTATGCACATCATGTTTCCTTAGACCAAAACTGCATTTAATATATTACCCAATTATCAGCCCTGAGAGAAAGAACGTGAAGCTTTATGGATACTTACAGGTAAATGGGCCAGCAAAGCAGATAAACCAACAGATGACAGAAGGCAAAGGAGCGAGGCAGACATAGAAAATAAACGAGGAAATTTGTAGCACAAAATTTATACATACAGAAAGAGCCCTTGGCTTCCGCACGAGTGTGTGTGTATGTGTATGTGTATGTGTATGTGTGTGTGTCTGTATTCGTTCGTTCTTTGAGTTAACATCTTTTCACTGTAAGTGATATTAGACTGTGTCTGTCTGTATGTATACACATGTATGTATGTATGTATGTATGTATGTATGTATGTATGTATGTATGTATGTATGTGTGTGTGTGTGTGTGTGTATGTATGTATGTGTGTGTGTGTGTGTGTGTGTGTGTGTGTGTGTGTGCGCGCGCGCACGCGCGCCGCTGATCTCTTATGTAGATTTTTGGGATCCTTTTTCATCACGTGGCTTTTGTGGTGTCAGTACATATGGAATCTCCTCCGAACTTGGGCACAATAACCTTGATAAGTCTTTGAACTGGAAACATAACCAGATCCTCAACTGACTTTCCGTAAGTTTGGTTGTTACTGTTGTTTGCTACCATGTGCACATGTTGACTTACCTGTGGTGTTGTGTCTCAAACAGCTGACCGTGTCCCGTGATGGCAATCAGTTGGCATTTCTGTGACACTAGGTCCACAACACCTGTCTGTATTGACACACCGTTTCTCGTACCTGTTTGGAAAACAGTGGTTACAGCATAGCTGTAAATGGGATCCACAACTAAACATGTGCTTACACTACAATGGCTGTACTTTATTAGTCTGATATGAGTTCTTCGTTTATTAGTCTATCAGTTTGATTAACTTTCAAACCTTATGTTGTTCGCATTATCTCTTTGAAAAATATGTAGGACCTATGTTGTACCTGTCAACATATGTGCGATCTCTTTTTCGATAAAAGAAGTGTCTTGAAAGAGGACTTTTTTCCGGAAGGGGGGAGGGGGTGGAGCTAACCAACCATACACCTAGCAAAAGATGGGCAGAAAGACCGGAAGCATTGAAGAAGATGAAACCAGGAAAAGCCCCAGGACCAGACAATATTATTAGAGAAATGATTGAAGCCCTAGAAGAATTCGGTATTGAACAAATTAACAGTCCCCAAAGATAAGTCAAAATCAATTTTCATTACACTTCCAAAGAAAACAGCGCCTACACAATGCAAACTCTATCGTACAATCAGTTATGTAACAAAAATCCTGTTGAAAATAATCATGATGACAAAGAACAAAATCAAAAGAGAAACAGAACAGTGTGGCTTTGTGGAAGGGAAAGGAACTATTAATGCCATATACATCCTAAGAACTATCACAGAAAGCTCAGTCGAGTTGAATAAGGAATTACATTTATGCTTTGATTCTACCAAGGCTTTCGATCGGGTAAGACACGAAAACTTGATCAACCAACTAGAAAGGCTCGAGATTGATGGAAAAAATTTAAGAATAATCAGAAATATGTGCTGGGCACAACGATATAAACTATTTCCAAAATATCAAAACAGGGGGTCAGGCAGGGTTGTGTTCTGTCAGATTTGTTTTCACTTTTCTCTTGGGTTGGAGCGTGTATGGAATTGTCCGAGTGCGACGAATCACTCTTGAAGAAAGTCAAATCATCTCCTTGGTCATCCACCTCTCCCTTTCCCAAGTTTGAAATTTTGATCTGATTGTTATTGTTTAAAGCCTAGCCGACTGTGTAGACATATCAGGGCTATAACCACTTCAAATCATACAAAACTTCAACAAGAAAAAAATACACATATCAATACATCTGCGCGCGTAATCTAAAGACATGCCTCCGGCGTTGACCACTTCGTCCAATCTATCGCACAGGGGATTTAAAAAAAACCCCACCTGAATACAAACTTAAGTATACCAAAGCATATATAAAAACGGGCATCAATTACCTAAAATTGCTTCCACATATCTCACTTCTAGAACCAAAAATTCATTTAATAAATGTACCCAATTATCAATCCTAAGAAAAAATACGTAAGACTTTATGGAACACATACAGGTACATGGATCAGCAAGGCAGAAAATGATGGGACGAAATGACAAAGCCAAGGAACAAGACAAACAAAGAGTGACAGAAAAATTTCTAGTACAGAATTTCCAGAAAGTGGGAATAGTATTTATACTGAAAGAGCCCCTGACATCTACACGGAGGGTGGTGGTGATTTGATTACTTACCAGGGCACTGTGAAGGTCAGGTAGATGGATCAGATGGAAGGTGAACGTGTAAACCACACCATGTAGCGTCTTGGGATGTTGACACAGGTCATGGATGTGCAGGGCTTCTTGTTCATTGATGGCACGGTGCAGAAGGATCACAGTCGCTGTCGCTTTCTGAGGACACAAGAACTTTCGTTAGAACGTGCAACATAATTATAGTTGATGTATTCTGATCACGAGTTTGTTGTGCCTGGGAGTTAAAAAGGTTCATTGTTCTGCATGTTGGTTGGCCCGACAAACTGAATTGAGTCGGACTAGTTTATATCATTGTTGGTAGTGTTGGTGGACATAGTGTCTTTCGTAGTTACACGTTAAGCGTTAATCCATAACACTGCCCTACCTGACGTGGTCTTGTGGTTCTGTGTTTTGTATTTCCCCCCACCCCCTATTATCATTAGTCTTATTGTTTAAAGCCCAACCGACTTGGCAAGCCTATCAGGACCGTATCCATTTCAAAACGTATGTAATATCAATAAAAAAAAAAATCTGAAAAAGAAAAGTACACCCATCAATGCACTCGCACACATAATCCAAGGATGTCTCTGCCGTTCACTATTTCGTCCAGTTTATCACCAAGTGTTTAAGAAAATCAAACGTTAATGCAAATGTAAAAATAACAAGACATGAAAACATATAAAACTGGCCTAAATTACCTAAAATTGCTTCTGCGCATCACATTTCTTTTGAGCCAAAAATTTACTTAATACAGGTACCCAATTATCAATCCTAAGAGAATGTAAGGCTTTATAGAACACATACAGTGCATGGACCAGAAAGGCAGAAAAGGAAAGAAAGAACAGAAAGCAAAGGAGGAAGGCAGAAACAAAGACCGACGAAAGAGGACATTCTCAGCACAGAATTTCCTGAAAGTGGAGATATTTACACTCTGGCATACCCATAGTTGAGTATGACGTGTAGTCTCACTTTTTTTTATGGTAACTCGTCCCACAATAAGACTCAATATTCTGGCCACAAGTAGCAGAAACTGAAGGTCTGTCTGCAAGAAGCCAAAGTCATGTTGTAATGCATGACCAGGCAAGAAACAAGGGCCCATGTCACGCCATAAACATTTATTGAAACATTACAGGTGAGCAGCAAACAGGCAGTTTTTATGCTGCCAGGTGGGAGTGAACTCCAGATATCAGATTTTGAGTCCACGACTTTATCAACAGAGACGGCAACAGCAGGCTACAAAACTAACGACATTACTGGTAAAACCAGAGTTATAATCATTATAATAATGTAGTGCAAAAGAATAAAAGGTGCTTACCTTGTCATAAATTCACAACAACCGATGTATTTCCTGTTCTTTGTTTTCACACTGGACCTTTTTCAGCAGCCCAATAGACACAACTGCAATAATTGCTGGTTTCTTTTCCCTGTTTGCTCCAGTCATGACGAAGTTCAAATGTGATTGAAGCTGAACGTTCGACTGTTCACACATTCCGACTCGTGCGAGACCTGAACTCAGGCGAGAGACAAGTGCTCCCCGTGCAGATTATTCGGCTTTCACGAACTTGTTTGTTGTGTACACGTGTGTGTGTATGTGTGTGTGTGTGTGCGTGCGTGCGTGTGTGTGTGCATGTGTGCGTGCTGCGTGCGTGTGTGTGTGTGTGTGAATTGTATGTGTATTGTGTATGTGTATGTGTGTGTATATGTGTGTGACAGAGAGGGAGAGAGAGAGAGAAGGAGAGAGAGAGAGAGTGAGTGAGTGTGTGTGTGTGTGGTGTGTGTGTGTGTGTGTGTGTGTGTGTGTGTGTGTGTGTGTGTGTGTGCGTGTGAGTGTGTACGCGTGAGTGTGCAAATTATCCAGCTGTAACAAGCTTGAGTTTGTGTATGTGTGTGTGTGTATGTGTGTGTGTGCGTGCGTGTGTGTGTGTGCGTGTGTGTGTGTGTATGTGTGTGTGTGTGCTGTGTGTGTGTGTGTGTGTGTGTGTGTGTGTGTGTAAAACCATGCGTTTTGCATCCAATCAATCACACAACCAACGAGCAAGATAAAGCCCACATAAAACTGTCAGCCGACAAAACAACTGGCCGACTAACTTTACCATTACACTTCACTGTATGTCGTCCTCACCCCAAACACCTTCAAAACCAAACGAGTGTTTTCTCCTCCATCCCTCCATTTATCGTTCATGTAGCGGTTTTGACTGTCATTTGTAATACTGCCATGGACTCAAGGTCTGGAATCTCAAGTTCAATACCTGCAACATAAAAATCACAACTGACCTATTCGCCACCCATCTTAATCCTTTGACTCCCGCACCCTATTCACCAACTGCAAAAACTTAACCTTTTGACTTCCTCACCCCATGCACCAGCTTCCTGCAGGAAGCTGGTGGATAGGGTGAGGGAGTCAAAGGGTTAAGTTTTTGCAGTTGGTAGATGGGGTGCGGGAGTCAAAGGGTTAAATTACGTTTTTTTTCAGAGCGAGGTTCCACGTTTAGAGTGCATCCCTGTTATACAGTCTCAACCAACAGCTAAACTCTACGGAACATTATTATCACTCCCATCTTCAGAATGTTTTCCAGACTTGTAATAACTGTCTCATATTCTGTGACACCCTGCATATATCTTCCTGCTCTCACGATGAAAAGCTGAAGATGAGCAGCGTGGAAGAAATGCCAGTGAAACGGGCAGAGGACAGAAAAGAGAGTTCTTCTTTAACTGATGTGCCCACCAACGTGTTTATTAGGTTATTTATCCTTCTATACGAACAAAAAAATCTAAACACTCTTGGTTGTCTTCTGTTATCTTTCTCATTTCACTATGAGGTTTCTCTATCCTTCTGTCATTCCTATTTTACAGATTGGTACATTGGAGTTGTTGTTGTTGTTGTCGTCGTTGTTGTTGTTGTCGTTGCTGTTGTAGTTATTGTCATTTATTAAACAAAATTTCCACATAGAATATTCTGTTGATACATTACTCGATTCTCGACATATAGGTAGTGATACTCTTTAAACCTGAAATGTATGCTTGCTGTTCATTTTGCAGCGTTATTTGCCAGTTTGGCTTTTGGTGTATGTTCATGTTTTTGTTGTTGTTATTTGAAATTATGTTTCAGTGATATTTTTTTTATTTGAAAAAAAAAAACAAGCAAAATTAAAGCAATACCACCACAGTCTGGGCTTATTTTTCGTCCAGAAAGAATTCAGTGATACGCAAGAGTATCTCAGTGAGTGAATATGACAAATTGACATGTGTGTCTCGTCAGCTTTGATAAGGATCGAATTTAAGTTTTGCAGCAATGTATAGATTTGAAACAGCCCGAAGTGGTGGGCTTGTTTATAACCAAATGAAAGAAATACGGACGACGCTTGTGGCACCCTTGCCTCACAGCACAGAACTGATCGAACATAGTACTGGCCAACTCGCTGAATCGTCCGAGAGGAATCGGAAATGAGAAAGCGTCAGTGAGCCAGTGGCGTCCATCTCTCCCGTCATATCCAATGACGCCAGACGACTGGGTGTGTAGAAAAACGATCTGTTATCAACCCGCCCCCCCCCCCCCCCCCCGACGACCATTCTGTGCCAAGTACACGTTTCTACTAATACTGGATGCCAACCAAGTCATCAACAACTTCTCGAAGAAGGGCCTTTAACCCCTTACCTTTCTAATCTATCAGTCAGTTGATTTGACAGAAAGACTCTGGGAAACACTTCTAATGGCATTGGCTTGTCAGTTGGTTAATTTGACAGATAAACTCTGGGAAAATGCTTTTGAGAGCATTGGCCTGTACTAATAGAGTCCACGTGTCAGCTCCAAATCTTTCTACACAGTTTGTATATATCAAGAAAATGACTGCCAAGGGCCACTCTAGAAGGATCACCCAGATTGCTCCTCACACCAACCTCCAGCATTTCTTTTCTTTCTTTTTTTAAGGATCATTGCACTCATGGAGGTTATCTTTGTGCTCACCTTTTCTTTTTTCCGTCCAATTTTCTACGCCACCTTAATGGCCACAGAAATTGGAACAGTTTTTTACAATGCGATGATGATGATGTCGTTGAGGATGATAATCATGATGCTGTACTCTGCGCTTACTATCATAATATATCCTGGCGTCAACCAGGTCAACCAGGTCCGAGAGATACAGACACCTGCGGTGCTGGACAGAAGATTTAAGCAACACTCTCAAAGACGCATCCGTAAAGTGGATGAGACTCGACTGTGTGGTCCCAGTCTTCCCAATGAGCCCATAGCACGCCCAACTCTGGATAGGAGCCGGTTAGAACCGAAAAATCTCACAACGATTTTTGAAGGTACTGATGGGAATTTGAACCCACAACTTTCCAGTCGGTAGTCCGTTGCGTTAACCACTAGACCACGGCGACTGGCCCCCAGGATTTCTTTTCAATACAACGTTGTAAGTCTCAAAGGTTTCTGTTTGTTTTTGTGTTTAAGATTTGACAGTTTATCCTGTCGAGGGGAGGGACATTTTCTTTGCTTGTCTCGTCTTTCTGTTCGAGTTTACCTTTGCAAGGGAGACGACCCTAATTTCCTTCTCTGGGGGCTGTAATAACCCACCTTTATTTACCCTTTTCGTACAGTGTATGTGTGTGAGTGTGTGTGTGTGTGTGTGAGAGAGAGAGAGAGAGAGAGAGAGAGAGAGAGAGAAGAGAGAGAGAGAAGGAGAGAGAGAGAGAAATAGAGAGAGAGAAAGAAAGAGAGAGAGAGGCAGAGACAGAGACAAAGACAGACAGACAGAAGACAGATAGAGAGAGACAAATGCAGAGACAGAGACAGAGACAAAGACAAAGAGAGAGAGGGAGACAGCCATACAGGCATAAAGACAGACAGACAGAAGACAGATAGAGAAAGACAAAGACAGAGGCAGAGACAGAGAGACGAAGACGGAGAGAAAGTGAGACAGGGAGACAGGGAGACAGAAAGTGTTAGGTAGTAAGATGGTACAGACCCCGTTACTCTCTGCACAGTCTTACGAGAGCGTCTTGTTAACTTTGAAAAAGCCATGGATTCAAGTTCAGAAGTTTTGAGATAATTCTAGTCAATAACACAAAAACTGACCTGCTGCATGCCCACCTAAGTCTGATAATCATTCTGATGGTGCACCATAGTCTGATCATCATTCTGATGGTATCAGTTCAGTGCCTGATATATAGACAAAGTCTCACGTCTCTTCTGTTCCAGAATCTCATTTGCACATGACGTTGTACATAAGGTTGAAGAGTTTTTCAAGATCATAGATAGTATTTTTCTCGCTGTCCTGTTATCCTTTATCAATTTCGTATCCCCACATAAAATAACTCATTTAGCCCCCCTCCTCCCCCCCCCCCCCCCAGCACGTCCCCAAATCTATATAACTGAGATCTCCTTGACATAAGAAACATTAAGGTCCAGAGAATATCAGACAATGAAAGTCTGTAGGATCCCAGATAATGATTCAGTCAGTATGAAATTTTCAAGAGAATTGGGAAGAATGGAATGGCCAGTCTGTATTTTATTTTTCTGTCTCTCTTTTTTTTTTTTTTTTCCTGTCTTTTTTCTTTCCATTCTTTCCATCTTTTCTTTATTCGTTTCTTTTTTCCGCTGTTGCTTCTGCTTTTTACTTACAGAACCAGGCACACAACATGGCAAACAAAGGGGCTGACAGGTTTACATCTGCTTCACATAGCCAAGTGTTGGACGCAGATCTCGCAAAAGACAAGTTAATGATTGTACTTCCGTCATGGTCCATGTTTGATTCTACTCCCGTGCTGCAAAGACGTATTGTTTTCATTAAGGTAAATGGGGAACACTGGCAATGTGTGTGGGCCTTGCGGGAAGGACGAGGCAATCAGGGAGGGATAGGAAGAGAGAGAGAGAGAGAGAGAGAGGAGAGAGAGAGAGAGAGAGAGAGAATAGAAGAGAGAGAGAGAGAGAAGAGAAGAGAGAGAGAGAAGAGAGAGAGACGAGGAGAGAGAGAGAGAGGAGGAGATAGAGAGAGAGACAGACAGACAAGACAGACAGAAGAGAGAGAGAGAGAGAAGAGAGAGAGAGAGACAGAGCAGAGACAGAAGACAGAACAGACAGACAGAAAGAGACAGA
>CM060310.1:63841870-63859370 GCA_030674185.1 Monoplex corrugatus
AAGAGGAGGGCCAAAGCTTCGTTACAAAGACACCCTGAAAAATCCCCCAGAAACGTGACATTGAAGAAGAACAACGGGAAATCATGGCCACAAACAGGTCTGAATGGAGGCAAGCTATTTGCAAGGGAACAGAAGCTTATGAAAATGCAAGATGAAGCAGCCAAGTGGAAAAGCGTGCAGCAATAAATGCCAGAACCAACTCTGCAGAGGGTTCCACTGAGTGTCCAGTATACGGCCGCCTGTGTGCATCAGACTTTGGCCTGAGATCCTACATGAGGGTACACAAATAAAGTGCTAGGTTGGACTTTATCGACTACGATAGTCGACCATATTTCTTATTTACTCGGTTACTGAACCCATCGATGTTTGTCTCTATGAAATGATACTCCTTGACTGATCCAACTTTCACAACGGATCATCCATAAAGCAGAAAAGAAAAATATTACGGGCACGGGATGTTATCGTGAACATCTTGCATCAATATAACTTGAAAACAATGTTATGTCTGATGCATAATCCCATAACACTTGAATAACCATCTAATATCACTTATAGTGAAAAGACGTTAAATCAAGCAACGAACGAACTTGAATAATATGCAGAAACTCACGTTTTCACGATGGAAAGGATTTTATTGAAAATGTCAACAAACAAGTATCTTTGAATTGATGCAAAAACAAACAAAGAAAAAAAAACAACCAGAAAACAACAACCCCTGCTCCCCCCTCCCCCCCAAAAAAAAAGAAAAAACACACAAAACACACACACAAACAAACAAAACAAACAAACAGAAAAGACAAACAACAACCCCCCAAAACAAAACAAAAAACAACAACAACAAAAAAACAGCAACTCACTGTGGGTCATTGAGACCTAATAATTAGACCAGACCTACTTAAAAAGAGCACAGTTTTGCCAGGGTTTTTAATTGTAGTTTCAATCACTCATGTAAAGAGTGTGGCGTGTCTATTCGTATCTCTCTCTCTCTCTCTCTCTCTCTCTCTCTCTCTCTCTCTCTCTCTCTCTCTCTATATATATATATATATATATTTTATATATATATATATATATACATGTGTGTGTGTGTATGTGCGTGCGTGTGCGTGCGTGCGTATGTGTGCATGCATGCGCGCGAACGTGTGCGTGCGTGCATGCATGCGTGTGTGTGTGTGTGTTTGTGTTTTTGTGTTGGTGCTTGTGTTGGTGCTTGTGTGCATGCGTACATACAATATGTGCAAGCGTGTGTATGTGAAAGTAGAGAATAAAATACCTTACCCTTCCCAAAACATTAAAAAGTTGTGTTTGGCTAGAGTGCTGATTTGGGGGTGGAGGGACATGAGTAGATGAAGGTGGCTAGACACGTAGAAAAGGGGAGGGTTTTCAATCCACTATGGGTGTTGGATTTCCCTGAGAATGGCGGTCAGTATTCCACAAGGGCTCCCAATCAATCCTTTGCCAGATAAAAAATGAAAAAAAAAAAAAAAAAAAAAAAGAAAAGAAAAAGTTTCAGGTCGTGTCTCCTGATAGAGCTTACTATCATAGCAGAGGAATCTGCATTCTGATGACCAGTCAGGCGTGCACTGCACGGACAAGCTCGGTAAGTGGCGTAATTAATGACATACCATTTCATCACTCTCTCTTTCAAGACAGGATGCAATTTATTGTTTCTAGCAAGTATCAATTTCAAAAGTGTGGGTCTTTTCTGATTGATAACACCAATTATGTTTTTTCATGATTAGTTTCAGTCACTAATTTCAGAGAATAACAGTTATAGTAGCAATTATTAATTCGAATCTGTTTTTCTATTATCATGGGTTTTACGATTACCATGAATCACATAAATTATACATTAAACAAACATATCATAAATGAATAGGATTGTGTTGCTGTAGTATAGGTATAAATTGAAAAAGTCTGGCTGTTTCCTGCTACTTATATTCTGAATATATGTAAAAAATTTAAATTTTAGTTTTTTTTTTTCCTTATCATTTTGTGTGTACATTTTATCTGTTTGAAGGATCTGTCCCTCCCCCCCCCTCCCCCAAATGAAGTGTTCTTAATGTTCTCTAGTATACCATCAACTGAAATAAAAAAAACACATAAATGATAATCTAGTGATTTGCAGACACGAGTATTTACACGCACAAAACTATATCTAATATAATATCGTATGAGTATATACAAATACGACTTGACACAGTTGCTGTTTCGATATTTTACAAGTGGCATTATACGGTGCTTGTTTATAAGTGGTCAGTTTCCATATATGCTACAGAACGGTACTCGAATGCCATTCTCTTGATAAATGATAGTGTACAATTTTCTTTACATCATAACCTATAAGTGAGCAAACAACTGGATAAGTGAATTAATATCTGGATAAATGAATGAGTGAATAAATGTGAACGAATCAAGGAATGAATGAACACACCAATAAAATGAGCAGATATCACTGCTTGCTGCGGTTATCAGTGTCTGCTTTCCATTTTGTCGTATTTATGATGCAGAAAAATCACCTTATCATAACGACAATCGGAGAAACCAACAGAGAGTACTGCAGTGGTTCCATGCTGTTTTATTGTCGCCAGGGCTATTCCCACTTCCTGGAGGATCTCCACATTGAACACAATGTCTGGCAGACATTATTAGATTTGATCTGGTCTGGCTGCCATAGGAACTATCATCTATTTACAGTCATTGGAGGTTCTAGGAAACTGCTGAAAGCTGCCAAAGCCTTTTGGGGAAAAAACAGATTGATATTTCCACCAATTTTGGATATGCAGTATGGATCTGTTTCTAAAGATCATGATATATTTTTAGAGTCCGTTTTGTTATTTAGTCATAAGTGAAATCAAACCAGATTAGTGCGGAAAAAAGCTGATCAGACTGATCTATGGAGAGATTTAGCTATTGGTCTTCAGATTCAACTAACATTAACTGTGAAACAACCACAAAAGTAATTCTGATGATTTGGCCATCATTTACCAATTCTTCTTGCAGGTTGTTATCTTTTTATTTGTATGAAAACACATAAATACATGTTTGATTAATTTCATTTTATACAAATTAAAAGTCAGTGTGAGATTATTATGTCTTTGACATCTTGATCGATTTTATTGCATGCTGATACAAAGTATCATGACCTCAACATTTGCTCGTTGATTCCTTACAAGCATCAGGCGAATTACAACCTGTCACAAAATACAGGAGAGCTCAGTGGGCCTAAAATAGAACAATCGTCTTCAAATTTAGCTGTGGCAGATTGTAGATTGCTACCTGTGCGAACAGTATGAACCAATCCCCTGTAATCTGATACTGCGTCATGAATCAGTTCAGTGATTTAAGCCAAATACCACTTAAAATGGAAGGCATGATTTACAACCACACAACGTCAACTGCTTTATTTTTCCAACTCGAATTGCTGAATGAATGTGTATGGAAGCCCTGCAGTGAAAACAAGCACCCAACGCAGCGCCAGTTAGAATGTAATATCCCATATTTTGACAGCCTTTTCTATCTGATAGAAGCAACAAACAGTTCTCAAACCTCACACGTAGGTATGACAGGAAAGTCGACAGACTGGATCTACACCTTCTGGAGAAGATTGTCTTAGATGATTTAGTCAGTCGAGTATGGGTGTGAAGCAGATATTGGAATGGGCAAGACCTCAACCCCCCTTCTCCCTTTCATTTAGAAGTGCAGGGACTGAGTTTGATTCCTGTGGAACGTCTTAGAACTGGTTCAGGTTAAGGGTATCCTAGTGTTGCGCACGACCCATGGTGCTCTGTGTTTAGCGTTTCGGTGGCCAGAACATTTTACTTTGAAGTGATACACGTTCAAAACAGAGGCTGGATATATGGAGACATGTACTCCTTGCAGACGACGGACACTTACGTTTCCTCAGTTTTATAGTTTTACCTTCCTGGGAACATCCCTACTGCAGGGACTCTGCTCTGTGCGAGTGGGACCCTTTGGTCACGCTCTTGAAGAAACCATGGGGGGACCTAGCAAGCCAGTGGTGGATCATGAAATTGCTCAAGCTATATGGAGAAAGATCAAGATGGTAATTTTAGAAAGACTTGGGACAACTCTTTCAGGATTTTCCAGCCCACCATAAACCATCTACATTTTCTCGATCTGACACCACTAGGGGTCTAAACAGACAGATAATAAAATCAATATTGAAAACAGCTTAGGTCATATAGTCTCAATTCAACCTACAATGAAATTCCAAATCATCATCATCACCGCCTATTTGAGAAATTATCTGAGCTGTGTAGAAATGGCCGCAGATTCTGATCCTGCGTGTTCTGCTCACAGCGATGACGTGACTTTAGCTCTGTTTGGTGATGTGTTGGGTGTGTTGGAACGGCAAAGGAGTAATGTCCCAGAAGTGCCAAGGTGCCTATCAACGTGTCTGTTCGGTGTTTATCCAACTCTTCCAAACAATCATAACAAAAGTCCTCTACTTATTCCCCCTGTCACTTTTAATTTCATATGTAGATTTGTCTTTCTTTCTGGCTAGTAGCCGCAGCTACTTGACATGGTATCACACAAACACCCTCTTTGTATCAGCTCTCTTGTTTTCGCTTTCCTTTTGCTTTCTTCAGTCTATCTGTGAACTCACTTACTTCATGCCTATCGGTTCATACGCATTCATGATATTTACAAAATGTCGACACTGTCTTTTTTGTGACATACCTCAGATTTAATGAAGAGCGAAGTTGCTTGTTACGTTTTGTAATACTGAATGCTGTTATAAACCCGAAACGGATCTACGTTGTTGTAAGTGCTACAAGTAATAAACATGTCAAAATGTCCTTGTGGCACAGGGACCTATCTTGTGGGATCTAATAGAAAAAATGAAGGGAGAGGTAATCAAACAGAACGCTGGCCAACTCATCAAAAATAGGAGAGGAATCGGAAATGAGAAAGTGTCACGTGAGCTAAAAAGGTTTGCCTATCCCCCCCAGTCCCATCTGATAACGCCAGACGACTGGATCAGATGAAAAAGTAATCTTTCTCCTTAGCCAACCCATGGCCAGCCAATGCTAAGTACACACTTCAAAAAGAATGATATTGGCTGCCGACCAAGGCATCAACCACGTATCGATGTAGATCATCTACCTCCGTTTATCTTGTTTCAGATCATTGATCTGTTAGAGAGTTAGTTCGGTAAAAAGACGTCGGGAGACTGCTTCCAACAGCAACAGACTGTGTGACATAGGCCACCATGTCAGCTCTATTCTTTCTGTACAGTGTTTTAGGCCACCATGTCAGCTCTAATCTTTCTGTACAGTGTTTTAGGCCACCATGTCAGCTCTAATCTTTCTGTACAGTGTTTTAGGCCACCATGTCAGCTCTAATCTTTCTGTACAGTGTTTTAGGCCACCATGTCAGCTCTATTCTTTCTGTACAGTGTTTTAGGCCACCATGTCAGCTCTAATCTTTCTGTACAGTGTTTTAGGCCACCATGTCAGCTCTAATCTTTCTGTATAGTGTTTTAGGCCACCATGTCAGCTCTAATCTTTCTGTACAGTGTTTTAGGCCACCATGTTAGCTCTAATCTTTCTGTACAGTGTTTTAGGCCACCATGTTAGCTCTAATCTTTCTGTACAGTGTTTTAGGCCACCATGTTAGCTCTAATCTTTCTGTACAGTGTTTTAGGCCACCATGTTAGCTCTAATCTTTCTGTACAGTGTTTTAGGCCACCATGTTAGCTCTAATCTTTCTGTACAGTGTTTTTAGGCCACCATGTCAGCTCTAATCTTTCTGTACAGTGTTTTAGGCCACCATGTCAGCTCTAATCTTTCTGTACAGTGTTTTAGGCCACCATGTCAGCTCTAATCTTTCTGTACAGTGTTTTAGGCCACCATGTTAGCTCTAATCTTTCTGTACAGTGTTTTAGGCCACCATGTTAGCTCTAATCTTTCTGTACAGTGTTTTAGGCCACCATGTCAGCTCTAATCTTTCTGTACAGTGTTTTAGGCCACCATGTCAGCTCTAATCTTTCTGTACAGTGTTTTAGGCCACCATGTTAGCTCTAATCTTTCTGTATAGTGTTTTAGGCCACCATGTTAGCTCTAATCTTTCTGTACAGTGTTTTAGGCCACCATGTTAGCTCTAATCTTTCTGTACAGTGTTTTAGGCCACCATGTCAGCTCTAATCTTTCTGTACAGTGTTTTAGGCCACCATGTCAGCTCTAATCTTTCTGTACAGTGTTTTAGGCCACCATGTCAGCTCTAATCTTTCTGTATAGTGTTTTAGGCCACCATGTTAGCTCTAATCTTTCTGTACAGTGTTTTAGGCCACCATGTCAGCTCTAATCTTTCTGTACAGTGTTTTAGGCCACCATGTCAGCTCTAATCTTTCTGTATAGTGTTTTAGGCCACCATGTCAGCTCTAATCTTTTCTACAGTGTTTTAGGCCACCATGTCAGCTCTAATCTTTCTGTACAGTGTTTTAGGCCACCATGTCAGCTCTAATCTTTCTGTATAGTGTTTTAGGCCACCATGTCAGCTCTAATCTTTCTGTACAGTGTTTTAGGCCACCATGTCAGCTCTAATCTTTCTGTACAGTGTTTTAGGCCACCATGTCAGCTCTAATCTTTCTGTATAGTGTTTTAGGCCACCATGTCAGCTCTAATCTTTCTGTATAGTGTTTTAGGCCACCATGTCAGCTCTAATCTTTCTGTACAGTGTTTTAGGCCACCATGTCAGCTCTAATCTTTCTGTATAGTGTTTTAGGCCACCATGTCAGCTCTAATCTTTCTGTACAGTGTTTTAGGCCACCATGTCAGCTCTAATCTTTCTGTACAGTGTTTTAGGCCACCATGTCAGCTCTAATCTTTCTGTACAGTGTTTTAGGCCACCATGTCAGCTCTAATCTTTCTGTACAGTGTTTTAGGCCACCATGTCAGCTCTAATCTTTCTGTACAGTGTTTTAGGCCACCATGTCAGCTCTAATCTTTCTGTATAGTGTTTTAGGCCACCATGTTAGCTCTAATCTTTCTGTACAGTGTTTTAGGCCACCATGTCAGCTCTAATCTTTCTGTATAGTGTTTTAGGCCACCATGTTAGCTCTAATCTTTCTGTACAGTGTTTTAGGCCACCATGTCAGCTCTATTCTTTCTGTATAGTGTTTTAGGCCACCATGTCAGCTCTATTCTTTCTGTACAGAGTTTTAGGCCACCATGTCAGCTCTAATCTTTCTGTACAGTGTTTTAGGCCATCATGTTAGCTCTAATCTTTCTGTACAGTGTTTTAGGCCACCATGTCAGCTCTATTCTTTCTGTACAGAGTTTTAGATCACCATGTCAGCTCTAATCTTTCTGTACAGTGTTTTAGGCCACCATGTCAGCTCTAATCTTTCTGTATAGTGTTTTAGGCCACCATGTCAGCTCTAATCTTTCTGTACAGTGTTTTAGGCCACCATGTCAGCTCTAATCTTTCTGTACAGAGTTTTAGGCCACCATGTCAGCTCTAATCTTTCTGTACAGAGTTTTAGGCCATCATGTCAGCTCTAATCTTTCTGTATAGTGTTTCAGGCCACCATGTCAGCTCTAAATCTTCCTGCACATTATTTTAGGCTAGCTCTTATCTTTCTGTATAGGCTTTCTGTACAGAGTTTTAGGCCACCATGTCAGCTCTAATCTTTCTGTACAGAGTTTTAGGCCATCATGTCAGCTCTAATCTTTCTGTATAGTGTTTCAGGCCACCATGTCAGCTCTAAATCTTCCTGCACATTATTTTAGGCTAGCTCTTATCTTTCTGTATAGGCTTTCTGTACAGAGTTTTCTTATGACATGTCTGGTTTATCAGCTCTCTCTCACTGGTATCTGCCATACAGACTTGACATTTATAACGCTTGTTTATGTAAAAAGAAGTTCAGGAAACAGGAATGGGATACCCAAACAGGTAACAAGCTTTATCATAACCGTTCATAAATTCATCCCCATGCAACAGAAACCTAAGGGACGTAGAGTTAAGTAAGTTTCATACGGGTGACAACTTATTTTGCAATCATTCTTGAGTCTTCAACACACGGAAGTTTTGGGCAAAAGCACATAGAGAATCATTGGAGTTCAAAGACAAAAACAAAAGTACTCTGACTGAAACTTTACATGTACAACATTATGAGAACTGTTGGTTCTAGTTTTTCTTCCTTTGTGTTTTCCCAAGTGGTGACTCGTACTTGGTCGATAGAAAGGGAAGTCTTGCTCTTCTGTCAAAAACAATTCACGAAATTCATTTCGTCGTCACAATTGGAAATGACAGCAGTATAATACTGGTACATGCAATAGGAAAAGATAGAACTTCTGTCACAAGAGCAGACACCATTGGTTTTATCTTCTCTCTTTTTCTGTCTGCCTCTGTCTCTTTGTTTATCTGTCTCTGTCTGTCTGTCTCTGTTTGTGTGTGTATGTGTGTGTGCTTGAGTGTGCATAATTATGTGCATGGACACGTGTTGTGTGTGTGTGTGGTGTGTGTGTGTGTGTGTGTGTGTGTGTGTGTGTGTGTGGTGTGGTGTGTGTGTGTGTGTGTACATGCGTACATGTTTATATATAGGCGTGTCTCTGTATTTTTGGAGATGGGGTTATTTTACATTGACTTGATTGTTAAACTTATTGGACATTTGACATATTTGTTATATAATGTGACATTTGGCATACTGCTGCCTTCTTATGTTACGGCTAATGACTATTTTACTTTTACTGTGATTGTTGTACTTATTTGGCATGTATCATAATAATAGCTTCTCAAATTACATTCATTTTTAAGTCATTATCATTTTTAATGTTTGCTGTAGTTCATTCTCTTATTTCATAATTTTTTCATAATCAAACGATTCCCCATGTTTAAAAAAAGATAAGAAAAAAAATACTGAGCAATTTGAATTGGTTTGATGGTTTTCCGTGAGATTGAAAAACGAACGGACATTGATGCGTAGAATCATTTAGCTGAGGAAAATTGACTTTCTGCAAACTGATTTTCTTCCAGCATGATCCAGTCTTGGGGCTGCTGCGGTTAAATGAACCAAGGACAAAAACGTAGAGAAACTGAGACAAAACCAAGAACAAGAATACGTTTTAATTTTAGAGGGTAAAGGCATAAACATATTAATGATTTTGTGCATTCAGCCCTCGTCCTTGGAGGGAGGGAGGGGGAGAGAGAGAGAGAGAGCTAGAGAGAGCTAGAGAGAGATAGAGAGAGACAGAGAAAGAGACAGAGAGACAAGAGACAGACAGACAGACAGATAGAGAGGGAGAGAGAGACAGAGAGAGATAGAGAGAGAGAGAGAGCGAGAGAGAGAGAGAGCTAGAGACAGAGAAAGAGAGAGAAGAGAGAGAGAGAGACAAAGAGAGACAGAGAGAGACAGAGAGAGACAGAGAGAGAGACTGAGACAGAGACAGAGACAGAAACAGAGACAGAGGCAGAGACAAAGACACAGGTAGGCAGACAGACAGACAGATAGATAGACAGATGGAGACAGAGACAGAGAGACGGAGAAAGACAGCGGACAGCGAGAGAAGGAGAAGCAGAGAGAGAAACAAGAACAAGGACATATATCCATTTTCGATAGTAATGATATAACTCCATTAATTCTTTTTTACATTCAGCTCTCGTCCATTAAAAAAAAAGAGAGAAGAGAGGGGGGGGGGGGGGAGAGAGAGAGAGAGAAGAACAGAGACAGAGACAGAGAGACAGAGACAGAGAGACAGAGAGAGACACAGAGAGACAGAGAGACCGAGAGTTCAAGCTTCAGAGATTTTATTCAAAAGTGACATCAGCCCCTTCTCAAAGAATGCACAAAAAGCGTTACAAAAAAATGATCAATTACATCAGAGAACAAGGTTAATAACAAAATAATAAACCATATATTAAGACATCACAATTTCTTGTATTTCAAACGCTTTAAGCAGAAACAAATAAAAATTCTTGATAGAGTCAAAGCCAGCTGAGCGTGATAATGAACACAGCTTAATTAAGAACGTTTGGATTTCTATGGTATTTTTGTGCGATGTTATTTGATCGAAGATTATCAAAAGCTGGACAGCAGAGGACAGTGTATTTCATCCTCTTTTGCATGCATGCATAAAGGGCACACTAAAACAGAGTCTCTACATTGCTTATTCCTCAACTGATGAATCTTCAAATTTGAAACACCAAGTCCTAAAATTACGTTATCATTCTTTTCAAATGAATATCCAAATCAGGCTAAAATAAGGCATAGTACTGTAGGAATTTACGAACCACCAATTAAAATAAAAACGAAACTCACACTCGTCTATATTATGATCATTCTACTTCTGCCATCTGTGATCAATTAATCGAAAGAGACGAATAAACTCAGCCTGATTTCCAGATCCTTGAGACAACGCATGTTCTCATATATATACAATTCAGTGACCTTTACATTTTTGTGAATTTCTTCGTTTCTATCTCTCTTCTGTCTGTCTGTCTGTCTGTTTGTCTTTCTTTATCTGTCTGTTGTCTCTGTCTATGCCTCTGTGTATGTGTCTCTCTCTCTTTCTCTCTCTCTCTCTCTTTGTCTCTTTCTCTGTCTGTCTGTCTTTCTGTCTTTGCCTCTTTGTCACTGTCTCTCCTCTCTCTCTCTCTCTTCTCTCTCTCTTTCTCTTTCCCCCCTCATCGTATCTTTTCATATTTTTCTGTTTTTTTTTTAGTTTTTGTTTCATATAACACTATATATATTTATGTGTTTATACATGCATTTCAAGCATATGTGTATTTTACTTAGAGTAGCACACTTTTCCAGTGTGATTGCAACTACGTTTTGCTCTTTTGTTTTGCATTTGTCTGTACTAGGTGTTTAAGATAAATTTACAACAACAACAAAAAGTGTTTGAAAGAAATAAAGAAAGAAAAAAAAACCTTGAACAGGAGATAAAGAAGTCTTGATCTTCATTGACAAACAATTCTTCTTGTGACATTAGAACTGAAAATAGTGGCACCCAGGAATAGAACTTTTGAAGCAGGAACAAATGACAGTGCAAACAAACGTGGGCTCAAAGAGTACTAGCGCTATCATAAAGTATCGTGGCTCAGATGTATTAACATCATTCAGATACTACTGCCAGTGTCACGAACGCAAACTCTCTCTCTCTCTCTCACTCTCTCTCTTTCTCTCTCTCTTTCTTTGTCTCTCTCTCTCTCTCAGTCACTCTTTCTCTCAGTCACTCTCTCTCTATTTTCTGTCTGTCTGTCTGTCTCTCTATGTCTGTTTCTCTCTCTTTCTCTCTCTCTCTCTCTCTCCCTCTCTCTCTCTCTGTCTGTCTGGCTGTTTGTCTCTCTCTCTCTTTCTCTTTCTGTCTGTCTGTCTCTTTTCTGTTTCTCTCTATCTTTTTTCTCTCTCTCATTCTCTCTCTCTTATTCTCTCTCTCTCTCTCTGTCTATCTGTCTGTCTGTCTGTCTGTGTCTATCTGTCTGTCTTTCTCTCTCTCCGTGTATATCTCCTTTCAGTATTTGTAAATCATTCATTCATATTCGTGTTCTTTCTGTCTATCTGCCTCTTTGTCTCCCTTTGTCTCCCTTTTTCTGTCTGTCTGTCTGGGTCTGTCTGTCTCCTTCCGTCTATGTGTCTGACTGTGTGTCTGTCTCTCTGTCCCTCCGTGTGTGTGTGGTGTGTGTGTGTGTGTGTGTGTGGTGTGTGTGTGTGTGTGTGTGTGTGTGTCTGTCTGTCCGTCTGTCTCTCTCTCCCCAGTATACTCCCATCTTCTCCTTCAATATGGAGCTACAGCCTAATTAGATCTATTAATCGTATTCGTGTTCTGTCTGTCTGTCTGTCTCTCTCTCTCTGTCTTTTGTTCTGTCTGTCTCTTACTCACACACACACACACACACTCTCTCTTGCTCTCTCTCTGTGTCTGTCTGTCTGTCTGTCTCTGTCTCTCTCTTTCTCTTGCTCTTCCCCTCTTTCTTTGTATAAATTCCCCTTCAATAATTGCCTAAATTAAATGAATTATTTGTATTGGTGTTCTCTGTCTCTCTTTCACTTACTTCCTTTGGGCTTCAGCTGGCTTCCACCCAGAGCTGACTGAGCTATGGGCTGGCTCGATCCATAATGGAATTCTAGAGCATCTTCTGTCTCAGAATTTTTCAAGGACACACACACACAACACACACACACACACACACACACACACACACACACACCCCACACACACACAACACACACACATACACACACACACACACACACACACAACACACAACACACCACACACACACACACATACACCATACACCACACACACCACACACACACACACCACACACACACACAACACACACACACATACACACGCACACACATATACATATATATATTTATATATATATAATAATAAAACACACACACACACACACACACACACACACATATATATATATATATATATACACACATATATATATATATATATATATATATATAAACACACACACACACACACACACACACACACACACACACACACACACACACACACACAAACACACACACTAAAACAGTGATACGTTTGAATAATTTTGTGCATGTGCAGTTTTATGTGTTCACGGTGAAATGTTTCGTTCATATTTTATGTTTTTTGGGTTTTCTTTTCCTACTGTTGTTTACATTTTGATTCTTTTGCAGTCACCTACTTTTACTTGTTATGATACGAGTAAATTAGCAATTGTTCGTATCAAATTTGCATATGCCCTAATATTCATACCGTTGGGACAAAAAGTGTAATTTCCTTTTATTCTATTAGTACTACCAACACTAACAGCCCTATTAGTACTACCAACACTAACAGCCCTATTAGTACTACCAACACTAACAGCCCTATTATCGCTACCAACACTAACAGCCCTATTATCGCTACCAACACTACCAGCCCTATTAGTACTACCAACACTAACAGCCCTATCATCGCTACCAACACTACCAGATCTATTATCGCTACCAACACTACCAGCCTATTAGTACTACCAACACTACCAGCCTATTATCGCTACCAGAACTACCAGCCCTATTATCGCTACCAACACTAACAGCCCAATTAGTACTACCAACACTAACAGCCCTATTATCGCTACCAACACTAACAGCCCTATTATTGCTACCAACACTACCAGCCCTATTAGTACTACCAACACTAACAGCCTTATTATCGCTACCAACACTACCAGCCCTATTATCGCTACCAACACTACCAGACCTATTATCGCTACCAACACTAACAGCCTATTAGTACTACCAACACTAACAGCCCTATTAGTCTAGCTCATCTCTCTCTACAACTCGTGGACTGATACGGCTGGTAGTGCTGGTAATGAGGGTGGTAGTGCTGGTAATGCTGGTAGGGTGGTAGTGCTGGTAGTGCTGGTAATGCTGGTAGTGCTGGTAGTGCTGGTAATGCTGGTAATGCTGGTAGGGCTGGTAGTGTGGTAATGCTGGTAGTGCTGGTAATGCTGGTAGGGTGTAATGCTGGTAGTGCTGGTAGGGTGGTAGTGCTGGTAGTGCTGGTAGGGTTGGTAATGCTGGTAGGGTTGGTAATGCTGGTAATGCCGGTAATGCTGGTAGGGTGGTAGTGCTGGTAGTGCTGGTAATGCTGGTAGTGCTGGTAATGCTGGTAGTGCTGGTAGGGTAGTAGTGCTGGTAATGCTGGTAATGCTGGTAATGCTGGTAGTGCTGGTAATGCTGGTAGTGCTGGCAGGGTGGTAATGCTGGTAGTGCTGGTAATGCTGGTAATGCTGGTAGTGCTGGTAGGGCTGGTAGTGCTGGTATGACTGGTAGTGCTGGTACAGCTGGTAGTGCTGGTATGGCTGATAGTGTTGGTACGGCTGGTAGTGCTGGTATGACTGATAGTGCTGGTACGGCTGGTAGTGCTGGTATGACTGGTAGGGCTGGTAGTGTGGTAGTGCTGATAGGGCTGGTAGTGCTGGTAGCGCTGGTAGCGCTGGTAGCGCTGGTATGGCTGGTAGTGCTGGTAGGGCTGGTAGTGCTGGTAGTGCTGGTAGTGATGGTATGGCTGGTAGTGTTGGTAGTACTAATAGGGCTGTTAGTGTTGGTAGTACTAATAGGGCTGTTAGTGTTGGTAGCGATAATAGGACTGGTAGTGTTGGTAGCGATAATAGGACTGGTAGTGTTGGTAGCGATAATAGGGCTGGTAGTGTTGGTAGCGATAATAAGGCTGTTAGTGTTGGTAGTACTAATAGGGCTGATAGTGTTGGTAGCGATAATAGGGCTGTTAGTGTTGGAAGCGATAATAGGGTTGTTAGTGTTGGTAGTACTAATAGGGCTGTTAGTGTTGGTAGCGATAATAGGGCTGGTAGTTCTGGTAGCGATAATAGGGCTGGTAGTGTTGGAATTGGTAGTACTATTAGATCTGGTAGTGTTGGTAGCGATAATAGGGCTGTTAGTGTTGGTAGTACTAATAGGGCTGGTAGTGTTGGTAGCGATAATAGGGCTGTTAGTGTTGGTAGCGATAATAGGGCTGTAAGTGTTGGTAGTACTAATAGGGCTGATAGTGTTGGTAGTACTAATAGGGCTGTTAGTGTTGGTAGTACTAATAGGGCTGGTAGTGTTGGTAGCGATAATAGGGCTGTTAGTGTTGGGAGCGATAATAGGGCTGGTAGTGTTGGTAGTACTAATAGGGCTGGTAGTGCTGGTAGCGATAATAGGGCCGGTATTGCTTGTAGCGATAATAGGGCTGGTAGAGCTGGTAGCGATAATAGGTCTGGTAGTGCTGGTAGCGATAATAGGGCCGGTATTGCTGGTAGCGATAATAGGGCTGGTAGTGCTGGTAGCGATAATAGGGCTGGTAGTGCTGGTAGCGATAATAGTGCTGGTAGTGCTGATAGCGATAATAGGGCTGGTAGTGTTGGTAGTACTAATAGGGCTGGTAGTGTTGGTAGCGATAATAGATCTGGTAGTGTTGGTAGCGATAATAGGGCTGGTAGTGTTGGTAGTACTAATTGGGCTGGTAGTGTGGGTAGCGATAATTGGGCTGGTAGTGTTGGTAGCGATAATAGGGCTGTTAGTGTTGGTAGCGATAATAGGGCTGGTAGTGTTGGTAGTACTAATTAGGGCTGGTAGTGCTGGTAGCGATAATAGGGCTGGTAGTGCTGGTAGCGATAATAGCGCTGGTAGTGTTGGTAGCGATAATAAGGCTGTTAGTGTTGGTAGTACTAATAGGGCTGGTAGTGTTGGTAGCGATAATAGGGCTGTTAGTGTTGGTAGCGATAATAGGGTTGTTAGTGTTGGTAGTACTAATAGGGCTGTTAGTGTTGGTAGCGATAATAGGGCTGGTAGTTCTGGTAGCGATAATAGGGCTGGTAGTGTTGGTAGTACTAATAGGGCTGTTAGTGTTGGTAGCGATAATAGGGCTGGTAGTGCTGGTAGCGATAATAGGGCTGGTAGTGGTTGGTAGCGATAATAGGGCTGGTAGTGTTGGTAGTACTAATAGGGCTGGTAGTGTTGGTAGCGATAATAGGGCTGGTAGTGTTGGTAGTACTAATAGGGCTGGCAGTGCTGGTAGGGTGGTAATGCTGGTAATGCTGGTAGGGTGGTAGTGCTGGTAGTGCTGGTAGTGCTGGTAATGCTGGTAGGTGGTAGTGCTGGTAGTGCTGGTAGGGTGGTAGTGCTGGTAGTGCTGGTAATGCTGGTAGTGCTGGTAATGCTGGTAGGGTGGTAGTGCTGGTAGTGCTGGTAGTGCTGGTAATGCTGGTAGGGTGGTAGTGCTGGTAGTGCTGGTAGTGCTGGTAATGCTGGTAGGGTGGTAGTGCTGGTAATGCTGGTAATGCTGGTAGTGCTGGTAGGGTGGTTATGCTGGTAGTGCTGGTAATGCTGATAATTCTGGTAATGCTGGTAGTGCTGGTAGGGTGGTAATGCTGGTAGTGCTGGTAGTGCTGGTAATGCTGGTAATGCTGGTAGTGCTGGTAGGGTGGTTATGCTGGTAGTGCTGGTAATGCTGGTAATGCTGGTAATGCTGGTAGTGCTGGTAGGGCTGGCAGTGCTGGTATGACTGGTAGTGCTGGTACAGCTGGTAGTGCTGGTATGGCTGATAGTGTTGGTACGGCTGGTAGTGCTGGTATGACTGATAGTGCTGGTACGGCTGGTAGTGCTGGTATGACTGGTAGTAGCTGGTAGTGCTGGCAGTGCTGGTAGTGCTGGTAGTGCTGGTAGCGCTGGTAGCGCTGGTAGTGTTGGTATGGCTGGTAGTGTTGGTAGTACTAATAGGGCTGTTAGTGTTGGTAGTACTAATAGGGTGTTAGTGTTGGTAGTACTAATAGGGCTGTTAGTGTTGGTAGCGATAATAGGACTGGTAGTGTTGGTAGCGATAATAGGGCTGGTAGTGTTGGTAGCGATAATAAGGCTGTTAGTGTTGGTAGTACTAATAGGGCTGGTAGTGTTGGTAGCGATAATAGGGCTGTTAGTGTTGGTAGCGATAATAGGGTTGTTAGTGTTGGTAGTACTAATAGGGCTGTTAGTGTTGGTAGCGATAATAGGGCTGGTAGTTCTGGTAGCGATAATAGGGCTGGTAGTGTTGGTAGTACTAATAGGGCTGGTAGTGTTGGTAGCGATAATAGATCTGGTAGTGTTGGTAGCGATAATAGGGCTGTTAGTGTTGGTAGTACTAATAGGGCTGGTAGTGTTGGTAGCGATAATAGGGCTGTTAGTGTTGGTAGTACTAATAGGGCTGCTAGTGTTGGTAGTACTAATAGGGCTGTTAGTGTTGGTAGTACTAATAGGGCTGGTAGTGTTGGTACGATAATAGGGCTGTTAGTGTTGGTAGCGATAATAGGGCTGTTAGTGTTGGTAGTACTAATAGGGCTGGTAGTGCTGGTAGCGATAATAGCGCCGGTATTGCTTGTAGCGATAATAGGGCTGGTAGAGCTGGTAGCGATGATAGTGCTGGTAGTGCTGGTAGCGATAATAGGGCCGGTATTGCTGGTAGCGATAATAGGGCTGGTAGTGCTGGTAGCGATAATAGGGCTGGTAGTGCTGGTAGCGATAATAGGGTTGGTAGTGCTGATAGCGATAATAGGGCTGGTAGTGTTGGTAGTACTAATAGGGCTGGTAGTGTTGGTAGCGATAATAGATCTGGTAGTGTTGGTAGCGATAATAGGGCTGATACTGTTGGTAGTACTATTAGGGCTGGTAGTGTTGGTAGCGATAATAGGGCTGGTAGTGTTGGTAGCGATAATAGGGCTGTTAGTGTTGGTAGCGATAATAGGGCTGGTAGTGTTGGTAGTACCTAATAGGGCTGGTAGTGCTGGTAGCGATAATAGGGCTGGTAGTGCTGGTAGCGATAATAGCGCTGGTAGTGTTGGTAGCGATAATAGGGCTGTTAGTGTTGGTAGTACTAATAGGGCTGGTAGTGTTGGTAGCGATAATAGGGCTGTTAGTGTTGGTAGCGATAATAGGGCTGTTAGTGTTGGTAGTACTAATAGGGCTGTTAGTGTTGGTAGCGATAATAGGGCTGGTAGTTCT
>CM060310.1:63864370-63866870 GCA_030674185.1 Monoplex corrugatus
GAGAGAGAGAAGAGAGAGAGAAGAGAAGAAGAGAAGAGAGAGAGAGAGAGGAAGAGAGAAGAAAGAAGAGAGAGAGAAACAAAGAGAGAGAGAGGATAACAATGATAACGACAATGATACTTTCTCCTCTAACGGTAGACATTATATGAGTAAAAGCCATTTCCCCCTTTTTTTTCATCGCTTAAGTACACACGTTCTTTATCCATGATATGAAAAAAGAAACACGTTACCATAGCAATAATGTAAGACATAATAGGTTTATATAGGCGAAAAAAGTAGCAGCATTTATTATCGTCTAAGAAAGACATAACAAGAAACAAATAAGAAAATAATAATTAACGTTTGAGTGTGTGTGTGTGTGTGTGTGTGTGTGTGTGTGTGTGTGTGTGTGTGTGTGTGTGTGTGTGTGTGTGTGTGTGTTGTGCGTGTGTGTGTTGTGGTCGTGCGCGTGCGTGTGTGTAAGAGATATAAAGAGAGTTTGAAGAAAGTTTGTGTGAGTAAAAACATGCATATCAAGTCTTGAAAGTCTAACTCGAGAGAAGAAAAAAGACGAAACCAAAATCTGTTCATTTTGACTCCCAAATTCTTCTTCCTAAAACCGAGCACGGCCTTTTCTTCTCCGTCCCCCCACGCTGTCAACACGAAATCTGTGTCCGATGGAAGACAGATAGGCCTGTATGATTGCCAGCCCGGGTTCTCACCAGGGATTAGCGCAACTCTCCCTCACCACCACCTCCCCTCACTCCAGCCATACAACCATCTCCCACTTCACACGGATTCCAGAAACCGCACTCCAGGCGAGTGTGGCCCTCGCCAGCGACAGCTACAACTGGCAGCCCCCGCCAGAAAGACTTCCAGCTAACAAAATTCATGGTTAGGCCGTATAGTCAGTGACGGACTGGCTGAAACCCGCGTTGCGCCGTTTTTCACAAAGCTGCTTTAGCGATAGGCGGACGAAAAAAAAAAAAGCTCTTTGCTCTTGGATTTAAAACGGACCTGTACGATACTACTACTTTCATACAGTCCGGTTTTATTGCCTGAGCTGGGACTTGGTTATTGATTGGTTTTCAGTGATGGGAGATCTTGTTTCCCGTTGTCTGGGTTTCAAGTTCGTTTGTTTGGTTTGGGAGACGGACTGACTGACTGATCGATCCAGTTGTAGTGTAGTTAAGTTTGCCCAGAGAACAAACGTGTTGTATGTTTTTGTCTGTTCTTGTTTTCATCCCAGCTGAAGTGTCACTGCCGTCTCTGCGGATGATATCGTTTTTCTTGTTCGTGGAAACTTGGGGTGTCTTTTGAGTCGGGACATTATTGGCAGCGTGAGCACGTTGGACTGGCTCGGATTATTCGATGACTCTTTTGCTGCTGGAGCTGCGTGGGTTATAGCTGTGGTGCTGCTTGCTAGTGGTAAGGATGACTGGGTTTGTTTTGTGTGTCGTTATTCGTGGTGTTGGTTTACAGTCTCTGTTTTTCTCTTCTCTCTCTCTCACTCCCAGCCCTCCTCTTTTGTTTCCCTCTCTCTATCTCTGTGTGTCTCTTGAAAAGAGATGAGTCGAACTTCGTATCAGCATGGGTCTCTTTCTGAGGGTTTTCGTTGTTGTTGTTGTTAATCTGCCTCTTCTTTTTGTCTCTGTTTAACTGTTTGCTTGTCCATCTCTTTCTTTCTCTGTCTCTCTCTCTCTCTGTTTGTCTCTGTCTCTGTCTGTCCCTGTCTGTCTGACTTTTCTGTCTCTGTCTGTCTGTCTGTCTCCCTCCCTCTCTCTCTGTCTGTCCCCATATACAATGCTTTATCACCCTTGGGAATATGGGGATATAGATGTAGGATTTCGCGTCCTATTGTACTCACTGTCTCTCTCCTTTTGTATTGGTATTGAATCTGCATGGTCATGGTTATTATAGTGTACTTGTATTAATGTAAAATGTCTGTGAGCGAAGACTGAATGTAAAGGGAAGTAGTATTCTGCTTATGCCACTATTTTCTGAAATTAAAAAAAAGTTCTTCATTTTCTTCTTCTTCTTCTCTCTCTCTCTCTCATTCTCTCTCTCTTTCTTTCTCCCGATCTCTCTCTCTCTCTTTCTCTTTCTTTATCCCGCTCTCTCTCTCTCTCTCTCTCTCTTTTTCTCCCCCTGTCTGTCTCGCTGTCTCTCTTTCTCTCCCTTCCTCCCTCTCTGTCTCTACCAGTGCTTACATAATACGCCAGAGAATGAAGATTTATCGCATCTGCACGTGCTCGCGGCACTCTTTTTTATTTATTTTTTTCTTACAGCGGAACATATGGGACAACAATCTGTCCCCTTAGGCGCTTGTAGTAAACCAGCAGCTGAAGCTTTAAGACTGGTTAAAATGGGTAGTGAAGGAATGCTCGTCGTCTGCCTGTCTGCCTCGTTGTAAAACACGCTGTTTTGGAATTCTTGGTTTTATTTATGAACATCACATTCCGCTATGAATCTTGAATTTCTGCTGCTATAATCGCCAAGATTGTTTGTGTTCGTGACATAC
>CM060310.1:63871870-63874370 GCA_030674185.1 Monoplex corrugatus
GCCGATGAATTGCAGAAGACAAAAAACAACAAATGTTTTCCCGATTTACCTACACTTTCGTCTCGTGCGCGCACTGTGACAAAAACACATACACTGACGTAAATAAAAGTGCAGACATATAGACGTATACAATTATACCCCAAACACACACACACACATACACACACACACACACACACACGCACGCACGCACGCACATACGCACGCGCGCGCGCCACACACACACACACACACACACACACACACTCACACGCACGCACGTACGCACACACACATGCAATACACACACACACATACACACACACATACACACACACACACACGCAGCACGCACGCACGCACACGCGCGCACACACACACACACACACACACACATATATATATCTACATACATGCATACATACATACATACATACATACATACATACATACATACATACATACATACATACATTGACACAAACATATACATACATACATACATACATATATGCATACATACATACATACATGCATACATATACATACATGCATACATGCATACATACACACATACATACTTGCTTACATGCATGCTTACATACATACATACATACATACATGCATAATACATGCATACACACTACATATATGCATGCCGAGTGACAGACAAAGCAAATGAGAGAGACTTAGAGAACGAACAATCGAATGAAAAAAAAAACAAAACCACGAACAATCGAACGAACAAACAAAATAAAGTTTTTTTTAATTGAGGGAATAGAATGCAGTCATGACATTTGTGCAATCATCCTTCAGTTACCATGAAAAAAGAGTCATTATGCAAAATACAAATACCTGATACCTAGTTGGCATGCGTACTTATTATGGAGAGAGAGAGAGAGAGAGAGAGAGAGAGAGAGAGAGACAGAGAGACAGAGACAGACAGACAGACAGACAGAGAGACAGAAAGACAGAGACAGAAACAGAGACACAGAGAGAGAGAGAGAGACAGAGACAGAGAGACAGAGACAGAGACAGAGACAGAGACAGACAGAGACAGAGACAGAGACAATAGAAACGAAGGAAGAGAAGGAGGAGGTGGAGGAGGAGAATGAGACGAAGAAGAAGAAGAAGAAAAGAAGAATAAAAGTAATCGGGAAGAAACAAGATTTTTAATTGTTCTGAATAAATATCCGATTTAAATGTTGCCTTTCAATACAACTGATTAAAACAGGCAAGACGCTTTGAAGAGAAGCATACAAGGGTCAGCCCTCTGTGTTTGATCGTTAAAAAGTCAGAGTGCAAATTGGATTAAGCATAGACAGCACTCTTGTCTGTTTCTTCTTCTTGAAATTCTTATATATATACATATGTAATACATACATGTACACATACATACATACACACATACGTACATGCTTGCGGGTTCGAATCCCGGGGTGCGCTATATTAAAATTGGCCATCTCGCTGTCCCATCTTAACATCATTTTTGTTCTGGTGGTGTCAGTATAGGATTAGATAGGTCCCCTTTCCCCACTTCCTGGGATGGTTATCCCCTTCGGCCATATCACTGAGGTGGGTGTTTGACGTAAAACCTCAACTCAATCAATCAAAATCAAAAAATACATACATACATACACACACACACATACATACATATATACAGGGGGGGGGGGGTGCAAAAGTAGGTATACAGTAAGTATCGCATCATTATTATAATGCTTAATTCATTAAAATTATTAGCACATTAAGTTAGTTGACCTTATTTTCGATATTTTCAGTGTCATTGATTATATTTTATCGTAACTAATAATATGCATGTACTTTTATCCTAACTTTTTTTTTTTTTTTTTTTGCAGGTAAAGCGGCAATTTGATTTAGATCTAAGCGGCAATTTAATTTAACCATGGCTGGTAATTTGACAGACGAGGAGCACAAATAGATTTTAAAACAATACTGGAAGACAGAAGGACTTCTTTTTTGGGGGATATGTAAAGGAAAGGGTTTTTGCACGCAAGCCGCGCGTTGTGTTAATGACATTGAGTATCTAAGGCTTTCCTTGTTATTACATGTATATGCAATATTCATTTGTTTGTATAATAAATGCAATGAGTATTGTACGTGTTTTCTTTTTTCATAACTGTATACCTACTTATGCACCCCCTATAATATATATATTATATATATATATATATATATATATATATATATATATATATATATGTATGTACATGTATGTATGTGTGTGTATATATGTATGTATGTATGTACGTATGTATGTATGTATGTATGTATGATGTATGTATGTATGTGTGTATGTCCCTCCCCAAATGAAAATGGCTGTATGTATGTATGTATGTATGTATGCATGTATGTATGCATCTGTTTGGTTCATCTTTGCAAAGAAGGTTATTTCCTTTCACGTCTGCAAATTCTATATCATCGAATGAATTGCATGCGAATTGAAACTGTCAACGTGACTCAAACATTGACAAAAACTAACAACGAACATCTGTCAAAC
>CM060310.1:63879370-63889370 GCA_030674185.1 Monoplex corrugatus
AAAAAAAAAGATATCTAGGTTTGAATGATGAATATATTAATATCCGCGGGAATTAATGAATGCTATTTTTTTTTGTATTTCTGCTCGTCTCATTTTCTCCCTTCTCTATTTGGCGCAACAGTATATTTTTTGTGTGTGAACAGATGTGGACGGCAAAACTATGTTGATGTGAGGTAAGAGTGAGGGAGGGGGTGTTTGGAATGCAGCATCGGTCACCGTATCCTATGTATACATGTGATGTTTACGCGGTATAGTTGTTCAGCTAGGTGTACCGAGCACAAAATGGCCATCTGGTTTTGCTGTTACTTATCCGCTTAGTACTTTGTGGTGACTCTGTTGGCGTATCTGCCATGAAACTAGAAAACTGCAGGTATAATGTTAAAACCCGCTTGCTTTTATGTGGCCATACGCTCTATAAGACCTTTGACAAAAATGAGAGATTGGAAACAGGCTGATTTGCTTCTTCTTTCTTCTTCTTCTTCTTGCTCTTGCTCTTGTTCTTCTTGTTCTTGTTCTTGTTCTTCTTTAGATTATTGGGATATAGATTGGACTTTTTGAGCAAGGAATTGACGGGGCATATGTAAGATACATCACAGCTGTGGAAAATGACCAGAAACAGCATCTTTAGTTGCTCGAGAGGCGTGGCTCCTAGCCTCACCCTTGACCCCCTTAATCACACGTTGTGATAGACATTCCAGTGTCAACAAGCAACTGACGAGGGTCTTTCCCTTCTTTACATCTGTTAAAAAGTGGCGATTTTTCACTCTTTTTGAAAGCCACTTACAAATAAGTCGAGGTTTTGTCGGCATCCACGTTTTGTCAAGTAAACATTCTGTCTCTTGACTCTGTCTAGCCGAAAATTGAAAAATTCGACCTTAATCGTTTGTGATTTATTTGCCCTTAATTTGAAGGTACAGTCAGCACTGCTCAGTGAGATTAACGTGAAGTAGACGATGTTGAGAGTGGGGCACATAGAGTAATGGAGTGAAGTGGAATTAAGTAAGCTATTATTTGGCTATGACTGTTGAAATGACGGTGTTCTCTCTCTCTCTCTGCCTCCCTCTCTCCCCCTCTCCCCCTCTCTCTCTCTTACCCCTTTACACTGAGGAAGCAGAAAATCACAAAAGCTAAACACAAAGGACACTTCTTCACTGTGTTGGTAATAGGAAGTTATCAATAGGAAACAGGCTTTTTTGTTATACTGTGTTTGTTCCTGTACCAAACAGTAGATGTGTTACGCTATGAACTTGTAATGTCATTGTTTCCAGCATCTGATATTTCAGATGGTGATACACTTTCCGACAGTTCCGTAACCTGTATAAATGGCCTGCGAAAATCTTTCCTTCTTTCGCTTTCGGCCTGCAGCTGGGATGCCAGCCATGCTAACGGAAAATCCATCCATGTCTGATCGGTTACCCTGGCCGGAGACATCTGTTTATTCCCGTGTCGGATTATCCTTGACTAGACTGTGGTACTGTTTACAAAAGGAAGCAGCGCTGTCCAAGATAGGACCTGCTACTGTTAACGAAGCGGCACTGTCCCAGATCAAGCCATAGATAGTGTTGAGGAATGAAACATCTGCTTGACATCTTGTTAGTCATTAGAAGCCATTACAGACTCCTGGAAAGTATACACACTTGTGAAGAGAGAGAGAGAGAGAGGAGAGAGAGAGGGGAGAGAGAGAGAGAGAGGAGAGAGAGAGAGAGAGAGAGAGAGAGAGAACTATGGGACAAAATGCCTTATCATGTCAACTTTATGACCCCCTAACATAGACTCGGCGAAACGTCATGTGTAATATAGTGTACAGACTCGTGTGTATCGTTTCCTTTGACCAGAACAAGAATACATTTGCAAATATTTCATAGTGACAACAAATATGTCGTTCGTATCCCACTTTATTTAGCAACATTTTAAATACTGTAATGCTTACCAGGATCAATCGAGTGTAATGACTTGCGAGAATGATGACAACACATTCTGTGATATGGAATATATTTGAATGACATCTCTGTGTTAGTACAGACATATAGGCACAGCTTGGACGTTGTCGTACATGTACATAAATCTTTGCTTTCTAAAATGTGTGAATTTACCTTTCTTACATTTGTTTGTCATAGTATTCTCACAGGCTGGGTCCAAATTGCCAACATAGTATTCTGCATTCACCGACAAACACGATGGAACACAATACATAATGTCAATTATATTTGGCTGCAGTAAAACATCTCCTTGAATAAAATATAAGATCTACTATTTTGAGTGATAAACCTGTTGTTTCTGTTCGTCAATACTGATGTAATCTTATTAGAAAGGCACTGAAGGTGAACAGAACCGATTGTGTCCGAGTGCCCCACTCTGATGTACATGTATTGAGCGACTCAAGCAGACAAAAAAAAAAAAAAAAAAAAAAGAAGAAAAATAGTAATGACGAAAAAAAAAAAAAACCCAACACTTCCAGTGATGAACGGTATTTTGTGTGCCCTTGCCAAGTTAGACAAGTCAAGTAGCCAACTTCGTGAAGATGGGGTACTTAACTTGCGTCGCTCTCCTCACTCGAATTAAGCCGGAAACCATTTGCTGGGATGTGATGAGTGATCATCAATACGTATGACAATGTCTTGAAGGTAGAAAGAAACTCTAGGGAGAGCTAGACAACAGAAGGTCTTCAGAGAAGTAACCCCCTTTAGACAAGTGTTTCGGCCCTGAATTCCTTACACTCTCGGGGGGCCGGGCCACATCCAGGTCATGACTCCTGGATGCCCTTCTGCTGTTGTCTATTTTTTTTTTTTTTTTTTTTTTCCCACGCCGGGGATCGAACCTGGGCGATTCTGCGCTTCAGAACTGCGGTACGCGGTTTTACCAATGTGCTAACGGGGCACACATCATCTGTAGGGAATTTAATCCTTATGAAGTTCACTTTTTTTGGTTCCTCCTTGCCCAGATCCAGCTTGAGCTCCTTTCTGCTGCCTCTGCCATCGCTTTAAGGGCTCTAGTCCTCTTCTTCCCAGAAATGGCGAGTTGTTTCATGAGATCATAAGCGGAGGTGCCCACAAACCCTCTTGCCCCGACCTCTATGGCGAAGATTTTGACCCGCAGACCTGCTTTCTTCAGGGTGCTGGCAAGACCGGCGTATTTTTCGGTCTTGTAGATATGTGCTTCTTCCATTCTGCTTTCGTATGGCACAGTGAGTTCTATCAGAATCACTTGTTTCGAGGAGTCAGAGTGGAGAGCGATGTCTGGTCTCATGCCCGTCTTGCTGATGACATCTGGGTAATTTCTCCACTCTGGGAGGTCTGCTGTACACTCCCAGTCGACTGCTCCATCCAGAAGACCCTTTGGCAATGTGCTGGTTGTCATAGCCCTTTCGGGCCAGACCTGTTTCCCTCCTGCTTTGTAGAACGTTGTCATAGCAATTGGTGCGTTTGGGGTCATGGTTTTTTCGCTAACCACATCTGTGATCACTTTCAGAACTTGGTTGTGCCTCCATGTGTACCTTCCTTGGGCTAGCGCTACTTTGCAAGAGCTTAGGACATGTTCCACTGTTTGTTTCTTCTGACAGAGCGGACATGCTGGGTCGTCTGCTTTCCCCATTTCACTAAGTTTGCATTCGAGGGGAGCAGGTCATATACAGATCTGAGGAGGAAGCTTATCCTTAGAGGAGCCATGTGCCACATATCGTTCCAGCTGAGACTTCTTTGGAGTGCACTGTCCCATGTTGTCCATTGCCCCTGTTGACCTTGCTGGACTGCCTTCTGCACTCTTTTGACATCTTCTTCTTCCTTCAACTCCTGTATGATCATGTCTCTTTTTTCCTTCCCTTTGGCTTTGGACCACCACTGCATTTTTGTTGCTCCCAGTCCCTGTCTGTTGGTTTGCGTGTGTCCAATTATTTCTTTGATGCTGAGGTTTCTCTTGGCATTGTTTACAGCCTCTTGGACTTTCCACTTTCTGCCAGTTCTCAGCTTTGGATGAACTGCTCTCACGATATTGTCCTCCGATTCCTCCAGCATGCTCAACAGTCTTGCTTTTCCAACTTTGTATTCCTCCACTATGGATTTGAGAGGTAGCTTCAGCATTGCTTGACGACAGTAGAATGCAACATCAGTGAGACCAGGTGGGACACCGAGCCATTTTCTTGTGTATTTGTTGATTTTGGCTTCCATTGCTTCGACTGTGCTGGTGCAAATGTCATAGATTAGCAGTGGCCACAGCAGCTTTGGTATCAGCATGAACTGTAGACACCAGACTTTGTATTTGCCTGGCAGTCCGCAGTTATCTATTTTCTTCAGGCCTTCTTCTGCTGTTTGCTTGGTTTCACATCCCCTTTGTGTGTCTTTCAGGGAGTCATCATACCATCTTCCAAGACTTTTTACTGGCTCTTCTGTGACAGTGGGGATGGCTTGGTTGGCTACCATGAATTTGACTGAATCTGCCACTTTTCCTTTTCGCAGTGAGAGACTTCGGGATTTCTTAGGTTTGAACTTCATTCTTGAAGAGGCCACCAGCTCATCCAGCTGCTTTAAGATTTGGTGTGTCTCTTCCTCATCCGTGGACAAGACTGTTGTGTCATCCATGAAAGCTTTCAGAGGAGGCATCTGGTATCCATCTCCCAGATTCACTGGACCTGAACTCTTCATTGCAGCTTTCAAGATGACTTCCATTGCCAACACGAACAGTATGGGAGAGATTGCACAGCCCATTGCAATGCCCACCTCTAGGTCTATCCAGTCCGTGGTGTATTCTTTGGTAGAGAACCGCATTGAGAACCCTTGGAAATACTTCCTCAGCATTGTTCGGATGTTTTCTGGGATGTGATACACTTCAAGAGCCAGCTGGATCATATCGTGTGGAACTGATCCATATGCATTCGCCAGATCAAGCCAAACTACGTCAATGTCTCTCTTCTCTGTTCTTGCTTTTTGGATGGCATCCCAAATCAACGTGGCATGTTCCAAGCATCCAGGCATTCCTGGTATGCCTCCCTTTTGGACTGACATATCCAGATACTTGTTTTCAGTCAGGTATTTTGTCAATCTTGCTGCCATAACAGAGAAGAAGATTTTCCCCTCGACGTTCAGAAGTGATATTGGCCTGAACTGATTGATGCTGCTGGAGTTCTGCTCCTTCGGAATGTACACTCCTTCAGCTCTCATCCATTGGTCGCTGATCTTCTGGTTCCTCCATGCTGATCGAATCATCTTGTGGAGCCACTCGAGCACTTTTGGGCATTTCTTGTAGAGCAGGTATGGTATTCCGTTTGGTCCAGGTGCTGACTTGGCTCTGGCTTTCTTTACTACGTTCTTCACTTCATCCAGTGTTGGTGGTTTGTTATTGAATTTTCCTTCTGGCGCTGCAGGCCAAACCAGATTTTGGATTTCAAGTGGTGCCTCGCGCTGAGAATCGGAATATGTTTCCCTGAGATGCTGCTCTAGGGTTTCCTTGCCCACTGTGAGATTGTAGCATCTCTCTTTCGAACACAAGAAAAGAGAATGGAAACGGTCTGTACAAGCTGAAACATCGTGTCGGTTAAGTTGTCGCTCTACAGTGGGGTAATTATATCGCGTCTCTCTCCTTCGTTGCCGAGGTGGAATTTTTTTTAATTAAATGAAGACGCTTTCTGAAGTGTTGAAGTTTGTGTGACATAGTTCTAATAGTGTGTGAATACCTCAGAAGCTTAGCCAGTAGGGTTGAAAATTACGTAAAAAAAAAAACCCTTTCAGATTTGACAAAATCGCTCTACTCCGTGAAATTAAGCCAGTTTTGTACAGGATGCAGTAGCGTAGTCTATTAGATTAATCTGACCATGTTTGGTATCATTTTAATGCTACTTGTATCGGCAACACGGCCATTTACATATCAGACAGACTGTTAAAAGGCGCTGTAAAATCTAAGACTATTTAGCAACTAACTCATTTTTCTTCCTTCCACTGCACAACCGCTATCAGCAGGCGTGATGTGCGTGGTCTGCCCTCTCCGGCTGAAATAAAGTCAGGTCACAGCTAGGGGCTTCTGCAACTAAAGAGTCGGGTTGGAACAGCCGTGTGTACATATATTCAAAGAAAATATTCATAAATTCAGTTACGATTGGAAAAGGGTCTTCACTATTGCCAAAAAGAAGAAAGGCGTGGATGAGGTCCAGATTTCAGGATGTATTTAGGCGTTGCAAGAATAACGTTGTCATTTGTTCCAGACTGATTGCTTGATATGATCTAAATGTGATACGACTTAAAGTTGGGCAGAAGTGGAAAATCACAAATGAAACTGGGATTTCTACCTATTTGTTCTGTTGTTGTTATTGTTGTTTTTCTCTCTAAAGAATTCACCGAATTTGTCAGGACGGCATTTGGGTGGAATATTGTTTGGAAGGACAATTTTAGCTGGTATGTTCATCATCTGGTCATTCAACTGGAAAAGAATCTGAGTGTGATTTTGTCATTTGTGCATTGCTTTTGTTTCAAAAGTCATTCTGTTGAGCAAGTTCTGTCTTGGGCTATACTTGTTCATGGGTAAACAGGCGAATTTTTTGCCAACATGCTTTTTGGGGTTACTTTTTTCTTTTTCTTATTGTCCTTCGTCTTTGTCTGGTTTTGTACCCTTTAAGTAACGCAGAGTGTTTTTCGTTTTTTTTTCCTTTTATTCCTTTTGGTGTTCTGTATTTCTGGTTTTCTTGTCTTCTCTTCTGATTGTGTTTTTGTTTTTCATATGTCATCGTCATCATCATCATAATTATCGTCATCATTATTATTATTGTTATTACTATTATAATTATCCCTATAAAACGTTCTTGTGCTGTACTATTTTCCAAACTGATTGATTTTTAGACTTGCCGTGCATTACGCATCTTTTTTTTTTTTTTGTGGAAAACGCAGAATTCAAGCTGTTGAGGAGCTGACAGCATTTCGCTATGATGCTGCACAGTCTGCATCTTGATGGGCGTGCATGCTGGGCGTTTACATGTTTCCTTCAACCAGCCGACAGTGTAGGAAAATGTGACTTCACGTGGCATTTCTCTTCTTAATGTTTTACAACTTGCCGTTGATCGTGGGCTTTTTCTTATGGGATACCCTTCATGTTATTAGTGGACAGATAAAAAGCAACAAACAAACAAACAAAACAAAAAAGAAGGAGAAAAAGACATCAAGATTACTGCATTTTTTGCTAAAGCATTAGCAATATGAATGAAGAGGCTGCACTTTATGTTATCTCGTATTTCCTGTATTTCAGCTGTCGACGTAGATTTCGACCGCAGCTAGATCATTTTATGAATGCATTCAACAAAAGTTTAAAGCTAAAGAAAATGGCTTCTTAGAATCAAATTATGAAATGATGAAGTAAATGATCATCATTATCATGTGCCTTTCGGCCCCACGAATCTATCTTTTGTCTCTGCAAGTATGTCTCCTACCCTTTTTCTCCCACCCACTCTGCAAAGCTAATACTTTCTCCCTAGGATTTCCTGGTGGTCTTTTTCCCTTTAACTTCCCTGTTTTGACTAGGTACTCAAATTTCTCATCATCATCATCATCATCATCATCATCAGCAGCAGCAGCAGCAGCATCATTATTATCATGTGCCATACTGCATGTTTTGGCAATCATGGCTCTCCATACGGATCTCCAGCCCTTGCTTTCCTGTTGTGGCTAGGTATTCAAACTCTTTTTCCTCATAAAATGTCCTATTTTGCTTGTCTTTTCCTAATCTTCTTCATTAATGCTCTTTTCTGTTTGCTTCTTTCAAGATTGTCTCATCTGTTTTGTTTGCTGTCCATGGAACTCTTAACATTCTTCTCATAGACGACGTCAGCTGCCTTAATCTTGTTCTGACTTTGCTTGTTGATTTGCCCCGGCTTGGCATTCGTACAACAGTGTTGGTTCCATATAACAGAAGAATTCTCTAAGAGTCCTGATGTTAGTTGGTAAGCATTTGTTGGCAAGAATGCTTTTCGATTTTTGTTGTTGTTGGTTTTTTTAGGCTTTGTTTTAGCTTGGCCATTTCTGTTATTTTACATGGACGGATTTAGAGCCTTAACGTCCTATGTATGTATACACACGCAGAACATCAAAAACGCACGTTAAAAACACTGCAAATTATTCAGTGTTTGTTGATTTATGAAAATACGAAAACATTCAGCATGAACGTCCGCCGAAGGCGGAATATTCAGACTGTGCAGACCGCCTGCAAAATATGAACAAAACAATGCGCTTACACGCAACTGAGAAAAACAGGAACACTTCAAGAAATAAGTCTTGTGAGCAAAAAACAACAACAAACAAACAAACAAAAAAGCAACAAAAAAAAAACAAAAAAAAGCGTGCAAACACGAATCTTAGAAACATAGGAACACTTCAAGAAATAACTCTAGATCTTGCATAAATTCAGCATAAACGTCAGAAACTATAAATACCATAAAAATGGAATACCAAACCAAGATCAAGAAAAAAGATCTAGAACAAGCAGGAGTAGAAGAAAATAAGTCCCTGTCCAGACAAAGAAACCAGCAAAAGGTCAGGGAGAAACAGGAGACAGTGATCAGAAGAAAGAGGGACTGAAAGCCTGAAAGGACACAGCGAGAGTGGGTGGAGTGCCTCAGATATTTTTCATGTCTGGCTCAGGGACACATGCTGTCTTCGTAAATACGGAGATGTCAAAGGGATTTATAGTTGGAGGTGTTCCCGCTTCTTACAGGAATTGGTACATAGTACGTATTTCTCTCAGGTGCTTTGTAAGAAAAAGTGTAGCAATAATAATAATAATAATGATAATAATAATAATCATAATGATGATGATAATATAATAATGATAATAATAATAATAGTAATAATAATGATAATAACAATAATAATAATAATAATGATAACAAGGATGACGATAATAATAATAATCATCATAATAATAGTAATAATAATAATAACACCAATAATAATACTGATGATGATAATAATGATGATGATGATGATGATGATGATAATAAATAATGATGATGACAATGATAACAAGAAGAAGAACAACAACAACAATAACATAATAATAATGATAATAATAATAATAATAATAAAACAACATCATCAACAACAATAATAATGATTATAACAATAATAATAATAATAATAATTATAATAATAATAATGATAATCAACAACATCAGAAGAAGAAGAAGAAGAAGAAGAAAAAGGAGAGAAAAAAGAAGAAGAATATGATGATGATGATGATGATGATGATGATGATGATGATGATGATGATGATGATGAAAGAGAAGAAGAGACTGAATAGAAGTAGAAGAAGACGAAGAACAAGAAGAAGAAGAAGAAGAGAAGAAAAAGAAGAAGAAGAAGAAGAAGATAATGATGATGATGATGAATATGATGATGATGATGATGATGATGATGAATATGATGATGATGATGATGATGATGATGATGATGATGAAAAGGAAGGAAAAGAAACAGACAAAGAACAGGAACAAGAAGAAGAAGAAAAAAATATGACGGGTTCTAGTAAACATTTAAAAAATATGTCTTCCCATAAATCTGCAATTCTAAAGTCGTAGGAGAATCTACAGTTTTGAGTCTGGACTTTGTTTTCGAGGGAAGTCTTCGTATTCGAACATATACGTATGCGCTCCATCCAAATCTGCCACCAATGTATCTGTCAGACTCGTCGAACCTGCCCAAAACTCTGTGAGCTGGCAAGGTCTTAAGACGGGGAGAGAGCATAAGGGAGAGAGACAATGGAATCTATGAAAGACTGACAACAGCAGAATGATTGGAGCATTAGGATCAGCAAGCGTACACGCTAGTTTTTTTATGTTTCATGCTGGGATTTGACCTCGAGACAATCGGATCTTAAATCCACGGCTCTGTCAGCAGAACCGTCCAGTGTGTATAGACCCCAGTAAAATTTTAGAGGCCTATAAGAATGTTGAGAGTTTCATGGACAGCAAAGAAAACAAACGAGACGAAAATCCAAGTCCCACGTGACAGTCTTGAAGGAGGCAGACACA
>CM060310.1:63894370-63904370 GCA_030674185.1 Monoplex corrugatus
TTCCGTTGATGGTCTTTTCAAGACAATAATACAAGAAAATAATATGTCAGAGTGTGAGTGGAACTCGGGTGAGACAGAGAGAAGAAGAGCAACAAGGAAGAGGAGGGGAGGGAAGAGTACAGTACGATGGTACGTGTCCCTGAGAAATGGTATAAGATGGAATCTGTTTTTCAGGAGATGTGACCTGTAAGCTCTCGTAGACACACACACACACACACACACACACACGCGCGCACGCACGCACGCACATACACACACACACGCACACATACACACACACACACACACATACACAGAGACAGAGAGAGAGAGAGAGAGAGAGAGAGAGAGAGAGACAGAGAGAGAGACGGAGAGTGAGAATACCGGCATACACACACACAACTACATACACACACATGTACACATAGAATACTGATATGTATACATAGGCACACAGACATGCATACATACAGGCAGACATACATAAACACATTTCTACATGAGGGTTTTCTGTGATAGTATGCTGGCCCCTTCTCTCTGCTCTTAAGTCAACGATACAACCATTTAAAAAGTTTGATTGTAACCCACCTACGTTCAGATTATCATTACTTTTGTCCATAAAATGATACTATACTTCATAGTTGTTTTTGTATTCCATGAGTGTTTCAACCAAAAGTTTGTGTTTTTGGTGTTGTTTCAAAGCAAACACTGCATACTGTAAAGTGTAGATATTTTTGTTTGTTTTGTTTGTTTGTTTCTTTGTATTTGGTGTTGTTGTTCTTACGATAGCAAGGGAGATAACCCTGCTTTACCTGTCTTGCAGTTCTGGACGTGTACCTGCATTTACTCTTCCTGCATTATTAATATAAATCGTTAAAACCGCAGGTGTATAATAGAAAGAAGCTCAGCCTAATGTGTTCGCTATGACGAGTGTGAGAAGGTCTTGAATCAACATATTTTGAATAATTCAGTTTGCTTATTGTTCAAACCTCTTCAGAAATGCCATGGTTTATTGACTAAAACAGTTTGCTTTCGAATTCTGTCGCTCCTTCTCTTTCTCTACCCCCCCCCCCTCACAAACGCTGGCCCTCTCTATCACTCTGTCTCTGTTTGTCTATCTCTGTCCCTCTTTGTCTTTCCGTCAAAGGACCTTGGAGAACAATAGTTATAACAAAAATGGTTCAGAAATCCCTGTTTGTTTAATGTCTGTCTGTTTCTCTCTCTCTCCCTCTCTGACTCTCTCTCTGAAAGGAGTTTAGAGAACAATAGTTACCATTAAAGTGTTTAAGAAATCCCTGTTTGTGCATGTCTGTCTCTTTGTCTCTCGCACTCTCTGTCTTGCTCTCAAAGGACCTTAGAGAACAATAAGAAATCCCTGTTCGTTCATGTCTGTTTGTCTCTGTCCCTCTTTGTCTGTCTCTCTCAATTCTCTCTGTCTTTCTCTCTCAAAGGACCTTAGAGAACAATAGTTATCACAAAAAGTGTTTTAGAAATCCCTGTTTGTTCGTGTCTGTCTTTCTACCTCTCTGTCTTCTGTCAAAGGACCTGAGAGAACAGTAATTACCACAAAAGTGTTTTAGAACTCCATGTTTGATCATGTTCGTCTGTTTGTCTCTGTCTCTGTCTCTGTCTCTGTCTCTGTCTCTCTCTCTCTGTCTCTCTCTCTCTCTCAAAGGTCCTTAGACAACAAAGTTATTACAAAGGTGTTTTAGAAGTCTCTTTGTCTCTCTCCCTCTCGTTCTATGTCTCAAAGGACCTTAGAGAGCGATAATTACATCAAAACGTGGTTTAAAAAATGCCTGTTTGTTCATGTCTGTCTCTTTGTCTATCTCCCTGTCTATCTCCCTGTCTGTCTGGCTGGCTGTCTCTCTCTCTCTCTCTGTCTCTCTCTCTGTCTCTCTCTCTGTCTCTCTCTCAAAGCAGTTTAGAGAACAATAGTTACCACAAAAAGTGTTGTAGAAATCCCTGTTTGCTCATGATTGTTTTAGATGCCATCAATAAACGAAAACGCTTTGAAACGATGTGGTGCTTACTTGTACAAGGCTTTTGAAATAAGAATTTCTGTTACAATCTAACAGCTGTTTGTCTGAATCTGCGATTTTAAAGTTTTGTCATCCCCCTTCTGAAGGACCATGGCCTTTATGAATAAATCATCTGAATCATAATCTGAACCCCATCCCTGCTGTCTGTCACTATCCCTCCCTCACGGTGTGCATTGCTTTCCTTCCACAGACAGAGAAAGAAATTGAGATAATGAAGAATCCCCAGATGTGGACCTGTGAGAAATACTTGTGGGATGGACGATGGTATGGAGTGCCCAGAAGACGTGATGTTGTCTGACAGACTGAGGTCTGTGCAATGACAGGCACGCACGCACGCGCGCGCGCGCCACACAACACACACACACATTCACACACACCACACAACACACCACACAACAACACACACACACACACACACACACACACACACACACACACACACACACACACACACACACACACACACACTGGACGAAGTAGCACAGAAATTTCAGTCTTTTTCTGCTAATTTTTGTATTTGGTGTTTGTTCGTTCGTGATCTTACGTCTACGCTTAACAAAGGCCAGTTGGCTGAAAATTTGCTCCTGTCTTGTCTGGTTGTATTAAATGCGCATTCTGGTTCTTTTTCGTGTTTTTTTTTCTTCTGATTTCTGTTTGCTTGAACGCGGACAGTCACACTTGTTTTGCATTCCACAGACTATGTTTTCCATCATTGGGAAGAAAATTGTATACGTTCGTTCTAGTGATACTGATAACTCAGTATCTCCAAAAATCGAATTATGTCCTCCTGGCATTATGTAGGAACGGATCACAGTGGACAGCAATGGTGGTGATGTCTTACACTACTGTTGCTACAGCAGAGGTGCATTCAGAAGTCATGACCTGGATGCAACCCAGTCTCCATACAGTGTAAGAAATTTTAGATCGAAACCCTTGCTTGCCATGGTCTTCTCCTCTGACGACCTGCTGTCTAGTTCAATCCAGGTTTCTCGTTACTTTCCTAAACATTATTTAGCAATCAGCTTGGTCATTGACATTCAGACTCAACACGGCTGATAGTTTGAGAATGTAGACTAGCACCTGAGTCTGTTATGGTCGATAAATCGAAGATACAGTAGATTCCACTTTATCCCTCTTTGTACGAGCTTTCGATTTTCCATAAGATCTTCTCGGGATCTTAAATGGTTTCCTGTGCATCTGTTTTCTCTCCCATCACTCGCTTTTGACTCTGGGCGCAGAAATGGTGTCTTCAATTTGGAATTGGAGTCTTTTTTTTTCACGACGGATTCATCGCACCTGGACAATACCATATGCACTCCATCCTAATCTGCCAGTAATCATTGGGCAGGCTCCGTGAATCTGCGTGGAAATCTACGCCATGGGAAATGTTTTGCAGGAAGGGGGTGGTGGTGGTGGTGGGTGGTGGTGGAAAAACAGGCCGTATGAAACGCTAAGCTGAGATTGCCTAAACGATTAGAGCATTAAGATAGACAGCGAACAGAGCACTGTTTGTTATTGCAGGCTTGGAATGTAAGCAAGAGGTCGTAGTTCACTGAAAGACATTATTCTAAGAATGAAGAAAAGTTCACTGAACGACCTTATGAGAATGAACTTAAGCAAGCAAGTCATAGTTCACTGAACGACCTTATGAGAATGAACATTAAGCAAGGCAAGTCATAGTTCACTGAACGACCTTATGAGAATGAACTTAAGCAAGCAAGTCATAGTTCACTGAAGGATCTTATGAGAATGAACTTAAGCAAGCAGGTCATAGCTCATTAAACGACCTTATGAGAAAGTTTCAGTTTCAATTTCAGTTTCAGTTCGGTTTCAGTTTCTCAACATGACGTCTCCACGCTCGGAACGAATTCCATATGCACTAACGTCACAGGTGCCATGTGTATGGTGATCAGGCACAAGCTTTTTAAGCCTGCACATAAACCGATGAGCTGGCCAAGTCCTGAGGCCCTACCTAGACTATGTTACGAGAAAGAACTTATGCTAGTCATGATTTACTAAACGACCTTATAAGAATGAACTTAAGCGAGCAAGTCATGGCTCAATGAACGACCTTATGAGAATGAACTAAACGAACAAGAGATTGAAGTTTATTGAGTATTATCAGAATGAACTTAGATATCCAAAACAAGTTGATTGCCCGCGTTCAAACAAACAGGAACCAGGAAAAAAAAAACCCACGAAAAAGAACAAGAACGTGTATTCAATACAAGACAAGACAGGCGCAAATTTTCGGCCAACTGGCCTTTGTCAAGCGTAAGATCACAAACAAACAAACACCAGATACAAAAATTAGGAGAGAAAGACTGAAACTTCCTGCTGCTCTGTCCAGTGTGAGAAAAGGAATGAGATAAACAAGATATTGTAGTCTATGAATATTATAAGAATGAACTTAGATAAGCAAGAAGTTGTAGTATTCTAAATATAATCAGAAGGAACTTAGATAAACAAGATGTTGTAGTCTATTGAATGTTATCAGAATGAACTTAGATAAACAAGATGTTGTAGTCTATTGAATGTTATCAGAATGAACTTAGATAAACAAGATGTTGTAGTCTATTGAATGTTATCAGAATGAACTTAGATAAACAAGATGTTGTAGTCTATTGAATGTTATCAGAATGAACTTAGAGAAGCAAGGAAGAAGTTGTAGTCTACTGAACTTAATCAGTATCAGAAGGAACTTAGATAAGCAAGAAGTTGTCGTCCTCTGAACATTATCAGAATGAACTTAGATAAACAAGAGGTTGTGGCCTACTGAACATGATCAAAATGAACTTACATAAGCAAGAGACTGTAGTCCACTGAACATTCTGAGAATGAACTTAGATAAGCACGAGACTGAAATCACTGAACATTAACCAGAAAAAAAACACGAAAGAAGAATACGAACGCGTATTTAATACAACAAGACAAGACAGGCGCAAATTTTCGGCCAACTGGCCTTTGTCAAGAGTAAGATTACAAACAAACAAACACCAGATACAAAAATTATGAGAAAAAGACTGAAACTTCCTGCTGCTGTGTCCAACGTGAATAAACTAAGATGGCGTCATAATGTGTTTTTGAGTAAATGTGATATCAGAGCGGAAATGAGAACTAGGACGCACTAGCGAAGAGTAGTGTTTGGAATTAAAGGATACCAGTATTAAATAATGCATTTATAAGAGAAAATATAGGCATATGTTCGAGAGAAAGGGAAAATATTTAATCAAGAGGTATGGCTGGTGTAAATGGATCGTGCCCTGTGCAACGAATCCAGTCTGACCTTGGAATAGGAAGAAAAACATCCTAAACCAACAGCCAAGGGGCTGAAGGGAAAACCGGAGTCACGGAGAAAAAAACCCAACCTTAGTCAGACGCGGCTGGGCCTGTCTAGTGAAAAGAGAATCCAAACAGACTGAATTTAAAATAAAAATGAAATAAAAATAAAAATTGAAATATAAAGTCATATGTGCAGCCACAAAGCCAACACCTCACTGGGATGGAAAAATGGTGATAATATGGTCTATTTCAGTAAATCATCACTGAGATAAAACATACATGGACTCAAGGGCACATTAAAAGAAGACGTAAGTATGCATGAAATCATCCGAGCAGTATAAACATAAATTATACATGAGGGACAGGAAATGTTATACCTATACATTCGAGCGAATACATACGCATACACATACACACGAGGGTAAAAGTAGATGCACGCAGAACCACGTCCAGATAAAAGTACATGAAGTGGCATGATACTGAATTCAGTTGAGGAAATCTTTTATTTACTCAAAAAACACATCATGATGTCATCTTAGTTTATTCCATTTCTCACATTGGACACAGCAGCAGGGAAGTTTCAGTCTTTTTCTCGTAATTTTTGTATCTGGTGTTTGTTTGTTTGTAATCTTAAACGTGACAAAGGCCGAAAATTTGCGCCTGTCTTGTTTTGTTGTATTAAATACGCGTTCGTATTTTTCTTTCGTGTTTTTTTTCTGGTTCCTGTTTGCTTGAACGCTGGCAGTCACACTTGTTTTGGATTCCACTAAACATTGTCAGAATGAACTTAAGTAAGCAGGAGGTTGAAGTCTGTTGAACAGTATCAGAAGAAACTTAGAGAAGCAAGAAGTAGTCTATTGAACATTATCAGAAAGAACTCAGGTTAGCAAGAGGTGGCAATTTACTGAACAACAATATCGGACCCAAGACAGATCAGAGAAAACTGAAACTTGACTGGTGGTCAGGGGGTGGGATTACTAGTCTGTAGTTGGTAGGAAGTTCCCATCGATGTCTGTGTAGAGTGACGTCTGGGTCTCTGTGGTTCCTAATGTCTCTCTAACTTCTGTTCTCCAAGTGTCTGTGGTTTTCATTCGCCAGCATCCTGGTGCTTTCCCACGATTCTTAGTGTCCTGTTTCTTTACAGTACACTCCCATGTATTCTTTGCGACAGCCATCATAAGCCATTTATTTACAGGAAATTTGGAATTTGTACTTCTAAATGTAACTGTAAACGTGAATAAAAAATAGTAATAATAATAATGATAATGATAAAAACGACAACAATAACAATATACTACTACTACTACTACTGATATAATAATAATGATAATAATGATATAATAATAATATAATAATAATAATAATAATAATAATAATAATAATAATAATAATAATAATAATAATAATAATAATAATAATAATAATAATAATATATAAAATGAATAAATTTAAATATATGTCAGATAAAACTTAACGTAAATCAGTGGCAATGGACATCTGTCATAACCGTCAGTATTGTCAGATGTTCCTAAAAAGTGCTGCTCACACCTCTTTACCTCTAGCAAGTCCTGGTTTTAGGCACATTGTGGTCCAGCTTGTCAGTTTTTGTTTTGTCTGCGACAATAAGCAAGTTATGAGCGAACAGTGTTGAAGTCGACCCTATTTATAGTAGGGTTATGCTCTAATTCTCTTCTGTTTACAGCTGATGTTGTTGATATTGTTTTATTCAGGATCACCGTATGTGCCTTGGATGCAGGAATTAAAACCCATGCGTTTCGAATTTTTATGAATCTATGATATATCAAATTGTGCATTTTGTGTTCACCCACCACCTTGATTGTTGTTACTTATGTATGTGTAGTGTGTGTGTGTGTGTGTGTGTGTGTGTGTGTGTGTGTGTGTGTGTGTGTGTGTGTGTGTGTGTGTGTGTGTGTGTGTGTGTGTGTGTGTGTGTGTGTGTGAGAGAGAGCGCGAGCGTTCAGAAACAATTGATTGTTAAAAACAGCAAGATTGTGGTGTACTGATCAACTTTGAAAATGAAAACAAAACAAAATTTGGAAATAACAAACATATCAATATTTCTTTTCAAAGTATTTTAAAAAGCTTTTACATATCAATACTTCTTTTCAAAGTATTTATAGAAGCGTTTACAATGATGAAATAATGCATATTGAATAACACAGATGAATGCATACTCTTCTTTAATCATAATTGGTTTGTTTATTTGTCCATATTCTTTTTTAATCATAATTCGTTCCTGTTTATTTGGACATTCTCTTCTTTAATCATAGTTTGTTTCTGTTTATTCGTTTTTTTTTCTTTTATTGTTGTTGTAATAGTTGTTCGTGTTTTCAAACAGGCGAGCAAAAAGACAGGTAGGGTTTGACATAAAATAATAATGGAGGCACAATACCTCCTGCATCAGAAATATTAAAATTTAATCACGAAGAGAAAGAGACAATGTTCTCGGGGTTTTCAGATGTTACCAAGGCGAACACGTGAGATTTGAACTCAGAACGGGTTGTGGGACCAGTCGCCGTGCGAGGTGCAGTGGTCAGCGTGACGGACTACCGTTGGATGGAAGTGGGTTCGAATCTTGTCGGTCTTATCTGAATCATAGTGGGATTGTTCGGTCTAAACCGGCTCCTACCCAAAGTTGAGTGTGCTGTAGGTTCATTTGGGAAGATTAAGACCGCACTGTCCAGTCTCAAACACCTCACGGATGCATCATTGAGAGTGTTGCATAAATCTCCTGTCGAGCACCGCAGGTGTCTGTGTCTTTCGGGCCTGGTCATGGTGACCGCCATGATACGTATGAAAGTAGGGGTAGAATGTAGCTTTGTAACGCAGTCTCAATCCGGACTGGAACTCCAAAGCATCATGATTATCGTCTCCATCATAACCATCATTATCATAACACTGCGATGCAAATTGTCCCAGCTTCTGTGGCTGCGTGGCCTCGAGGTGTTTTATGTTTTCAGATGTTCACACAAGATCAGTTATCAGCTCAAAATGATTCTAAACTGAACGACATTTTGATTTATTGGTAATGTAAAATAAACAAACGTATGTGCATTTATGTCATACTTGTGATTACAAACAAACAAACACCAGATACAAAAATTATGAGAAAAAGACTGAAACTTCCTGCTGCTGTGTCCAACGTGAATAAACTAAGATGGTGTCATAATGTGTTTTTGAGTAAATGTGATATCAGAGCGGAAATGAGAACTATGACGCACTAGCGAAGAGTTGTGTTTGGAATGTAAAGGATACCAGTATTAAATAATGCATTTATAAGAGAAAATATAGGCATATGTTCGAGAGAAAGGGAAAATATTTAATCAAGAGGTATGGCTGGTGTAAATGGATCGTGCCCTGTGCAACGAATCCAGTCTGACCTTGGAATAGGAAGAAAAACATCCTAAACCAACAGCCAAGGGGCTGAAGGGAAAACCGGAGTCACGGAGAAAAAAAACCCAACCTTAGTCAGACGTGGCTGGGCCTGTCTAGTGAAAAGAGAATCCAAACAGACTGAATTTAAAATAAAAATGAAATAAAAATAAAAATTGAAATATAAAGTCATATGTGCAGCCACAAAGCCAACACCTCACTGGGATGGAAAAATGGTGATAATATGGTCTATTTCAGTAAATCATCACTGAGATAAAACATACATGGACTCAAGGGCACATTAAAAGAAGACGTAAGTATGCATGAAATCATCCGAGCAGTATAAACATAAATTATACATGAGGGACAGGAAATGTTATACCTATACATTCGAGCGAATACATACGCATACACATACACACGAGGGTAAAAGTAGATGCACGCAGAACCACGTCCAGATAAAAGTACATGAAGTGGCATGATACTGAATTCAGTTGAGGAAATCTTTTATTTACTCAAAAACACATCATGATGTCATCTTAGTTTATTCCATTTCTCACATTGGACACAGCAGCAGGGAAGTTTCAGTCTTTTTCTCGTAATTTTTGTATCTGGTGTTTGTTTGTTTGTAATCTTACACGTGACAAAGGCCAGTTGGCCGAAAATTTGCGCCTGTCTTGTCTTGTTGTATTAAATACGCGTTCGTATTTTTCTTTCGTGTTTTTTTCTGGTTCCTGTTTGCTTGAACGCGGGCAGTCACTCTTGTTTTGGATTCCACTAAACATTGTCAGAATGAACTTAAGTAAGCAGGAGGTTGAAGTCTGTTGAACAGTATCAGAAGAAACTTAGAGAAGCAAGAAGTTGTAGTCTATTGAACATTATCAGAAAGAACTCAGGTTAGCAAGAGGTGGCAATTTACTGAACAACAATATCGGACCCAAGACAGATCAGAGAAAACTGAAACTTGACTGGTGGTCAGGGGGTGGGATTACTAGTCTGTAGTTGGTAGGAAGTTCCCATCGATGTCTGTGTAGAGTGACGTCTGGGTCTCTGTGGTTCCTAATGTCTCTCTAACTTCTGTTCTCTAAGTGTCTGTGGTTTTCATTCGCCAGCATCCTGGTGCTTTCCCACGATTCTTAGTGTCCTGTTTCTTTACAGTATACTCCCATGTATTCTTTGCGACAGCCATCAGAAGCCATTTATTTACAGGAAATTTGGAATTTGTACTTCTAAATGTAACTGTAAACGTGAATAAAAATAGTAATAATAATAAAGATAATGATAAAAACGACAACAATAACAAT
>CM060310.1:63909370-63919370 GCA_030674185.1 Monoplex corrugatus
CTATGCCTCCACCCCCCCCCCTCTCTCTGTGTGTCTGTGTCTGTCTCTGTGTCTCTGTCTGTCTGGCTGTCTGTCTGTCTCTGTGTCTGTCTCTGTGTCTGTCTGTCTCTGTCTCTATCTCTCTGTCTGTGCTCTCTTTCTCTCGGTGCTCTGTCTCTCTCTTTCATGGTGTTTCTCTCTCTCTCTCTTTCTCTCGGTGCTCTCTCTCTCTCTCTTTCTCTCGGTTGCTCTCTCTCTCTCTCTCTCTCTTGGTGCTCTCTCTCTCTCTTGGTGCTCTCTCTCTCTTTCTTGGTGCTCTCTCTCTTTCTCTCGGTGCTCTCTCTCTCTCTTTCTTGGTGCTCTCTCTCTCTTGGTGCTCTCTCTCTCTCTTGGTGCTCTCTCTCTCTCTTGGTGCTCTCTCTCTCTTTCTTGGTGCTCTCTCTCTTTCTCTTGGTGCTCTCTCTCTCTTTCTTGGTGCTCTCTCTCTCTCTTGGTGCTCTCTCTCTCTCTCTTGGTGCTCTCTCTCTTTCTTGGTGCTCTCTCTCTTTCTTGGTGCTCTCTCTCTCTCTTGGTGCTCTCTCTCTCTTCTCTTGGTGCTCTCTCTCTCTCTTGGTGCTCTCTCTCTTTCTTGGTGCTCTCTCTCTCTCTTGGTGCTCTCTCTCTCTCTCTCTCTCTCTGGTGCTCTCTCTCTCTCTCTTGGTGCTCCTCTCTCTCTCTCCTTGGTGCTCCTCTCTCTCTCTCTCTTGGTGCTCTCTCTCTCTCTTGGTGCTCTCTCTCTCTCTCGTGCTCTCTCTCTCTCTCTCTCTCTCTGGTGCTCTCTCTCTCTCTTGGTGCTCCTCTCTGTCTTGTGTGCTGTCTCTCTCTGTGTATGTCTCTCTCTCTCTGATGCTCTCTATCTCTCTTTTTCTCTCCGGTGCTCACTCTCTTCTTTCGTGCTCTCTCTTACTCTCTCTTGGTGCTCTTTCTCTCTCTTGGTGTCTCTTCTCCCTGTGTCTCTCTCTCTTGATGCTCTCTCTCTCTCTCTCTCTTGATGCTCTCTCTCTCTCTCCTCTTCTCTTCTCTACTGTCTTTCTCTCCTTTCTCTCTCGCTCTCTCTCTTGGTATTCTCTATTTTGGCTACTCTCTCTCTCTCATCTCTCTCTCTCTCTCTCTCTCTCTCTCTCTCTCTCTCCAATTTTTCTTATTTACTCCTTTTCCAACCGATCTGATCTGTTAGGACATTATTTGTTCATGCATAATTTGCTTATATACTGACCTGGTTGTTTGTGTTAACAGTGGATGATAACGGTGATGGTAAAGCTTTTATAATCTCCTTCTATTTCTATGAGTCTTTCTCTGCTTTCCTCTGTCGCTCTCTCTGTCTATCTGTCTGTCTGTCTGTCTGTCTGTCTCTCTCTCACACACACAGACACACAGACACACAGACACGGACACAGACACACACAGACACACACACACACACACACATATATACACACACACACACACACACACACACACACACACACATACACACACACACACATATATATATATATATAAAAACACACTCACTCACTCACTCACTCACTCACACACATGCAAAAACACACACACGCGCGCACACAGATTCATTACTATTTTCTTTTCTTTGTCGCTTCAACGACAGCTGTTACTCTTTGGTATCCTCATTGGTTATGTGTTTATATTATTGATTCGGTAATGTTTTTTTTTCTCTCTTCCGGTATGTTTCAGTTCCAGGTAGATATGTTACATATTAGCCACGGCAAGTTGGAGAGATAGTTTTTGATCAATAACGTTTGCCTTTAGAAAACAAAGTATCAATGACATTGTCAATTTTGTCTATCTGTCTGTCTGTGTGTCTGTGTCTGTCTGTCTCTCTGTCTCCTTTCTGTCTGTCTCTCTGTTTCTGTCTCTCTTCTCTCTCTGTCTCTCTCTCACTTTCTCTTTCTCTCTCTCTTCTCTGTCTGTCTGTCTGTCTCCTCTCTCTTCTATCTCTCTTTCTCTTCTCTCTCTCTCTTTCTCTCTGTCCAGTCTCTCTGTCTGTTTCTGTCTGTCTTTCTCTGTCTCTCAGTCTCTGTCTTTCTCTCTTTCTCTCTCTCTCTCTTTCTCTCACACATACTGTCACTCTCTTTCTCTCTTCTATCTCTATCTTCTCTCTGTCAGTCTGTCCTGTCTCTCTGTCTGTTTCTGTCAGTCTTTGTCTCTGTCTCTGTCTCTCTCTCTCTCTCTCTATCTCTCTCTCTCTCTCACACACACACACACACACACATGCACGCACGCACGCACGCACCACGCACGCTCGCACGCACGCACGCACGCACGCACAGACACTCTGTCTCCCTCTGTTCTTTCTCTATCTCTCTCCTCTCTCTGTCAGTCTGTCCTGTCTCTCTGTCCGTTTCTGTCTTTCTCTGTTTGTCTGTCTCTGTCGTCTCTCTCTCTCTCACTCTCTTTCTTTTCTCTCTCTCTTTCTCTCTCTCTCGCTCTCTCTGTCTCTGTCTCTCTTTCCCCCCCTGTTCTTCATTTTTTTCTTCTTCTGACCAATCTCCTCCACAATACTTAGTTTAGCTTTCCAATGTAATTCCAAACCTACTGAGACTGAAGTGCTATGAGAGCAGGGCACGAAGAGTCACAGAATTATTGTTTTTAACGATGTTATGATGATGAGAATAGGGATTATAGTGATAAAACCACGGAGTTCCATTTTTGGACTGAGACTGCCTGTTGGGGCTGTACTCTACGCTCCCTTTCATGATAATGTCCTGCCTGGGGTCAAACAGTCTCGAGAGATGCAGGCACTTGCGGTTTTGGTGAAGAAATTTGAGCAACCTATCACCGACGTATCCTAGAAGTAGATTACACGAGTGTGTGGTGTAATCCTTCTTTTAATTCTTTTTTTTATTTTTTGGATTGATGGGGTTTGGGGTTGAAACTCAAGTCATCGTAGTCAGTGACCAGAACACAGAGATTCAAAACATCTCTTCCTTCACTTTCTAACGAGGGCGTACATATCTTATGTGCAATATCATACTGGTATGGAAGATGGTTTACAGCATTTGTGACGGTGGAACAGTGGGTTGACGTGACTGTCTACAGTGTCCAAGATGGTTTATCACCGCCTTTGTTCAGGTGGAACAGTGGGTTGATGTGACTGTTTAAAGTGTCCAAGATGGTTTACCTAAAACTTTTCTTAAGGTGGAATTGGCGCTGACGTGACTGTTAAAACACTGTTCCACCTTAACAAAGACTTTAAGTAAACCATCTTGGACACTTTAAACAGTCACGTCAACCCACCGTTCCATCTTAACAAAGGCGATAAAAACCATCTTGGACACTTTAAGCAGCCCTCTCACTACCGCACCCAACCCACCAGTTGCAAAAACTTAACCCTTTGACTACTTCACTCTGTCCACCAGTTTCCTGCAGGAAGCTGGTGGATAGGGTGCGGGAGTCAAAGAGCTAAAGTGTCCAAGATGGTTTACCAAAAGCCTTTGTTTGTTAGGGTGAAACAATGGGCTGACGTGACCGTGTAAAGTGTCCAAGCTGGTTTATGGCATTACTTAATTAGTTGGAACGATGGGTTGACGTGACTGTTTTAAGTCTCCAAGTTGGTTTATGGCATTTGTAAAGGTGGAACGATGGGTTGACATGACTGTTTACAGTGTCCAAGATGGTTTACCTAAAGCCTTTGTAAAGGTGGCACGCGGATATAGCTTGACTGTTTTTCTTGTCCATTCCTGAAATTAACGACTGATCCGCTCTCTGTCTCTCACTTTCAACTCCCACCCGTTGAATTTAACCCTTTCACTTCTGCACCCTATCCGCTAGTTCCAAAAACTTTAACCCGTTGACTCCCTCACCCTATCCGCCAACTGCAAAAAGTAAACCCTTTGATTCCCTCACCCTATCCACCAGTTAAAAAAGTCGAGTTTTTGCTTTACTAGTAGCGTGGTTGGCAATGCAGGATGCTGGTGGACAGGGTGCGGGAGTCAGAGGGTTAACCGTTTCACTTCTGCACCTTATCTGCCAGCTGCAAAAACTTAACCCTTTCACTCCCTCACCCTATTCACCAGCTTCCTGCAGGGAACTGGTGGATAGGGTGAGGGAGTGAAAAGCTCTAACTTGCAGGAAGCTGGTAGATAGGGTGAGGGAGTGAAAGGGTTAAGTTTTTGCTCTGCTGTCATAGCTTTGACAATGCAGGATTCTCACACATAGGGTTAGGGAGTTTAAAGAGTTAAAGAACGAGTTGAGAGGCCTTCTTTAGATAAAAGGAATTAAACGACAGGTTTGTGCTTCTCTCTCAGTTGGTTTACTTCAATTTCTTTGCTCTTCCACTTCATTGATCTATCTGACGGGAGCTAAAATCTGATTGCTCAAAACACCGAGAGAAAGATGGATGAGTGGATGGATGGATGGATGGGTGATGCGTGTGTGTTTGTTGGGTGCGATGATGCAGGAGTGCAGGTGGTGTATTTGTGCGTGCTTGTGTGTGCGTTGCTGGTCAAGAAATTTGAGCAACATCCTCACACATACACACGTACGCTCGCGCGCACACACACACACACACGCACACACTCATACACACGCACACACACACACACACATACACATACATACTCGCATACACGCGAGCATACACATACACGCACACACACAATCACACACACATCATCATCATCATTATTTTCATCATCATCATCATCATCATCATCATCATCATCATCATCATCATCAATGTATATTCATGTTGACATCAAAATCATACTGACAAAACACACACGCACGCATACACACATCACACACACACACACATACACACACACACACACACACACACACACACACACACACACACACACACACACACACACATACACACACACACATTCAAAGAGACACAGACATACACACACACACGCTCGCGCGCGCGCACGCACACCACACACACACACACACACACACACACACACACACACACACACACACACACACACACACGTACACACATATACAGATACACACACATTCAGCCAAAAAGTGGGTGAGATTCGACTGTGTGGTCCTAGTCTTCGCAATGAACCCATAGTACGGTCAGTTCTAGGTGGCGGGGGTTTGAACACTCGACTTCCGACTCAGAAGTCCGTTGCTGTGACCCCAATATTGGCCATGTTGACTGGTTTTTGTGTTCTTGATTGGTAGACGCATTTTTTGGTCTTGTATTTGCATTTCAACCTGATTGGAATGTGTGTGTGTGTGTGTGTGTGTGTGTGTGTGTGTGTGTGTGTGGTGTGTGTGTGTGTGTGTGTGTGTGTGTGTGTGTGTGTGTGTGTGTGTGTGTGTGTGAGTTCTATTTTGAACCAGCAATTCTAACTTAAGACAAAACAAAACCAAAAAAAGAAAAAAACAAAACAAAACAAACACACACAAACACATCCTTTGAACTTTTGTACAAAATTGTCAGATGGAAATATTTAGCACAGCCCTCTAATTCAAGCACACGGTTATCTATTCAAAAAGACTGGTTCTCAGACCACCGCTTAAAATCTCGTGGAGGGGGAAATAAATCCCTGTTCGACCAGGGCAGTATGAAAGACTTTTTCTAGTTGTTACACTAACCCCTGTCTTAAACAATAAAACTCTGTCTAGATGAATGGCAGGTAAATTACATGTGCCTTCTTGTCTATGTTGTGCGTTGCACTTATCCATCACCAGAACATTTTCGCTTTGAAACCCGGCTTTGTTCCCTACAAAGATACTTATTAACAAGGCTTTCTTCGTTCCTAGCGCAAATGTCATGATCGAATGAAAGACTGTCCAGATTTATCGGACCAAACAATAATTGTGGGATAATGTGTCCCTGTAAATTCCAGCAAGTTTCATAGGGATGCTGTCAAAGATTTTTTTCTTCTAATTCTTAGCGTGTGCAGCTGTTGGTTTTTAATCATTCCCTCTCTCAGCAGATTCTGTCGTGTGTAATCCACCAGAAGATGACAAAGATGTCAGTCTGGGAAAGGCTGTCATGGTCTTAGCTGGACATTGTTATTTACAGATCATTTCTTGATACAGAGGACTTTCCTGATTGAAATCAGCTTTGCGTCTTGTCAGCAAGATGACAAGAATGGCCTTCTTCGTGTTTGATTTACTCCCATTGTTTTTCCTTCATTTCACGAGGGGAGATTGATGGCGTGTTGATCCATTAGTCATGGTCATTGGGAGGAAAATTATGTGATATTTATCTGCCATTATTCTGTGAGATTCATCTGCCATCGTCACGTTAATTTTTCTGCCATAATCAAGATGGGATGGGTTTTGAGGAGCACTGTATTCATGGTTCGTTTTGAGCCAGACGTATTATACGCACACGCACACACAACACACACACACACACACACACACACACACACACACACACACACACACACACACACACACACACACACACACACACACACACACACACACAAAACCACACACACACACAAACAGACAGACAGACAGATAGATATATAGATAGCTAGATAGCTAGATAGATAGATAGATAGATAGGTAGGTAGGCAGGCAGGTAGGTAGATAGACAGACAGGCAGATGGATAGCTAAATAGATGTACAGACAGATAAATGGATAGCTAAATAGATGTACAGACAGATAGATAGATAGATAGATAGACAGACAGACAGATGGATAGATAGCTAGATAGCTAACTAGCTAGCTAGCTAGATAGATCGATAGATAGACAGATAGCTAGCTAGATAGATAGACAGATAGATAGATAGATAGATAGATAGATAGATAGATAGATAGTTTTCAATGTACATATTTTATACAGACAAAATCCCGTATTTGTGTTACATTAATCAGATGAAATGACATTGGACAGCAGGCATATATGCGATATTTGTGGACTGCATTCCAACTATGGTAATATATTATGCCCAGTGAACGTTCGATGTATAAGTATATGTAGTGTATCTTAAGGTCATACTTACGGGAAATATCAGAACCAGAAATACACTAAAATAGAATCCGAATGCGTGTTTGAGAAAAAAGACAAGACAAGACAAGACAAGACAAGACAAGACAGGCACAGATTTTCAGCCAACCAGCCTTTGTTAGGCGTATGCAGAAGAATAAATGCTTTGTTGTCTTTTGTATATCCTTGGCAAAGATCAGCTGGCTCAAACTTTGTGCCTTTCTTGTCTTGTCTCAAAACACAACAACTTACCTGTAGTACCCCTAGAATCTACTTCGAACCGAGTTCACAGGTCAGGTTTTACAATTGAAAAACCAGGTGATGGAGCTTTGATAGTCGTTTATCTTACCTCCTGACTGACGCTGTTGTAATCACAGAAGGTCAGTATGGCTTAACTGTTTTACCTGTCAATTCCTGAAATTAACCGTTGATCCACTCTCTGTTTCTTTTTTTAACCCTAAACACCCACTTGTCTAATTAACGAGTTCAAACGCCTCCTTCAAAAAAGTGTGCTGAAACAGCAGGGTTGTGTTTCTCTTTAACAGGTTCGCTTCAGTCTCTTTGCTCTTCCATTTCTTTGAACTGTTGGCAAGGTGGAAGGTGAAAACTGATTGCTGGAGAACGGATGCATGATCGTTGTCCTTTGTTTTAAACATATTTCTTTAACCCTTTGATTCCCGCACCCTGTCCTGTCCACCAGCTTCCTGCATTGTGAACCATGGTAACAGAGAACAAACTTAACCCTTTGATTCTATCACCGTATCCACCAGCTTCCTGATTATCTCACCCTATCCACTAGCTTCCTGCAATGTGAACCATGGTAGCAAAGTACACACCTTTCATTCTATCACCGTGAGGGAATCAAAGGGTCACGTTTTTGCAATTGTTGGATAGGATTAAGGAATTAGAGATTGTTTAGTTTTGTATTTAGTTTGTTTGGTTCAGTTGTGTTTTTAGACGGGCCTAGATTTTTGAAAATTGGTCTTTGTAATCCAGGATGAAATAAGTGCATTTTTTGCACATGATGGAGTTTGTTCAGTGCGTTCTGTTCTCATCCGTGTCCTTCTGTAAGATGCTTGAATGAAGTGATCCACCTGGCATCTTCAATGAAGGGATTCACACGTCCACGAGTCAGACTTAGCTCAGTAGCAATCGTGACAATTTGTAACATTCTGGAATGAAATGGTGTAAATGCACGCTGTTCACGTGTTATGGTTGATACAATACATTCCTTGCAAATTGTGTTCTGTGACATTCTAGAGAGTTCTGGTTTTTAACATCGAGGGCAGCTTGGCCCCAGAGTCAGACAGGGACAAGAAAAGCATTAGAAGGAAGATCTGTGCGCTGATCCTGCTTTTCCGTATACAGTGCTGGTGGAGTGTACATACATTCGTGAAGACTTTGATGAAGTGTATAATTGACATTGCATCTATTTTAGCCGGTGAATAGACCTGATCTTCAGTTCCTCGTATCATTGTAACGTCCTGGTTAATAACCCTTTGACTCCCGCACCCTGTCTTCCAACTGCAGAAACTTTACCCTTCGACTCTCTCATCTTATCCACCATCTTCATGCAAGAAGATGGTGGATAGGGTAAGGCATTCGAAAGTTTAAGTGTTTGCTTTGCTAGCATGTTGACAATGCAGGATGCCAGTGGCCATGGTGCTGGAGTCAAAGGGTTAAACATCAGCACTGAGGGTAATCAGTACGGAAAACTCAGATATCTGTCTGTCAGACTGGAAGCACTCTATCTTCCTTAACCATACCCTTCATACATTATTCATTCCAGATGGGACATATAAATGCATGCCAAGCAGCAGAGAACAGAATTACGTAGATATACAAGAGAAGTAAATGCGAAATGCAGTCCCTTGTAGTGATTTCTTTTCTATAAAAATATACAAACCCTCAGTAAGTCTTTTTATGAGTTCAGAAGTTTCTTACTGCACAAATTTTGTACAAATACTGCACGTCAGAAACGATTAACCTCTATTAGCATCCACCACACAGACAGCAGTTCTCAACGGACCACGCACTCGCTCGACAGTGAAGTGACATTAGTAGCTGATTACCGGAAACTGGCAAAAGACGTACACGTATACATGAACAGACAATGGTGGTTTTTATCTACACAGCAGTGTTTGTCTTGAACAGTGCCAGACTTGCATGTCAAGACACATGGCTTTCCGCTCTACCAGTTGACTGCCCATCGGATGTGACTTAGGATAGATTTTGTCCATTCCTTGACTGTTTATCTTCTTTAGGTTGGGTGCTTAATTTATCCCTTGACTCTTTACCTGATAATGGTTCGGAGTATACTGAAGCTTAACGTTATGTCTGTGATGTGGTTATTCTTAAGGCATCGGAATTGAAAGTACTTTTTGCTTCCTTTTAGTCGTTTGACGGCATGTGTTTTTTTTTTAAACTTCCTAGTCCAACCCAGCACCATGTCAAAATCTCATCTGTCAGGAATCCACAGTGGTCTATCAATATCAGGATGCCATGAGGCCACCCGCCAAAGAAGTCCCACATAATGCCTACTGTACTCAAGATTTCCAAGACTACTGTTCTCGAGAAATGGAAAACAAACAAAGAAAAAAACCAAGAAGTCAATAGAGGTATTTTGCAGATCCAACGTGAGTAAGATAAGTTGTTGTTGTTGTTTTTTCACTGAGCAAGAATTAATATGTAAATGTACATAGCGCCAATTTTCAAGGAATTAAACGAAATCAAACAAAACAAAACGAAACAACCCCCCCCCCCCAAAAAAAAAAGAAAAGGTTGTAGAGTTCTTCCACACACTGACCCTTATTTCCGTAGCCTGTTCACACACCGTGTGTGTGTGTGTGTGTGTGTGTGTGTGTGTGTGTGTGTGTGTGTGTGTGTGTGTGTGTGTGTGTGTGTGTGTGCGCGCGCGTGCGTACATGCGTGCGTGTCTGTGCATACGTGCATTAAATACTTTTGGCCATTTCTCAGATCATAGAAGGTTTACATTTTTTTGGCCATTTCTCAGTTCATAGAAGGTTTACATTTTTGGGCCATTTCTC
>CM060310.1:63924370-63941870 GCA_030674185.1 Monoplex corrugatus
GTGAGTAGCTGTGTAAATACGAATTCCACAAGCAGTCAGACAGAGGGCAAAGGAGTAAGCATCTTTTTCTAACTTTAGTTCACAGATCCTAGAGCAGTTAGACGTATGGCCAAGATGCTGAGCATCTTTTCTGTTTTTAAGCTAGCTCTTAGGCGAACCAAACGACTGTGCCTTTTTAAGGCTTAACTTCTGATGTGGCCTTTGAGAAACTTGTAAAAGTGTTGTCTGTGATTTATGTTAAAAGAATCCACTTACAGTATTTCATTTTATAGTTATGATTTTAAATTAGACGTAGATAAACAGAACTGGCTCAGCTGGCACAAAACTGGAGCTTTTCTGGAGCTTTCATCTTTCAGTCTGCCTTCACTTATTTCCGTAGGTGCGAATCACGCCTGGGAAACTTGTACGGCCCCAAATATACGATATGAAGAGGTACCTGATTTTCTTCCACGTTTGGGAAGTAAAGCTTTCATTGTTATTGTTGTTTTTGTTAAAAGCCAAGCCGACCGCGCAGACTAATATTATTATCAGGGCTATAACCATTTCAATTCACACATAATACTTCAAAAGGAAAACGGGAAAAAGAAAATTAAGCATACATGGCGTTGAACACTCCGTCCAATTTATCACACAGGGGATTTAAAAACACACCTGAATACAAATTTAAACATAACTAAGGACACTAAAGCATATATAAAAAGGGGCCTGAATTACTTGAAATTGCTTCCGCATATCTCATTTCCCTTGAGAATAAAGCAGTCAGGGAGAGGAGATATGCGCCACCAGTATAATGATGGCCCCAAGAAAAGTTGAGGTCTCCACGGCTCCACTTCCTTACGACCTTAAGATTAAAGAAAACCTTGACCTTTTAACCTTTAGATAAAAGCTTTCCTCGACTTTTATAACACAGAGAGACAAAATGTATTTGCGTTCCAAAGTTCACCATTTCTTCATGTCCTGTTTTCAATTTGTTTTTACGTTATGTTTCTTGAAATGCGTACACCACTGACATTCAAATGATATAGTAGATAAGTCATCTTGTATAGCTATGCCAAAGCTTTATCGTTAACGATCTTCTGGTATCTGTCAACGATAATCATGAACATTTCAATGTCTTCTTAGTTGTAACTTTATAGAGCTGCCAAGAGTATTGTCCATTCCAGTCCTACATTAGTTTCTAAACATATTTCACTTTAACTATTTGTTTAAAATTGATTTTATTTTTATGTATTTTGGGCTGCAGTTATACTGTTTTTAATAAGCAGTCTGTGCTCTTATCCTCTGTCTCGGTAATTATTTGAAGTTTATCTTGAATTCTTATTGCGTCCAACAGCGCTTCCATCACGTATCCGATATCAAAGATGATATCTTTACATTATTCAGCTATTATTACTGTCGTTCGATTTATATTCAGAATCACAAATCTAATATCTAACAAGTGAACACATTCAGAGTGAAGAGACACAAACAAACGTTAAAATACAAACAGTGATTTGTAAACGAACAAACTAACAAAACAACAACAACAACAACAACAACAACAACAACAACAACAACAAAACAACAACAATAATCTGCAACTGAACAAGCAAGCAAAAAACAAACAAACAAGTAAAAAACAAAGAAACAAACAAACGTTAAACAAACAGCTACACACACTAGTGAGTTCTAATGATATAACCCCAAGATAATTTGGAAGCTCTGAAATATTTCCCAAACGTATTTGATTAAGTCCGATGTCTCACTGACTAGACCTTCATTAGCTTGGTGTTTTCTTGGACAACATTGCTTCCAACAGCAGGTCGTTATTCTCCGTCACTCCTGTTCCTTTGAACTTCTCAGCTGATGGATATTATGGTGGACTTGGTGTTGCTTCTACTACTTTTGTGTTCTTGGTATTTCTGATTATGTCATGTTTGGTCTTGTTGACAGCCCTTCTTAAACAACGCATCTCACATGTGTCAATTTTGTGCTCCAGGGGATTGGTCAGGGTCCAGGTCTGGCACTGGTGTGTCAGGTTTTGGATGGAAATGGAACTGATAAGCATCGCAGCTTAACTAAAAATATTGCGCTGCGTGCTTATACCTTTAACTAAATCAAGTTTTGTAAAGACAACCCCTGCTTCCGAGCTGGCACAAAACGAACAAACGACCAATAGATCAACTAGTTAACAAACAAACTGAAACCAAGAAAACAAAACAAAACAAAACAAAACAAACAAACAAAAAGTTCAGTTTGACGTTTCTCAAGGCAACATCTTCGCGTTCAGAATAAATTCCGTACGCTCTCACGCCACAAATTTCACGTGATGGAGAAGATTCAAAACGACCGACCATGGCATAAGCTGTATACCAGTGGCTTAGACCGGCTGCCAAGGTCTTGAAGTTCTCTTAAGTTATGAGTTCCTTGTCTGTCCTTGTATCAGTCACTAAAACAACGCGAAACCTCTGGCCTTCTCGAGGATTGAACCAACTATCCTTGCGATGTTAGCATGGCGGTGTAACCAGCTGAGCTACCGGGCCATTTTAACCCTTTGACTCCCTCACCCTATCCACCAACTGCAAAAACTGAACCCTTTGACTCCCGCACCCTATCCACCAACTGCAAAAACTGAATCCTTTGACTCCCTCACTCTATCCACCAGCTTCCTGCGGGAAACTGGTGGATAAGGTGAGGGATTCAAAGGGTCCAGCGTAGTTGACAATGTAGGATGTTGTAGACAGGGTGCGGGAGTCAAAGGATTAACACTTAGTGCATTAGCTGGGAAACGAACTCAGGTTATTCACGTGACAGGGGAGTATTCTATCACCACACCACCAACGCGTAAACAAATAAACAGAGGCCCTACTGAGGATTGAACCCAAAACCCATGCGTTATCGGGATGGCGATCTGACCCACTGAGATAATGACTCATCTAATGAATAGCAGAAACAACAGCAGCGGGACTGGCACGAAACACTGAAAGCACCATCACCCCCCCCAACCCAACCTTAATCACCACGTAATAACAAAACAACAACAACAACAACACACAAGCAACTATTGAGTCCGAAACAAAACAAACCACAAAAAAAACAACAACAACAACTAAAAGTAAAGAAAATAAACACAACAAAAGCAAGAACAACACTGTTATCTTTAGAACTCCAAAATTGTCTGTCGTGCCATGACTTCATTCCCTTCACTGGCCCCCCCACTGTGCATAGAATGAACCATAAACTTCCAGTTCCGTGCTTTAAGAGCATCTCTGAAGTGGACCCTGATTTTATAGCTGATGTCACCCTGCTGAGACACGTGACAAACGGGTAGCTAGTGACAGGCTAACCTTTAGAGCTGGTGAAAGATTGCAGCTACCCTGTGGTGAAGTAAACTTCTCACTCTGATTTTACCGGTCGGTAACCTTTTCTCTGTCTAAAATGGCCACAGATATGGGAACTGGAAACTGGAGTTTTTGATGATAATCACTTCCTCTACATTGTCATCCTCTCTCTCTCTCTCTCTCTTCTCTTCTTGTCTCTCTTTGTCTCTCTGTCTTTTGTCTCTCTCTCTCCTCTTTCTCTCTCTCTCTCTCTCATCCTGCCTCCCTTTCTCTCTCTCTCTCACTCTCTCTTTCTCTCACTCTCTCTCTCCCTCTCTCCTCTCTCTCTCCTCCTCCTCTTCTCCCTCATCTCCTGTTGTTCTTTGTTTGTTGTGTTTCCTGTTGTTTGTTGCTGTTTTTGTTGTTGGTTCAGTACTTGCGTGCTTGATTGTATTTCTTTTCTTTTTTTTTGCGTGTTTAGATTCTTTTGTTGTTTATTTCATTTCATTTGTGTAGTTTTAATTTGTGCATTTACGTTTACATTTGTTTGCTGAAATATGCCTAGAATACCAATGACTAGCAGAAAGACAGTTCCAGTGGGACCTAACGCTAATACTCTTGAGTAATGAAATGTTTTCAAGCGTCCAGTTCCCGTCTCTAAAACAAAAGCCAAAGGGAAGATTTATATTATGAAAACATACGAAATAAAAAAGCTTCCTTAATTCTTTGTACAGAAAGATTTCAGACATTTTCACGAACTCCCATTACACAACAAAAGAGAACACACCAGACTGCCAAGAGACCCGAGTGTAGCGCACGAAAATCGTATCATGATCCACATGTGACAATACTGAAGGAATATTATATGGCGTTAGTTGGTTATACCTATGAGTATTGTGCCAAAATATGGTTCGTCTCATTTATGAGTTTACGTTCTAGATTTCGCAGATGACTTCTTCTTGACATGTGTACTCTTTGTCGACAGGAAGTGACCAGACAATACAGTTCCTGTGTTCCTGCATTCCTGTTTTCTTTTGCTCGATTCCATTCTTCCTACGCCTCTCATTCCACCCCATCCTGTTCTCTTTCTCCTCCCCCCTCTCTGTCAGTATGTGTCTGTCTGTCTCTTACCCTGTCTGTCAGTATGTGTCTGTCTGTCTCTTACCCTCTCTCTCTGTATGTGTCTGTCTGTCTCTTACCCTCTCTTTCTCCCTCTCTCCCTCTCTCCTCTGTTTCCCTTCCATCTTCTCTCTCCCTATATACCATTTTGATTTCTCCTAGGATCATGCCCAATTGATTTTACATTGTCTTGGTCTCATCTGTGCAGGGACATACATGTTTATTTGTGGCCCGATTTGCAAGCCTGTTTCTGTACATAAAATTGTGTCAGGTATACAACGGTTCTTTTCTCTTTGATTAACACTTCCACCTTCGTCTGTTTGTTTTTAATTCTTGCTTTTCTTTCTTCTGTACTTTATATGCTTGCCTTTAATGCTTTTGTGATTTATTGTTAGTATAATAATTTTTTTTTTAAAATTTTGTCGAACGCTTTTATTAATTTTTGTTTGCATGTTTATAATGTCTGTGTCAAACGGCAAGGATCTGCTCTAAGCAGGCCCACTAAAGCCTGTGCAACTATCCATGAGTAATAACGTTGTTTCAAGCTCTCTCTCTCTCTCTCTCTCTCTCTTCTCTCTCTCTCTCATCTCTCTTTCTCTCTCTTTTTTCTTTCTCTCTCTCTTGTGTCTCTGTCTCTTCCTATATATTTCTGTCTTTTTCTTTCTCTAGCTTCTATTCTCCTGTTTCTTCTTTTTCTTCTTTAAAACAGGCCAGGACAGACACAAAAGGCATGACCAAAAGGGCGGATACAATGATGCTTTTATTTCTCTTTTTTCCTTGAAACTTTGAAGATTCCTTCCTGTTTTACACGCAGAAATGTCATTTTAAAACACAACACGTATTTACAAGCATAATTATGAAATATGTCCGCGGCAAAAAATAAGTTTATATTCAAGCACGCACAATATGAGCAAGAGGCTACACATCAGAAGACATAAACGTTTGATAAACATGTACGACAAATGGATTAATAACAAGATGAAGGAACAAATGCAAGTATACAAACGGATACAGGTTGATGTCGACAAACTATTACAAAAAAATGCATGTATGTTTTTTGTTAAACACTGCTCTTTATTTTGATAATTGTCATTGCCCGAGGGTAAACATGTTTTGTATTTGTCATGGTTCACCGTTTCAAATGTTAACACTCAGATAAACCAATCAAATGAATATATCTGCAGTTTTGTATTATGAAAACCAGTTATTTGAATATACAATGCATACAGATAACATTATTAAAACCAAAGACAATAATACCAAGTAAGAGGTTTGTTTGATAAATCTTCAGGTCGCTTTTTACTACAGGAAAATATTCCCAACAGAATACTACACTTTCGATTTGTTTCCATTTGCTGAAGATCGCACTAACATAAATTTGATAAATTCCGTGTGACCAGACTAAACGAACAGGAGAGGGTTGAAAGCACAAACCAGGTTAAAAGCTGATAAAACAAACAGTCAGTCAGTGCTGTCACATATTACACAAAGGAAAAGATTAAAAATGATTCTAATTATCTTTGACATTTGTCAGATTTATGTCAAAGCTAACCCCTCGGTAATTCTGTGTCAGATTGCTAAACCTCTTCTCTGTGAAGTTCTAATTTTATTTACTGGTTTGAGAAATGCTTCAAGAACATTCTGAAAGTCGGTTGAAAAACAGGACATCAAGCGAAAGTGAACTTTTCACCTGGTTAGAGTTTTACTCTGATCGTTCAGATTCCCAAATTTTGTCATTTGTGTAGACCTAAAACAAACCGTCAATCATAAATAATTAAAACAGAAACAAGATATAGATAAAATTCGAAGTCTGTGGCCAGAATGATATTGACTGAGAGTTGGAAAAACAAGTTCTTCAAAGCAAGATCGAAAAATTCAGGATTTAAATATCAAAGACTCACTAACTTTTCATCCACATAAACCGAATTTTAGAAAAGTAACCTCCCAATTTTACCTCACATTTGACTGCTCTTCGTTTTATTGTTTACGTAGGTACTCAGTCAGACTTGGTCTGTCTATGTTTCACTTCTAAAAACAAAATAATCAAAAGCACTGACAACACGAGACTTCCTTTGCTCTATTTCTGTCTAAGGACGGTAGGCCTACATCAAAAGAATCGCCAACATCACGACGCTATCAAAGCTGACGTGTTTCCTGAACTAGACACAATGGTACTTAAAAATTGTGTTTACGCAGAAATTCTCCTCACGCTCTCCCTTTTCACTGTGAAAAAAACAGCCAAACCACAGATGGAAACTCTCCTTTTCTTAACAACCCACACGAATCAGATGTGCTTGATGAAAGGCGCTATATAAATGTCTGGTTATTATTATCGTTATTAGAAGTCATTGTCAAAAGTAAAAACCGTAGTCTTCGGATTATGTTGGTCAGAACTAGCGGTACTTGACATTAACGAAGTGACCCAAAAGCAACTCAGGGATGGTCTACTCCGGTGGATAGTCTCACAGCGTCCATGACATTCGGAGACTTACTGTAAGCTCCGAATTCTGTTTCTGTTTCGAAACGATGTTGCTCAAAACAAAAATAAACAAACAAACAAACCCCCCCCCCCCAAACAACAACATAACAACAACAACAACAAACGAAAAAAGAATCAGAACGCATATTTAATACAACCAGACACGACAAGCGCAAATTTTCGGCCAACATGCCTTTGTCAAGCGTGAGATCACAAACAAACAAACACCAAATACAAAAATTAGGAGAAAAAGACTGAAACTTCCCTGCTGTTTCGTCCAATGTGAGAAAAGAACTGCTATGTCAAGATGCATAACATTCTGCTTTGCCAGTAGACCTTTTCTCACACTGGACGAAGCAGCAGGGAAGTTTAAGTCTTTTTCTCCTAATTTTTGTATTTGGTGTTTGTTTGTTTGTGATCTTGCGATTGACAAAGAGTTGGCCGAAAATTTGCGCCTGTCTTGTCTATTGTATTAAATATGCGTTCTTAGTCTTTTTTCGTATTTTTTCTGGTTCACATTTAGATGGTAAACAAAAAAGTATAAAGAAGAAGAAGTAGTAGAAGAAGAAGAAGTAGAAGAAGAAGAAGAGGAAGAAGAAGAATTGTACCGATGAAACTAGGCGCCTTGCAACTACTACATCATGTGGTAATTATATCGTTGACTTTAAGCTTCAGCAAACACACTGGCAAGTATTGTCAGACACACAGTCACGGGATTAAAAGATCCTCCAAACTTACAGTAGATACACTTCCACGACATTGACGAAGCTCTCCCAGACTCACAGTAGATAGCAGGTCTACTGACAAAGCAGAATGTTATGTATATTGACATAGCAGGTCTACTGACAAAGCAGAATGTTATGTATATTGACATAGCAGGTCTACTGACAAAGCGGAATGTTATATATCTTGACATATCAGGTCTACTGACAAAGCAGAATGTTATGTATCTTGACATAGTCAGGTCTACTGACAAAGCGGAATGTTATATATCTTGACATATCAGGTCTACTGACAAAGCAGAATGTTATATATCTTGACATAGCAGGTCTACTGACAAAGCAGAATGTTATATATCTTGACATATCAGGTCTACTGACAAAGCAGAATGTTATGTATCTTGACATAGCAGGTCTACTGACAAAGCAGAATGTTATGTATCTTGACATAGCAGGTCTACTGACAAAGCAGAATGTTATGTATCTTGACATATCAGGTCTACTGACAAAGCAGAATGTTATGTATCTTGACATAGCAGGTCTACTGACAAAGCAGAATGTTATCATGTATCTTGACATAGCAGGTCTACTGACAAAGCAGAATGTTATGTATCTTGACATAGCAGGTCTACTGACAAAAGCAGAATGTTATGTATCTTGACATAGCAGGTCTACTGACAAAGCAGAATGTTATCATGTATCTTGACTTAGCAGGTCTACTGACAAAGCACAATGTTACGCACTGCATAGTAGACTACTGGCAAGCAGAGTTATGTATCAAACAGAATGTCATTATACATTTGACATAGCAGGTCTACTGACAAAGCAGAATAGTATGCGCTGTATTGACTTCACTTATGGTCTGATTACTGATCTACACTTTCTGGTCTTTATTGATCTACACTTTCTGGTCTGTTATTGGTCTACACTTTCTGGTCTGTTATTTGGATCTACACTTTCTGGTCTGTTAGTATTGATCTAGCACTTTCTGGTCTGTATTGATCTACACTTTCTGGTCTGTTATTGGTCTACACTTTCTGGTCTGTTACGTATTGATCTGCACTTTCTGGTCTGTTATTGATCTGCACTTTCTGTCTGTTATTGATGTGCACTTTCTGGTTTGTTATTGATCTACACTTTCTGGTCTGTTATTGGTCTACACTTTCTGGTCTGTTACGTATTGATCTGCACTTTCTGGTCTGTTATTGATCTGCACTTTCTGGTCTGTTATTGATGTGCACTTTCTGGTTGTTATTGATGTGCACTTTCTGGTCTGTTATTGATGTTCACTTTCTGGTCTGTTACGTATTGATCTGCACTTTCTGGTCTGTTATTGGTCTACACTTTCTGGTCTGTTATTGGTCTACACTTTCTGGTCTGTTACGTATTGATCTGCACTTTCTGGTCTGTTATTGATCTGCACTTTCTGGTCTTATTGATGTGCACTTTCTGGTTGTTATTGATGTGCACTTTCTGGTCTGTTATTGGTCTACACTTTCTGGTCGTTACGTATTGATCTGCACTTTCTGGTCTGTTATTGATCTGCACTATCTGGTCTGTTATTGATGTGCACTTTCTGGTTTGTTATTGATGTGCACTTTCTGGTCTGTTATTGATGTTCACTTTCTGGTCTGTTACTGATCTGCACTTTCTGGTCTGTTATTGATGTTCACTTTCTGGTCTGTTATTGATGTGCACTTTCTGGTCTGTTATTGATGTGCACTTTCTGGTCTGTTATTGATGTGCACTTTCTGGTTTGTTATTGATGTGCACTTTCTGGTCTGTTATTGATGTTCACTTTCTGGTCTGTTACTGATCTACGCTATCTGATCTGTTTTTTGGTCTGCACATTCTGGACTGTCTACAGTTATTTCCCTTACCACTGAGCCGGTTCTCTCCTCCAATTTATGTAAGAGCATTTTCTCACCCATGTCTTAAGACCTTTTCACTCATTCTGTACGTTACCTAAACCTGGGTCAGAAACGACTCCTCCTTTGTGTCGGTGTCCATGTCTCGCTCAGTGCGTCACTATTCCTACCGTCACGTTTCCCATTATCACGAGCCCTGTACGTGCCAAACGTAAGGCTGGTGTTCAATTACATTACCTACGTTGGTGGGAAGTTCTGCGCAGTATTGTATGTGCGCTTTTGTTTTGTCTCGTTTCCAGTGAAATCTCCAGCTCTTGATAACCACGTCGTAATCCAATTACTATGTTCAATACTTCCACAACACACACACAAAAATTAAAAAAAAAAAAAGTTTTTGTCTCTTTCCTGCTCCTGAAAGTTGAAGGCAAGTTTTTTTTTTTTTTCTCAGTGTCAATATTATACTGATACGTTGATAGAATGACCAAGTAAAAGGAGGTTTGTATTGTTTTGTCTTTGTTTCGTTGGTTGATTGGTTTGGTTGGTTATGTGACTGATTGATTGGTTTGTTATTGGTTGGTTGGTTATATGGTGGTTGGTTGGTTATATGGTGGTTGGTTGGTTATATGGTGATTGGTTGGTTGGTTACATGGTGGTTGGCCGGTTATATGATGGATGGTTGGTTACATAGTAGTTGGTTGGTCATATGGTGGTTGGTTGGTTATATGGTGGTTGGTTGGTTGTATGGTAGTTGGTTGGTTATATGGTGGTTGGCCGGTTATATGATGGGTGGTTGGTTACATAGTAGTTGGTTGGTTATATGGTGGTTGGTTGGTTACATAGTAGTTGGTTGGTTATATGGTGGTTGGTTGGTTATATGGTGGTTGGTTGGTTATATGGTAGTTGGTTGGTTATATGGTGGTTGGTTGGTTATATGGTGGTTGGTTGGTTATATGGTGGTTGGTTGGTTATATGGTGGTTGGTTGGTTACATGGTGGTTGTTGGTTATATGGTGGTTAGTTGGTTACATGGTGGTTAGTTGGTTATATGGTAGTTGGTTGGTTATATGGTGGTTGGTTGGTTATATGGTGGTTGGTTGGTTATATGGTGATTAGTTGGTTACATGGTGGTTGGTTGGTTACATGATGGTTGGCTGGTTATATGGTGGATGGCTGGGCTGGTTATATGGTGGTTGGTTGGTTATATCGTGGTTGGCTGGTTGTATGGTTGTTGGCTGGTTATATGGTGGTTGTTGGTTGGTTATATGGTAGTTGGTTGGTTATATGGTGGTTGGTTGGTTGGTTATATGGTGGTTGGTTGGTTATATGGTGGTTGTTGGTTGGTTATATGGTAGTTGGTTGGTTATATGGTGGTTGGTTGGTTGGTTATATGGTGGTTGTTGGTTGTTTTATGGTGGTTGTTGTGGTTATATGGTGGTTGGTTGGTTGGTTATATGGTGGTTGTTGGTTGTTTTATGGTGGTTGTTGTGGTTATATGGTGGTTGATTGGTTGTGGTTATATGGTGGTTGTTGGTTGGTTATATGGTGGTTGGTTGGTTGGTTATATGGTGGTTGTTGGTTGTTTTATGGTGGTTGTTGTGGTTATATGTTGGTTGGTTGGTTGGTTATATGGTGTTTGTTGGTTGGTTATATGGTGGTTAGTTGGTTACATGATGGTTCGTTATATGGTGGCTGTTGGTCGGTTATATGGTGGTTGGTTGGTTGTGGTTATATGGTGGTTGTTGGTTGGTTATATGGTGGTTGGTTGGTTGGTTATATGGTGGTTGAGTGGTTGTTTTATGGTGGTTGTTGTGGTTATATGTTGGTTGGTTGGTTGGTTATATGGTGTTTGTTGGTTGGTTATATGGTGGTTGGTTGGTTATATGGTGGTTGGTTATATGGTGGCTGTTGGTCGGCTATATGGTGGTTGGTTGGTTGATTATATGGTGGTTGGTTGGTTGGTTATATGGTGGTTGTTGGTTGGTTATATGGTGGTTGGTTGGTTACATAGTGGTTGGCCAGTTATGTGGTAGTTGGCTAGTTATATGGTGGTTGTTGGTTGGTTATATGGTGGTTGTTGGTTGGTTATATGGTGGGTGGTTGGTTGGTTATATGGTGGTTGTTGGTTGGTTATATGGTGGTTGTTGGTTGGTTATATGGTGGTTGTTGTGGTTATATGGTGGTTGTTGTGGTTATATGGTGGTTGTTGGTTGGTTATATGGTGGTTGTTGGTTGGTTATATGGTGGTTGTTGTGGTTATATGGTGGTTGTTGTGGTTATATGGTGGTTGTTGGTTGGTTGTATGGTGGTTGCTGTGGTTATATGGTGGTTGTTGTGGTTATATGGTGGTTATTGTGGTTATATGGTGGTTGTTGGTTGGTTATATGGTGGTTGTTGGTTGGTTATATGGTGGTTGTTGGTTATATGGTGGTGGTTGTGGTTATATGGTGGTTGTTGGTTGGTTATATGGTGGTTGGTTGGTTGTTTTATGGTGGTTGTTGTGGTTATATGGTGGTGGTTGGTTATATGGTGGTTGTTGGTTGGTTATATGGTGGTTGTTGGTTGGTTATATGGTGGTGGTTGTGGTTATATGGTGGTTGTTGGTTGGTTATATGGTGGTTGGTTGGTTGTTTTATGGTGGTTGTTGTGGTTATATGGTGGTTGGTTGGTTATATGGTGGTTACTGGTTGGTTATATGGTGATTGGTTGGTTGGTTATATGGTAGTTGGTTGGTTATATTGTGGCTGGTTGGTTACATAGTGGTTGGCCGGTTATGTGGTAGCTGGCTGGTTATATGGTAGTTGGCTGGTTGCGTTGGTTATATGGAGGTTGTTGGATGGTTATATGGTGGTTGGTTGGTTAAATGGCGGTTGGTTGGTTGTATGGTGGTTGGTTGGTTATATGATGGTTGGTTGGTTTTTATTTGTTGGTTGTTGTTGTTGCTGTTATTGTTGGGCCTGCTGTTGTTGTTGTTGATGATGATGTTTTTGTTGATGATGATGTTGATGTTGGTATTGTTTCAGTCATATTTCTTGGTTTGGTCTGCTGTTCCCTTTCTTTATCAAGTGGCTGCATTGGGTGGTACTAAAGTCTGTTGTCCACGTCTAATTGTTCTTGTATCATAGAGCTTTCTCCCAATCCTCACTGTCATTAACCCTTTGACTCCCACATCCTATCCACCGACTGCAAAAAAAAAAATTAACCTTTTGACTCCCCTACCCTATCCACCAGCCTTCTGCAGGAAGCTTGTGGATACGGTGAGGGAATCACAGGGATACGTTTTAGCTTCATTAGCATGGCTGACAATGCAGGATGCTGGTAACAGTGTGTGGGAGTCAAAGGGTTAAAGAACAAATCCAAACTTTTGAAGAATATGCTGACATGTGGAAGCAAAAGTTCTGTAATTCTGTCTCTGGGTTGCAGCAAAGTACTGGGCCCTGTGGAACTAAACGACATACTTCATCTTGAAGCGAACATCGTAAGCTAAATGTAGATTAGTCATCTATATGTATCACACATTAATCGACAAAAACACACACTATTAAAAAGTCTTTTCATACTTGAATGTATGTTAGTGAAGAGCCAGGTACCCAAACGGATGTCTCATATTTATCTTCTCTATCTCTCTCTATCTCTCTCTCTCTCTCTCTCTCTCTCTCTCTCTATATATTATATTACTATATATATCTAAATGTCTGTCTATCTATCTATCTATCTATCCATCTATCTAAATATCTGTCTATCTATCTATCTATCTGTCTATCTAAATGTCTGTCTATCTATCTATCTGTCTACCTATGTATGTACTATGTATGTATGTATGTATGTATGTATGTATGTATGTATGCATGCATGCATGTATGTATGTATGTATGTACGTACGTATGTATGTATCTGTTTGTCTATCTGTCTTCTGCCATCTGTCTGTCTGCCTATCTATCTATCTATCTATCTATCTATCTACCTATCTATCTATCTATCTATCTATCTAGCTTCTATCTATCTATCTATGTATATGTATATAAGTATGAATATACATATGTTATATATATATATATATATATATATATATATATATATATATATATATATATATGTGTGGTGTGTGTGTGTGTGTACATAAAAAATACTGATTCTAGTTCAGCACAGTCTCGAAACACATTTTCCATATCGACCAATCAAATGCAGTCAGTCTCACGAGATCAGTTATCCTCACCTTTTGGTTCACGTGCAGTCCTTGTCCGTTTCCCCAGAGCCTGTCTGTCCTTCAATTTATGCGAAAGCAATTTCTTGCCCGTCTGTAGATCCGTTGCTCATTTCGTGCCTTACCTAAGCCTTGCCCAGAGACTACAGCCTCTCCCTTGAGTTGCTGTCCATGTCTCACTCAGAGCATCACCATTCCCAGTGTCACGTTTGCCATTATCTCGAGTCTGTACGTGCTGAACGTTGAGTTCTTATCTAGTTATAGAGTCCAATAGCTGTATAACTTCTCTGCAGTTGTTGTATTTGAGCTTTGGGTTTCTTTCCCATTCACTTATTGAGCTTTGGGTTTCCCCCCTTATTCACTTATCCAACACGTCTGAACGTTTCGCTTCCAAGTGTGCAAAGTATGAAAGATTGCCACTCAAGTTTTTTTATATATTTTTTTTTTATTAAGTTGTAGCCATCTTTACCACACGTTTCATGGTTGTTCTGTTACGTGCTTTCAGAAACCAACAACCGAGGCATGGATTTTGTTTGTTTGATTGTTTGTTTGTTGGTTAGTAAGCTGGCTATTGGTTGGTTGGTTAGTGGTTTTCATTTGGTTGGTTCGATGTTTTTGTTTGGTTGGTTGATTGGTTAGTTGGATATTTGCTGTTTGGCTGGTTGGTTGGTTGACTGGTTATGGGTTGATTAGTTGACTGTTAGCTGGTTACCTGTTGGTTAGTTAACTGGTTTTTGATTGGTTAGTTGGATATTTGTTGTTTGGCTGGTTGGCTGGTTAATTGGTTATGGGTTGATTAGTTGACTGTTAGCTGGTTATCTGTTGGTTAGTTAACTGGTTTTTATTGTTGATTTGTTAGTTGATTGGTTAATTAGTTATCAGTTGATTGGTTAGTTAGTTATTGGTTGGTGGTTGGTGCGCTGGTTAGTTGTTAATTGGTTATATGAATATTTGGTTGTTGGTTGGTTGGTTGGTTGGTTGGTTGGTTGATTAGTATTGTTGTTGTTCTGGTTCTTGTCATGTAGTCTTATTTGTTCTGGTCGTTTATTTCTCTATGAAATGGTGGTTGTTACTGCTGGCACTGATTCTTTTAAACATCCTTTTGATTTATCATTGCAATTTCAAAGTCGTCAGCATATAACCGTGATCTTATAGTACAGAGAACAATAAGTCATAGAATAAAAGAAAAATAACTGATGTCATAACACAAACAAAAAGACCCCATAGAAATAGGCACTGACACCAACGGAATGTACCAACAGCAGATACTAAAACAAACCAAAATGAAACAAAAAATGGGCAATGTTGTTGGTGATATATTTCAAGTTGTTTTATGAAAAATGGCAATGCTGTTTACGATGTATAGCAAGTTGTTTTATGAGAAGTATATGATACATCGCTCACATCAGTAAGTGCTAATCAAACATCACTTGCAAGCAAGAAATCCAAAGTCAAGTTAGTGAATCCAGAAATCATGAATGGCAGTTAAGAAGAATCAGAAGATGCAGCACTTCGGAGAATCGTTTGTATGTTTAATATTGTGTTCTTTAACTTTGTGTAGATCTATAATTCAGGTTTTGATTTTTTTTTTTATAAAAGTAAATAGCCTTGGTGTGATATCATAGACCTTTCATTTGTATGTGTTGATATTTACAAACATTGTAACGAAATGTAAAGCTTAATGTTCTTAATCTGAAATCTGCCTCAAATAGACAATGTTTTTATTTAGTTTTATATTCACAGTTGGTGTAGATTGTTCGTTAAACTTAGTTGTCAATTTTTAGCCAAAACGATATCGTGTTATGACAATTGCATAGCAAAAGCTCAAGAGTAACTCTTCACTTAATAAACAAACAAACAAACAAACAATGGATCGTTACTATCCACTTCATTTTTACATGAACAATATTACTTTTGTCGAAGATGTCTGTACACAATGCTGATTTGAAACTGTTCAAGTCTGAAATGGATAGATAAATAGCTAGATAGATAGCTAGATAGTTGGATAGCTAGACAGACAGACAGATAGATAGATACACAGACAGAGAACAGATAGATAGATAGATAGATAGATAGATAGATAGATGATAGATTGATAGATAATAGAGTTTTACTTTTAGGTCTATCTCCAACTGTCTGTCCTTTTTACAGATCTCATTTTTGTGCAAAGGCATTTCTTCGCCTGTGTGAAAACCTCTGCTCATTCCCTATCTATCTGAGCCATGTCCAGAGAGAGTTGTCTCTCTTGTGTTGGTGTTCATGTTCATGTCTCGTTTAATGCCTCACAGTTCCCATGCACGTCTCCCATTATCACGATTCCTGTACGTGCCAGACTGTAATTTTTTGTCTGATTAACTTTCGGACAGATGTAAGAGTTCTGTGTTATTGCTGTCTGTGAGCTTTCATCTCTTTTCTAATAACATGTCCAGCAGTTGATAAGCATTTGCTTTCTGATAACTATTTTTAATATCTTACAAAATATTTCCTTTTCCAATTCTTCAGTCAGAAACGCATTCATTTCCTGCATTGTCAGACCTGTATTAGCACATGCGTTTGTAGACCAATAATATATATATGTACACTGTATATGTGATATGATTATGTACACCCAACACACACACACACACACACACACACACACACCACACACACACACACACACACACACACAAAACACACACACACCACACACACGCAACTGTGTATATATGTATACATATATGTTTATATAGATATTCAGGGGGGTGCAAAAGTAGGTATACAGTTATGAAAAAAGAAAACACGTACAATATACTCATTGGATTTATTCTACAAACAAATGAATATTGCATATACATGTAATAACAAGCACAGCCTTGATCCCTCAGATACTCAAACTGCTTGCCGTTCCGTCGGAATTCACACACTCCTCTAATCGAGAACGGAATTAAGATTATAATAATGTGTGATACTTACTGTATACCTACTTTTGCACCCCCCTATATATATATATATATATATATATATATATATATATATATATATATATATATATATATATATATATATATATATTGACATAATCATTATATATACACCTTATTGTTAGCTGCTTTGAACATGGGCCTCAAGACGGTGTGCATCTGATGAAATGTGACTGACGTCTAAATAAAAGCAGACAGCTTGGAACGAGATGAGCTGTAAACTCACCAGGACAGTACTTAGTTGCAGTACTCACGTACGGAACAGTACAACGTGGAGTATTTGTCCCATCGGGAGAGACATAAATTCTACACTAATACAACAGAGGACGAGATAGTCAGGTCATAGCAGAAGTGATTTAGTTTCCATCTGGAACATGTATGTTTGACCCTCAGGAGAGTAACATGGTTGTTTCAAACACGAACTAGACTGCTCTTTTGATAGAGCTGTTGTCTCAGAACCTTATGTTTCGGGTTTGATCCTGTCCCGCAACGTAAGAATTAGCTCTTTTGCTGTCCATAAATAAATAAATAAATAAATAAATAAATGAATAAATAAATGAATGAATGAATGAATAAATAAATAAATAAATAATAAATATTCGTCGGCCTCTTTATATCTCAGGAGATGATAGTCTGCACCAGGAGGCGTTGTGGTCATGACGTGCACTTTCTGCTGTGGTTGCGCAGGCCGATTCTTGAGTGGCAATATATTTATTTATTTATTTATTTCAATCTCTGTCGAATTGAATTGAATATAAAAATAAATAAGTAATAAATATAAATAAATAAATAAAAATAAATAAAAAATAAAATAAATAAATAATGAATAATAAATAAATAGCGACAGCAGAGG
>CM060310.1:63949370-63961870 GCA_030674185.1 Monoplex corrugatus
ATGTAATTTGAAAAAAAACATTTCATGAAAAAACGAAACTCGAAACGAAACAGACAGACAAACAAAAAACCGTATATGGAAATGGAGAAAAATCGGCTCTCTTCTCAGGAAATAACGGAACTGTCTTGCACATTGACAAGTTGAATGGCATAAAAAGTCATTTCCAGCCTTATCCCAGTTACACGCTGTCTGAATTTCTGTAAAGATGCTGCTGCCATCTCAGTTCTTTTTCCTTTGAATCGCATTTCCTGTTGCTTTATGTTTTGTTTGTTCTCCCATTCTGAACCAGGTTTAATCAGTAATCAAGGAGGAAAACATAGTCTAGTGGGACAGAAAAGAAAGCAAATTACAACAAACAACTGTTTCTGAGCTATTCGGATCGAATAAGTTTGAACATGTAGAATTAATCAATATCTTATATCGATAGTTTGACTTCTTTTTCTTTTGTTTTTTTTGTTTGTTTCGTGTTCGTTTCTTAGTTATTGCTTTTGCCTCTTTGTGTTTTTGTTTTCTTTTGTCTTCTTTCTGTTTCTTTTTTCAGCTTCTTTGAATGCTATTTTTCTTTTTTTTTTGTCCTACTTTCTCTGGCATATGGAATGACATCATGCATCTTTCATTAAGGCAAAAACAGAGGATTATCTGCCGACAATTAGTTCAACAAAAAGACTGGAAGTCCCTTACAAATATGTCGTGCACCATATGTTCCTTCATAAACGGAACTTAAACAGGGGACTTAATTTTAACCAGCTTCCCGATCGATAGCAACCGCTCCACTGGTCTCATTGAATTATATCAAAGGTAGACGAGAATGGCAGTCACTCCTTCGTGGCTATATTGACGTACATCTAAATTCAAATATTGAAATAGAAATTCTGCTCACACATCAAAGTCAGTTATTTGAAGTGAACATCGATTATAGAATTAAAGGTCGAAAACTAGCCACAAGTAATGTTAGGCCATTATTTACTTTTGATTTTAGTCAACTTCAAAGCCATCGAAAGAAACAGTTTTTTATATTTATTTGCATCCTGTTACAGCTTAGACAAACCATGGTTTGAGGATTTGATATTGAGACGGTTTTGTGTTAGTCATGGTTTGCTCTTTTTCTGACTCTCCGTGTCTTTATCAGTGTGTGTGTGTTGTGTTGTGTGTAGTGTGTGTGTGTGTGTTGTGTGTGTGTGTGTGTGTGTGTGTGTGTGTGTGTGTGTGTGTGTGTGTGTGTGTGTGTGTGTGTGTTGGGGTGTGTGAATGTGAGAGACAGGGAGAGATTCAGATTCAGATTCAGATTATTTATTCAGCAAAGGCCATGGCCACTCATGACGGGGTGAAATAAACATACATCAGAGAGAGAGAGAGAGAGAGAGGAGAGGAGAGAGAGAGAGAAGAGAGAGAGAGAGAGAGAGAGAGAGAGAGAGAGAGAGAGAGAGAGTGCGTGTGTGTTCTTTGATTTAATTTAAATTCTTTTCACTATGAGTGATATTAGACGGGGAAAAATGGAGGATGAGAGTTGGGCGGGTTGGATTGGGGTCAGAGGGGAGACAGAGTAAGAGACATAAGTAGGTGGGAAAATAGACAAATGGAATAAGGTCTTAACACTAACAATTAACATCAACAATGTGAAGGGAATATTTTAACGCTAAAGTATAAACATCATAAACTTAAAGCAGTGCATTAACAGGACTGTGAACCAATGATTCTGAAATTTTAACTGACAAAGATTGATCTGAAGTTATTTCTTTAAAATGAATTTCGGAATAGTTTTCTTGTGTAAACGTTTTTGGTAAAAAGGAACGTAGCATTTTGCAGTAAAAAACACAATGAAACAGCGTGAATTGTTCGCCACAAATGCACTTGACATTTTGACAATATTTTGTTTTCAATGCGTTTAGCTGTATACGAAAATGAACAGCAACAATCGATCTCGAATGAAATATGGAAGAATACTGCAATTTTTTACACGTGTTTTGTCACAAACTTTTCATTGAAATGATCATACAAACGAATCCATGAGGCTGATTCTAGCAAGCTGGAGGCTTCTTTTACGGAAGACATTCCAGTTTAACTTCGATGTTATAAAGACTCCCAGAAATTTTACAACCTGTTTGTAATGTATCACTTCACCATGCAGTCTGAAAGTAGGCAAGTTACGTAAAGTACCACCAGGATTTAATAGCATCATGTTAGTTTTTTCCGCTGAAAACGATAGACCATTTTCTAACATGTAGTTTCCAAGACTATCAAGATCAGATTGATATAACTTCCTGATGTAATTCTGTGTTCTCTGGGAGTTGTCTTTTTTAAAGTAATATTCATCCAGATACATATATCGTCAGCGTACTGTACCAAAACAACACGATTTGAGAGTGCATTAGGAAGATCCTTATAAGGATATTAAATAAAATATGTGCTATCACTGAACCTTGAGGAATTCCCATATCAAGACGTCGTGAAGTAGAATAACTTGTTCCCACTCTTGCCTGAATTGTTCTATTGGTTAAATAGGACTTTACATAATTATACATATTGCCAGATAGACCAATAGATTTCAGCTTGTACAATAAACGTGTATACCAAACTTGATCATAAGCTTTTTTCACATCAAAAGTTGCTAAAACACGTTTTTCTACGGGCAAACTGTTGTTTTATCTGAGTTGTAAGTTTAACCAGATGCATGCTCAACTGTGGATCTTCCTTTTCTGAAACCTGCCTGGTTTATCGGAATAACGTTATTTTTATTACAGTAATGTATAAGTCTGTTTAAGACCAATCTTTCTATTTGTTTACTCGTATGGGACGTCAAAGCAATAGGTCTGTAACTGTTTTTGTTGTTTTTAGGCTTTCCTGCTTTTAAAATGGGTATAACAATAGACTTTTGCCATGCCTGTGGTACAGTTCCACTTTCCCAGCATTTCGCGCGCGCGCGCGTGTATGTGTGTGTGTGTGTGTGTGTGTGTGTGTGTGTGTGTGTGTGTGTGTGTGTGTGTGTCTTTCTGCCTCTCTGTAGGTAAATAGGTATGCTCTCTAATATTAATAGAAAATGTTTGTTTACTTTTTGTTGGACATAAATCGTACACAAATCTCTTAAATCAGAACTAAAGAGATTCCATATGGCAAAGAACGCACACACATTCACACACAACGCACATGCACACGCACGCGCGCTGATATATATATATATATATATATGTATGTATATAATATATACAGACACGCACACACACACACACACACACACACACACACACACACACACACACACACACACACACACATATATATATATATACATATATATATATATATATATGAATATGTATACATATATACATGTATATATATATATATATATAATATATATATATATATTATATATATATATATGCGTGTGCATATGTGTGTGCATGTGTGCCGTTGTGCATATGAGTACACTGTGTGTGTCAGTCTTTATATGAATATATGAACGAAATGTGTGAGCAAACATTTCTTACTTACTTATCGTTCTGTGTTACCCATATAGAAAGAACATGGAAAACACAAAATGCAGAAGTGAAACTTCACACTACTTCATCACTCACAGATAATTACAGTATATCTGTCTTATAGCTAGTCCGTTGCTGCTATATACGTCTGACGTAAGCAAAGAGCGATAAAAGTGCTTTATTTCATGCAATATGCAAAAACCAAACAAATAAAATAAATGCGGTACATTGCCACAATCCCCAAAAAGGGAAATTGGGGTCGTCTCCCTTGATATCGCAAGACCACACATAAAGACAAAAACAAGTAAAAAGAACAAACAAACAAACAAAAACAAACTCGCAATCAATCAGTCAACAAACAAACAAACAAACAAACAAACAAACAAACTTGCTTCCTTGACAGAATAAACTTTCTGGTCTGATATACTAAACGAAAAGACACTTTTGAGGCAAACAGTGCTGTGAGAAAGCTAACTGACTAACTTACTAACTAACTAACTAGACAGAAAAACAGACAGACAGACAGACAGATAGATAGATATACGGATAGATAGGGTCCCGCGTTTCGCTCTGTTTAGAATAGTCTGATCCACTGCCTGAGATGGCGAGAGGAGATTGACATCCACACATATGCACGGCAAGCCACTTAATCCTAACGTAGCAGAACCCTACAGGTGTTGAGGCATTGCGTAAACAGCACGTGGTGAGGGCAAAAGAAGGGACTGAAGAAAAAAAAATTAAAAGATTATGCATTGTTTTATTCTAGGTAAGCAGTCTTGTGTGGTTCAAAGGTTTTTCAAATATAATTCAAGGGGGCGCTTTGCTAAATAAAGTAACTGCAGGTACATTGCTACAGGCCCAGGAGAAGGAAATTCTAGTTGTCTCCCTTGTAATGGCACGAAGAAACAGAAAAAAACAAACAAACAAACAAAAACAAACAAACAAAAAAACCCCAACAACAACAAGCAAACAAACTAGAGTTTAACTCAACAGAATAAATTGTCTGGTCCGAAAAACAAAGCTGAGTCTGATCTGAAACACGAAACTAAACAGCAACAAATAGTTTGAGACAATAGTTAATTTTTTTATATCACTTTTTGTACTAAAAAGTCGTATATTACAAAGAATGAATCGTAAAAACATAAGTAAAAAACAAAGAAAAAGAAGAAAGTGAAATAATGCACCGCACGTATCACAAACTTGAAATAGTTCAGATTACCTGTTTGTGTGTGGTTCCCTGGTTGTGTGGGGTTCCCCGTGGAAATCAATTTAAATTTAATCAAACAAAAGGGGTTTTACGGGGTTTAAAGAGCTGCTGACTGCAAAACCCACCTCCTCGAGTTTGATCAAAACCGAGTCGAACAGCAATGGAAACAAGGAGGGAGAGGGAGGATAGGGGATGAATGAAAGGGTAGGGAGAGGGAGCAAGGTAGCGGTTACCATTGCTTTTGTGAGTGCTCAACAACTGGTCTTCCAGAGAAGTTACCTGGTCTGTTGTTTTTGTCCGAAAATTTGTGAATTTGTTTCTTTCTTCTCTTTTTTTTTTCTCTCGTGACCTTATGGATTTTATTCCGAACGCAAAACACTATCTTGAGAAATAGAACTGAAACTTTTGAGTTCTTTGACAAAGGCCAGTTACAATTAAGTTGCGTGTTTTGTTAATTTCCAGCCTTGTTTCGTGTGTTTTTGGTACACACACACACACACACACACACACACACACACACACACACACACACACCACACACACACACACACACACACACACACACACACACACACACACACACACACACACACACACACACACGAAATCGTCTAAAAGCACATATGCGAACAGACGTTAATTAAAAGAAATAACGAACGAACGAACGAACACACACGATTGTGGTGTGTGGAGATGTGGGGTGGGGTGGCTTAAACCTGGCTGAGAGAGTAGAATGCCTAAAACAAAGAGGTAAGCGAACAGAGATTCTGATAAACGTATCAGTGTACCTAAGAGAACGTAAATCTGGAAAAAAATATCAAATGCAATCTGTCCCTTCATTATTCTCGTGAAAACAGTTTGGTAGACGTTGAAAACTTTGACTACTTCAGATTGCTGGTTTCTGTTTGCTTCGTCTGGTAGAAATCAATTCAAATTAGAATAGATAAAAAGCGGAATCGTGTGTTTATTTGTGTTGAGATCTGGCAACTGCTAACTGTACCCCCACAGCGAGCGAACAAAATCGGGTCTGGCATCAATGGGAAAAGGAGAGGGGAGGGATAACAGGGGATCGGAGGGTGGGGAGCGCTTGACTATCTCATTGTAACTGCTGACACGTGAAAACGTTTATCTTGAAGTTCCCAGGGGCGCGTGGTTTGATAGTACCATGGAGGGGTTATCACACACTGTGGGATAGATGAGATCTATCAGTGTCACAGAGTTTTGGTCACGGTCTTTTTAGCTTTCTTTAAAAAGAACCCGCGCGCGCATGTGTGTGTATGTGTGTGTGTGTGTGTGTGTGTGTGTGTGTGTTGTGTGTGTGTGTGTGTGTGTGTGTGTGTGTGTGTGTGTGTGTGTTTGTGTGTGATTGTATGTTTGTGTGTGTAGGAGTGTGCGTGCGTGCGTGCGTGCGTGCGTGCGCGCTCGAGTGTGTGTATGTGTGTATGTATATGTATGTCTGCATGTGGGTGTTTCTTTCAAGTCTGTTCACTTCGTGATTTTTTAAACCAATTTAAAACTTTCTGATATCACTGAATATATAAAACGAGGGAAGGGGAAGCCGCACATACAATAAAATACGATTATGAATGGCTGTCATCCGAGAGATTTTGAACCGAATATTTCGCCTCAAAGGAAATCATGAATTCACAAATTACAACGATTACTTGCTTTTACTGACTTTTTCCTTCCTCTGGTACCCGTTAAAAATGTCGAAGGGAAACGTATTTTGATGGGTCTGGGCTAGATGGGTGGCTTCCGTTGTTAAGAGGTTGTGTTATTGCAAGACCTCCTTCACACCATCCAGTCATCTCTTCCTTGGTCTTTCTCTGCTCCTGAACCCTGAATCTCTTCCGTAAAATGCCATTGCGGCAGGTTGATTGGTTGGCATTATGATCACATGTCCAAACCTTTTAATTCTCTGTTTTTGGGTAAACTTCATGACCGGCACAGTTCCAACATGCTTCCTAACTTTTCTCATTTCTGATTTGACACCTCTCTCTCTCTCTCTCTCTCTCTCTCTCTCTCTCTCTCTACCTCTGTGTATGTGTGTGTGTGTGTGTGTGTGTGTATGTGTGTGTGTGTGTGTGCGCGTGTGTGTGTGTGTATGTGTGTGTGTGACGTGTATAGTCTTTCTTAAGCATCTCATTTTGCATTGATTTGTTGAGTCCAAGTTCGACATTGGTATGTAAGGGTTGGAACGAATATGCTATTTATCGATTGTCTTTTCTCCTGCATTGGGATGTTTTTGTGGGAGAGAAGTGGCGCCAGTTGGTATGTTACAGCATTTGCTTTCTGAATCCGTGTCTCTAGTTTTGTCTAATCTGCTGTCTTCTGTAAATAAAAAAACCCCGCACCAAATGTTTGAAGCTATCTACCTTCTTTAATGATGTTTGGTCAATATTCATACATAGTGGAGAGTGGTTTCTGTTGAGTTTCATTACTTCTGCTTTGGAGATGCTAATTTTCATATGATAAATAATGCAGGCCTCAATGAGGCTATTGATGTGATGTTGCAATTTTCTCTTGATTCCTGTGGATGAGGTTCTGACCATCAGAAAAACGTTCACTGAGAGCAGAAGGATCATCATTGGCTACTCTAGTTATTCTGTCCATGTCCCTGTCTCACTCCCGAGGTAATGGGAAAGCGTTCTGTAAGTTTCTTTAACGTTCTGATTACGCATTGGCTGTTTTTGTACATCGCCATCTTGGAAAACTAAAACTGAAACTGTGGCATGACTTTTCTAAGGCAGTGCACACGGACTTATCTGCCCTATTTTCTTGAATAAACAAAATCACTAGAGTGTGGGATTGTTTAGATTTTTTTCATTAAGAAAAAGCCTTCGCCTTACAGCCTGGCGAAACATGTAATAATAATAATAAGAGTGATGATACTAACAATGATAATAATAATAATAATAATAATGATAATAACATTAATAAAATAATAATAATAAGAAGAAGAAGACTGATAATAATAACAAAATAAAAATGAAAGTGCAACAACAACATCAGCAGCAACAACAACAACAGCAACAACAAAATAATAATAATAGTAATAATAATAACAATAATAATAATACCATCAACACTACCACTACCACCACCACTACCACTACCACCACCACTGCCGCCACCACCACCACCACCAACAACAACAATAATAATAATAATAACAACAACAACAACAATTCCTTGTATGGCGCTATCCCCCAAACCGATTTGGACTCTCTGCTCGTTACATATTTTACAAGACATAAAGTGTAGTGCAATACATATAGAACTGCTTAGACAGCACACATTTATACACACATCAGAATGCACACGTCAGTAAACGTGCACAGATAAATACATTCTGAAAATATATAACACACTTTACATTCTAAAAAATATATAAGCACACTTTACATTCTAAAAAATATATAACACACTTTACATTCTAAAAAATATATAACACACTTTACATTCTAAAAAATATATAAGCACACTTTACATTCTAAAAAATATATAAGCACACTTTACATTCTAAAAAATATATAACCATACTTTACATTCTAAAAAATATATAACCATACTTTACATTCTAAAAAATATATAACCATACTTTACATTCTAAAAAATATATAACCACACTTTGCATTCTAAAAATATATAACCACACTTTACATTCTAAAAAATATATAACCATACTTTACATTCTAAAAAATATATAACCATACTTTACATTCTAAAAAATATATAACCACACTTTACATTCTAAAAAATATATAACCACACTTTACATTCTAAAAAAATATATATAACCATACTTTACATTCTAAAAAATATATAACCACACTTTACATTCTAAAAAATATATAACCACTACTTTACATTCTAAAAAAATATATAACCACACTTTACATTCTAAAAAATATATAAACCAACTTTACATTCTAAAAAATATATAACCACACTTTACATTCTAAAAATATATAACCACACTTTACATTCTAAAAATATATAACCACACTTTACATTCTAAAAAATATATAACCACACTTTACATTCTAAAAAATATATAACCACACTTTACATTCTAAAATTATAACCATACTTTACATTCTAAAAATATAATAACCACACTTTACATTCTAAAAAAAATATATAACCCAACTTTACATTCTAAAAAATATAACCATACTTTACATTCTAAAAAATATATAACTACACTTTACATTCTAAAAAATATATAACCACACTTTACATTCTAAAATATATAACCACACTTTACATTCTAAAAAAATATATAACTACACTTTACATTCTAAAAAATATATAACCACACTTTACATTCTAAAAAATATATAACCACACTTTACATTCTAAAAAATATAACCATACTTTACATTCTAAAATAAACAACCATACATACACATATTAAAATCTATGGTCACAAATGTATATATGTATGAATAATTATACGATGCCAAATGATCGGCAGCCAGAAGAACGAATGGACATTGGTAACAAATAAATAACAGTGATATCAACAATGGCTCGGAAAGCCTGGGTCAAGAAGTTAAGTCTTCACTGTGCCTTGAAGAACGAAATGGTGTGCAGATACCTGAGGTGGCAGTGACTTCCACATAGAAGGCGTGATGAAACTGAATGTACTCTCACCAGCTGATTTAAGATAGCGGCTTGGCATCTTTTGTTTTCAAGATCGGAGAATGTGTTGTTTGGTATGTGCATAGTTGATCAGTTGTGCATAGAAGATAAGGAAAAGACAAGCAACATTTATAGGACATATTTTGAGGAAAGGGGATTTAGAACACCTGGTCCAACAAGAAAGCTGGAGGGAAAGAGAGCACCAGGTAGACCCAGGGAGAAAATATTGGACGGACTTGCAGAGTGGCTGAAGACAGAGAGAGTGGAGATGTACTTGCAGCGACAGGGGATAGATTCGTGTGTAGGGCTATGGGCGCTAACGCATGCGGCAGGGTACATGATGCTGCTGCTGCTGATAGTTGATCTTAAAAGCTTGCTGGTAAAATCCATCAATATGGTGATACTCAAGGCTTGGAATTTTACAGTGACAGTAAAATTTGGTTGGTGACCAGTGTAGTTCTTTGCCTTCTTTTCTTCATGATAGAACGTCCTTCATTGTTTTGATGGCTTGTTAGCTATATGTCATATACTACAGTTACACAAAACGTATTTAGTGTGACTGCTAGAAAACACAGACTGGCCAAATCCCCACCAACTCCCTATCCCCATGGTTTTGATAGGGATTGCAGAATGACACCAAAAACCCAGGATCATCAGTACAATTTTCTGTTCTTACACACATTTACCACTGCCAAACGTGGACATTGCCCCTTTCACGCTTGCACCCTATACACCAACAGTGAAAACTTAACTCTTTGACTCCCTCACCCTATCTACCAGCTTCCTGCACCTTGATTCCCTCACCCATCCACCGGCTTCGTGCAGGAAGCTGGTGGATAGAGTGAGGGAGTCAAAGGGTTGAGGTTTTGCTTTGCTAGCTTGGTTGCCAATACAGCATGCTGGTGGACAGGGTGCGGGAGTCAAAGGGTTAAACAAAACGCTTGAGGGAAACACCACACAACCTGTGTGATGAAACCTCTCAGAAGCGTAGGAGGCAAGACAAAAGAGACACGATTTGAAACGAAGATCTCCGAGGGATGGTTGGAACATTAACAACACGTATTAACCAAGACATCACATTACAATGGGTCCGGTGGTTTGGCCAACTGACCATGCTGCCAGTCACTCAGCCAGCCCTTCAAGCTTGCTACACCATATGAGCAGGCTTTAGAGCAAGAAGATGACGATGGCGCTGGATAGATGGAGTTACAATTTTTAGTTTCAATTTCAATTTTCTCAAGATGACGTCTCCACGCTCGGAATGAATTCCATATGCACTAATGTCACAGGTGCAATGTGATGCAGAAGATCCAGTATGATCATGGCACAAGCCTTAAGCCTGTACATAAACTCATGAGCTGGCCAGGTCCTGAGGTCTTACCTAGATAGTTCCATAAACCTGTGGTCGCAGGGGAGCGAGACGGGAGATCCCAACCCCATCCCCCACCCCCGGGGACCAGACTCCCCTCTCTCGCTTCAAATTCATATTCATATTCATTCTTCTTAGCCAAGAATTCAGAAAGGCAAGAAGGCTAATTTTCTTCAAGGGGTGGGACCTGGGAAATCAACCTATCTCTCCAATGTTTTATACCAAGGCAGCCGGGCAATGCCCTGCTTATCACGATTTTCAACTGCCGTGGGATCTTTAGCGTGCACAGCAGAAGGCACACGGGTCCGACTGGAGTTACAGACACACCTGTACATCTGCAAAATGACTACGCCAGATTTCCCGTATTAAGCTGCAGACCGGCAGCTTTGTCTCCCTTTGACAACTCGTGTTAAAGAGGACAGAAAGAGTAAAAGCAAAGTAAAGCAAGCTGATGACGTCAACGGGAGAACATTGCAAAAATGAAGAGACACAGAGAGAGAAAGAGAGAGAGAGAGTGAGAGAGAGAGAGGAGAGAGAGAGAGAGAGGGGGGGAGAGAGTGAGAGGTGAGGTGGGGGAAGTTCCCAATGTTTTGGAATAGGAATAACACACGTCAAAATCTGGAAGCATGGTTAATTTAAACCTTCGTTTGATTAAAAACATGCTTTCAAGAAAAGCTAGCTTTACATTTAAAATAATTGCGGAGATGGGAAAATCAGATCTTTTCACAGAAAATGACGAAACAGCCTGCACATTGACAAGTTAATGACGTCAAAAAATTCAAGCCATATCTCATTTACGTGCTGTCTCTGTAAAGATGCTATTACCATTCCAATTCACGTGCCTTGAAGCATATATCATGCTTTTTGAAGTCTGTCTTCCTAAAACAAACAAACAAACGAAATGAGATACAAACAAACAAAAAGGCAAACAAGCAAGCAAGCAAACAAACAAGCAATCGAGCAAACAGGAAACGGCAGAACTGAAGCCAACTTACTGCATACCCAAATGGTTTTCGACTATTTGGAACAAATAACTTGCTCCCTCGTCGTGTTGTTTCATTATACTGTCCCTCTTGGAATGCATGTGTTTAAAATAGAAAAAAAAAAAAATATCAGAAGTACACTTTGGAATTGATGAACCTTTCTATTTTGAAATAAAAAATACCAAAGGCACACTCTCAGCGCTGATCTTTCGAAATATTTATCATTTTATTCAGATTTGACAATAAAGAAATGTGGAGACTATTTTCGCGTCGAGTTTTGATAAGCAGAATTACTTGGGGTGGGGAGAAGCTGGTGGTGGCGATTGTTTCATACATAGTCATAATCATAAACATTTTATATTAGTAATCTAAAATTTCAATATAGGGTATTTCCAGCTTGCTTTTATCTTGTTATGGTATACTCCGTTCGTGGTTTCCACCATTGTGACAAAGGAAACTAAACGTGAATCTTTGTTTTGATAAATAATGGCATTCCACTCGGTGCAGTCGATGATCATGAACAATAGAAAAAATAGCAGTCTTTGCCTTGTGGTTATATTTACGAACACAGAAAACCAATTCTCAAGACAATGAATCGTGCCCACATTCCATTATAATTTCTTTGATTTGAAGAATACTTGAAGATTGAAAAACTGAGAGACAGCTAAAGGCTCATGTTTGCCTTTTTTTGGTCACATGGTATGGACCATGAAATAACAAACCACATTGGCTTTCTGTATTCTCGTTCAGCTACATACTAAGTGCTGCTCTTGCCTTGAAGAGTGCCTTGCCACAGTGTAGTTATTTCCTTCTGT
>CM060310.1:63966870-63991870 GCA_030674185.1 Monoplex corrugatus
GGGCTTTTAGGTTCCTCTCCAGCTTTTCTTCTTTACATCTCAAGACTTGCCAGAACATAGAGTTTTGTGCAAATTCAGGGAGTCTACATATACTTGCTGGCAGATTTAGGTGGAGCGCATATGGAATTGTCGGAACTGCGATAATTCCCTCTTGAACAGATTCCAAACTCCAAACTCACCAGGCCACAAAAAATTGGCTCTGTAGCTTTTTCGTAATTGACGGCACAACAGAGCACTGTCTGCTGAAAGTTTTTTTTTTTTTTCGTCCCATTTTCTGTCACCTTAAGGCTGGAACAGTTTGTACAATGCGATGATTATGATAATCATGCTGCCACGGAGTTCCATCTAGGTTTGAGACTGCGTGACAGGGCTGTACTCTACGCTTACTATCATAATATATCCTGGCGTCAACCGGGCCCGAGAGATACAGACACCAGCGGCGCTGGTCCGAAGATTTGAGCAATACCCTCAGTGATGCATCCGTGAAGTGGATGAGACTCAACTGCGTGGTCCCGGTCTTCCCAATGAGCCCATAGCACGTTCAACTCTGGGTAGGAGCCGGTTAGAGCCGAAAAATCCCACAATGATATAGTTTTGAAGGGACTGATGGGGATTCGAACCCACAACATTCCAGTCGGTAGTCCGTTGCGTTAACCGCTACACCACGGTGACTGGTTATGTCTGCTGAAAGTTACTTCGCCAAAAGACCAGAATAGTTTACAAACTTGGAATACACCATACGATTTTTTTCTAATGGGAACACTGAAGAGACGAGACTTTATCCTGTCTGTCTGATGAACAACAGCCACTCCACTAGGAGTATTAGAACGTGTCAAACGAACGAAAGAGAGCCAGCCGTTGCGCCATGGCTAGAACTCGATGCTCCACAAAATACATTACAGAAAATCAAATATTGGACTAAGGAATCGCGTTCTCTTTCTCCTATTTCGTGGGTCGATCAGAAGAGTAGTTACTCATGTCAAACGAAGATTTGGGAGATAACCGAAGGTAGAGATTGAGGTTGATGTTTGTTTTTGATTTTCGTCACATAAAAATGCGATTGCTGGAAACTGTGTATCGTTAAAGTCATGTGCAACATGGTAGGGATTTGACAAGCTGTACCAAGAAGAATCGAAATTGAGATGTTGTGAGTGGTTAAGTACTGTTCGTTTTGTCCGTTTGCTCGTTTGTGAGTCTCTCTCTCTCTCTCTCTCTCTCTCTCTCTCTCTCTCTCTCTCTCTCTCTCTCTCTCTCTCTCTCTTTCTGCCCCCCCACAGTCTGTCTGTCTCTCTCTGTGTCTCTCTCTGTGCCCCCTCTGTCTGTCCGTCTGTCTGTCTCTCTCTGTCTCTCTCTCTTTGCCCCCTCCCCCCTCTGTCTGTCAGTCTGTCTCTGTCTGTCTCTCTGTCTCTCATCTCACTTATATGTCATTTTAAATACACCCATTTACATACAAAAAGCATTTGTGTTACGATGTACTATCATTTCTTAATGTGTATACGTAAAACAAACATCTGGTTAAAATTGTAAACATACATTGTCTTTTCAACTATCTATATGCGAATATCCCTTTATGAGCGGCAATGTTCTGTACCTGTGAAGAAACCAGTCATCCATCTGTTTATCAAATCTCTCTTTCTCTCTCTCTCTCTGTCTCTCTGTCTCTCTCTCTCTGTCTGTCTCTGTCTCTCTCTCTCTTTCTGTCTCTCACTCTTTCTCTCTCTCACTTTCTCTCTCTCTTTCTCTCTCTCTCTCTTTCTCTCTCTCACTCTTTCTCTCTCTCTGTCTCTTTCTCTCTCTCTCTCACTCTTTCTCTCTCTCTCACTCTTTCTCTCTCTCTCAATCTTTCTCTTTCTCCCACTTTCTCTCTCTCACTCTTTCTCTCTCTCTCTCTCTCACTCTTTCTCTCTCTCTCACTCTTTCTCTCTCTCTCTCAATCTTTCTCTCTCTCTCACCCTTTCTCTCTCTCTTTCTCTCTCTCTCTCTTTCTCTCTCTCTTTCTCTCTCTCTCTTTCTTTCTCTCTCTCTCTTTCTCTCTCTCTTTCCCCTGTCATCTCCCTTCTTTATTTCTTTGCTTGGTATCTCTCTTTCTGTCTTAAAGACTCAAAACGTCAACTGGTTTAAACTGCTGGTTTGTGTGTGATTCCCGCTAAAATCAATTTAAATTCAATTTAGCGAAAAGCCTTTATTTTGGTCAGGGGGTTGAGAAATCTGCCAACTGCAAAAAAAGTCACACACACAGCGAGCGATCAAAACTGACTGTGGCATCAATGGAAAGGAGGAGAGGAAGCGAAGCGTGAGACTATGGGATGGTGGTGGTGGTGGTGGGGGGGGGGATGGTAAGGGGATGGGGTGGGGTGAGGGTTACGGCTGTCTTGGCTAACGTTCAGCTAGCTGTCTCGTTGTAAAAGCCGCCGTGTGAAAATTTCATCACGGAGTTTGCACGAGCGTCAGTGGGTGGTTTGCATATGCAGGTAAAACACCCTGTGGGTATTTGATTCATAATCCTCAACACAAAGCGGTTGTCAGGTATTTCTTTACCACTGATTGCATGGTTCTTTTGACAGGGCTTAGTTGGTTCTGTTGATAGAGGTGTGGACTCAAAACCTGGTATCTTGACTAAATAACATAACTCGTGAGAGTCACGGAGTTATCTCCCATGTAGAATTTCTCAAACCCAACACAGTTTGCGCTACCCATTCAGCTAGCATAGACGCAGCCACAAAGCATAAAGTGGTAAGCTGAGCACATTTTTAAAATTCTCCCTGCTTCCCTCTTATTTCCTTTGGTATTATCTGATATCTTGAGTTCATTTCCAGCCTGCAACTTCAATGTTTCCATCATTCTGGTGGTGTCAGCTTAGGCTTTCAGAGGTTAACCCCACCCCCACCCCCACACACACACCACTCCCTATTTCAAGACCTTGCCAGTGCACAAGGTTTTTGCACAAGTCAGGTAGTCTGTCAGCTAATTGCTAGCAGATTTGAATGGAGCGCATACGGAATTGTCCGAGTGTGGTGAATGTTTCTCAAATGAAACTTGAAAAGATCAAAACCGTCATATTGCGCCAGTCAGCGCGATGGCATTTCAATCCTGTCTTTTTGCTTGCGTTTTTGACATCGTTTTAACCTGTATAATTCTAAAACTTCCCAGTCCAATATGAGTTGATAATTTTCAAGGAAATAAATGTAAACTTGAACAACTACCAGTTACCATCAAGTAGAGAATTCTTCAGTGTTGTATGGAACCGATAGTGTTGTACGGATGTGAAGCGTGGACAGTCATCAATACGCAAAGTCAGAACAAGATTGAGGCAGCTGAAATGTGATTTCTAAGAAAAATGTTAAGAGTGCCATGGACAGCAAAGAAAACAAACGAGACAGTCTTGAAGGAGGCAGACACAAAAATAGCATTAACAAAGAAGTCCAAAACAAGTGTGACTGCCCGCGTTCAAGCAAACAGGAACCAGAAAAACACGAAAATAGAACCAGAACGCGTATTTAATACAACAAGACAAGACAGGCGCACATTTTCAGCCAACTGGCCTTTGTCAAGTCCTCTTCTCCCACTGGACGAATCAGCAGCAAAGTTTCAGTCTTTTTCTCCTAATTTTATATTTGGTGTTTGTTTGTGATCTCACATTCATGCTTGACAAAGACCAGTTGGCCGACAATTTGCGCCTGTCTTGTCTTGTTGTATGAAATACGCGTTCTGATTCTATTTTCGTGTTTTTCTGGTTCCATTATTATTCCAGAAATTAGAGCACCTAGTCACAACAGGAAAGCTGGAGGGAAAAAAGAGCATCAGGTAGACCCAGTGAGAAAATATTGGACGGATTTGTGCAGTGAGTGAAAACACAGAGGGTGGATGTACTCGGTGGAGGCGTCTACCAGCGAATACGAACACTGGGGCTGTGTCCTAAGCCCCGCACTGCGCGATCCTGTCGTGGTGCACGTCTCCACCGTCTTTGGCACAACCTGCCTCCTGCCCGACGCCACTTTTCGTCTCCTGCTTCTTCGTCTCCTCCACTGCCCCTGCCCTCGACCTCGCTGCTGCAAACTTCGTCTCCTCCTCTGCCGTCTTAGCCTTCGCCTTCTGTCCGGATAGTACCGCCTTCACCTTCTGTCCCGCTGGTGCCGCCTTCACCTTCTGTCCCGCCGGTGCCGCCTTCACCTTCTGTCCCGTCGGTGCCGCCTTCGTCGCCACCCCGGCCACCACCATATGACTGTGATAAACTAAAATTATGCCTTTTTAATGCTCAGTCAACATGTAAGGATGGCAAAGCCGAAGTCATTGCTGATTTTATCGCAGATGAGCATATTGACATTGCTTTTATCACAGAGACATGGCTTAACCCCCTTGGTCACGAACCTATACATGCTAGCCTCATCCGAGTGGTTACAGGCTTGCTTCTTTCCATCGCTCATCCCGAGGTGGCGGTATCGCCATCCTCTACAACGACTCACTCCATTCCCGCCTATCTTTCTCGCAGTCTCTGCCTTTCTCCCATCCTTCTTTCGAGCACGTTGAAGTATCCTTCCAATCCACCCCTCACCGCATAACCTTCTCCTGTGTCTATCGACCCCCACCTAGCTCTGCCAACAAACTCACCACATCCACGTTTCTCTCTGACTGACCAATTGCTTGACCACTACTGCCTCTTACCTGGAAATCTCATCATTCTAGGTGACATCAATGTCCATTATGACAACACTCACCGTTATGACACAAGACATATCATCAACTCTCTGTCCAATCACAATATGACTCAACACATTTCTGAACCAACCCATCAAAAAGGTCACATTCTTGACTGGATCATTTCTCGTGATCACCACAATTCCGCTTCTGACAACTGCTTAGTTCTTTCTACCCATCTAACTTCAGCCCTTCCATCTGACCACTCTGCAATTCTCTGTTCTCTCGATATTTCTCCTCCTTCCCGTACCATGCGCACAGTGACTCGACGCAATCTCAAATCTATCGACCTCTCCACATTTTCATCTGATGCCTCCCGTCTCCTTTCTGAAAAGTCACATAACCTTGCCGATGAATTCTATACTACTCTCCACCATCTTCTGGACACTCATGCTCCAGCCACAACCCGTCTTTTACTTGACCGCCCCCCTACCCCCTGCTCACTCATGAGATTGCCTGTGCAAAACGTGCCCGCCGCAGAGCAGAGCGCCGTTGGCGCAAATCCAAACTCACTGTACACAGGCAACTTTTCCAAGCCTCTAAAACAAAAGTATCCACCCTCATTGCATCAGCAAAAACAAACTATTTCCAAACCAAAATCCTGAATGCCTCTTCTTCAAAAGAACTCTTTACAATCATGAATCATTTCCTTGGCACACGAAAAGATTTATCTCTCCCAACAAAACGTACAAATGAAGAACTCCCATCTGTATTCTCCAAGTATTTCACCACCAAAATACAAACTCTTCATGACAGGCTTGACAGGACACCCTGTCAACCATGCCCACCTGACCCTTCCTTCTCTGGCACACCTCTTACTACTTTTACCCCAGTCTCACAAGAAGAAATTTTCAACACAATCAGATCCATGTCGTTCAAAACCTGCGAATTGGATCCTCTTCCAGGTTCTCTCTACTCCGACTGTCTCCCTACTCTCCTCCCATTCATCACTGACATCATCAACACTTCTCTTCAAACTGGAACTGTCCCAGATTCTTTCAAGTCTGCTACTGTTCACCCTCTCCTCAAGAAACACAATTTAGACCCAAATGAACTGAAAAATTACCGGCCTATCTCTAATCTCTCTTTCTTGTCAAAACTCCTTGAAAAAGTCGTCTTCAACCAGCTGAACTCTCACCTGTCTGCCAACAATCTCCTCAATCCTTTCCAGTCAGCCTACCGCCAGTGCCATAGCACTGAAACTGCCCTACTACACATTCTCAACAATCTCCTCCTTGCAACTGATACTGGCAAAGTCTCTCTCCTCACACTCCTTGATCTGTCTGCAGCCTTCGATACCATTGACCATGGTATTCTCCTTTCTAGACTTCATCATACTTTTGGCATCTCTGACATTGCTCTCTCCTTTTTCACTTCGTATTTATCAAACAGAAAACAAACTGTTCTCATCAATGGCACTTACTCTCAACCTGCATACCTGACCTGTGGTGTTCCACAAGGATCTGTCCTTGGCCCTGTTCTTTTCACTCTTTACACCTCCCCCCTGTCCACCATCATCAACTCCCACTCTATAAAACATCACTTCTATGCTGATGACACCCAACTTCAAGACAGTGACTCACCTGATAATATACAGCGCCTGTTGACTCGCACCACTGAGTGTTACTCGGACATGAAGAACTGGATGACTTTCAACAAACTTCAGCTTAATGACGACAAGACAGATGCTATCCTCATTGGCACCCGTCAGAAACTTTCTCAGCTGCCTCCTCTTTCTCTCCCATTATGCAACACATCAGTCCCAATTTCTGATTCAGCTAAAAACCTTGGTGTCTGCATTGATTCTACCCTCTCCATGAACAACTTTGTTTCTCAAACTATCATCTCCATCGTATAAGGCTGATCAGGAAGTATCTCTCTGTCGAAACAACTGCAAAACTCGTTCTCTCCTTCATAATGTCTCGCATTGACTATTGCAATTCACTCCTGTCTGGTCTTCCTGCCTCCACCATTCACATCCTACAGCGCATTCAAAACAATGCTGTACGCCTTGTACTCAAAAAGAAAAAAGCTGACCACATATCTCCTCTCCTGGCACAACTTCACTGGCTCCCTGTATCAAAGCGCATACAGTACAAACTAGACACCATGTGCTACAAAAGCCTCAATAACGCAGCCCCCGATTACCTGTCAAGCCTACTTGAGATCTATGTTCCCTCACGTACCCTCCGCTCTGCCTCCGATCCTCTGACTTTTTGCTTTCCACGCACTAAGCTCAATACCTATGGTCCACGAGCCTTCTCTGTTTCTGGTCCACTCTCCTGGAACAACTTCCTCTCTCAGTCCGTCAGCAACCTACTTTTGTCTCCTTCAAGTCCGCTCTCAAAACTCACCTTTTCTCCTCCGCATAAAATCCTAACCTCACTCAACCCCCCCCCCCCCCCTCTGCAGCCTGTCTCCGCTCGGAGGGGAACCACATGGTTATAATATATAATTGTATATGCTATGCTCTCTATAATTTTTCATTGCTTTTATTCTTGCTTTTATTCTTTCTCCCCATTTATAGCCATGCGTGTGTGTGTGTGTGTGTGTGTGTGTGTGTGCGGTGCGTGCGTGTGTGTGCGTGCGTGCGTGCGTGCGTGCGTGCGTGCGTGTGTGTCTGCTTCAGCGCTTAGATTTGATTTTATCAAGATTTTGCGCTATATAAATATTGTAATTATTATTATTATTATTATTATAAGTGACAAAGGATAGATTCGTTTGGGACGGACTTGCGGAGTGGATGAAAACAGAGAGGGTGGTAGATGAACTTTCAGCAACAAAGGATAGATTCGTATGGACGACCATGATCGCCAACGTCACACGGCAGGGTACATGATGATGATGATGACCATACGTTCTGTAAACATAATCGAACACAGATCACCAACATGAATGAGCCGTGTGATGCGACTAACAGCCACTCAGTTATGTACATTAAGGAATTGGTAATAAACAGAAAAAGCGCCAGCAATTAACTCTTCGGTGAGAAGTCGATATTCACAACCACAGAAAATCAAATATTACAGTATAGGATTTGAGTTCATATTCCGTGTTCATTTGATTGATTTGTAAAATGATGGAATGTTGACCATTCACAACGCTGCTACCAAATGAGTGTTAGGCGTTGGTTTGTGATTTTGATTTTTGTCACATTCAGAGCAATGGAAAGAAACTACTTGCTATTTTGGTGTGTGTGTGTGTGTGTGTGTGTGTGTGTGTGTGTGTGTGTGTGTGTGTGTGTGTGTGTGTGTGTGTGTGTGTGTGTGTGTGTGTGTGTGTTGTGTGTGTGTGTGTGTTGTGTGTGTGTGTGTGTTGTGTGTGTGTGTGTTGTGTGTGTTTGTGTGTATGTGTGTGTGTGTGTGTATGTGTGTGTGTGTGTGTGTGTGTGTGTGTGTGTGTGTGTGTGTGTGTGTGTGGTGTGTTTATGTATGTGTATGTGTATATATGCGTGTGTCTGTGCGTGCGTGCAAGTCTGCGCACGCAGGTATCATGTATGGGCGTGTTTGTGTAAAAACACGTGATCATGCGCGTATGTGTATATACGTATATGGATATATATATATACAGAGAGAGAGAGAAAGAAATAGATAAATAGATAGATAAATAGATAGATAGATAGATAGATAATGTATACAGATTAGAGATAGATAGATATATAGATAGACAGATAGATAGTGTATACTGATGAGAGAGAGAGAGAAATAGATAGATAGATAGATAGATAGATAGACAGATCGATCGATAGATAGATAGATAGATAGATAGATAGATTGATAGATAGATAGATAGATAGATAATGTACATAGATTGCGAGTCTGCCGTCTTACGCCCTTGACTGCATCGCTTGTTATTGGATTACTATCTGTCTTAAATCTACTTCAGTCGAAACAGAACCTTCTGTACAGAGAGCTGAAACAAGGACACCGTGAACAGGGAAGACCACTGAAGTGATCCATGGATACTGTATAGGCCAACCTCGTTAGCTAAGGCATTGTAGCGACTTCTTGTGACCTGAGATTTATTTCCCTTCGTTTTCTTTTTTTTTTTTTTTTTTTTTAGTAACCAGGAACTGAGAGTTATGTCCCTTTGGTGAGTTTTGAACACCGTTGTGTTTGTGGATATCGTTGAGAAATGTTTCAAAATCTCAGACGCTGCGCCTTAGTCTGTCTTTCTTTAGAGTTGTGTGCAACTAATGTTTGTAGGTCTGCATTGGTGACCCTAACGTCGAACACACGTCAATAATGGCTGAAGGAATATTCTCTGAATCTATTTTTGCTGACCTTAGCAACACAACTTCAAGCTCTAACTGCCCAGTGTAACCAGATCAACAAACACAGTGTCTGTCAAACTACCAGTATTAACACCCACCAGCTCAGAAGGTATTGCTCCTTAACAGAGCATGATGACAAACGCAGTGGAGGTAGAACGGCTGCTGCTCAACAGAAGCAGAAGGCGGCAGGAATCCTTCTCATGCAGTCCCTCTGGCAGAACATAATCCTGTAGAGTCGGGCTTAATTATGCCACATGAAGAACCATGTGAGGCGCTGAAGATCCCAGTATGTCCATTCATCTGTCGGGATCGTTGGGAGAGTCCATCATCATCATCATCATCTTCATCATCAGCATCATCATCATCATCACCACCACCACCACCACCACCACCACCATCATCATCATCATCATCATCATCAAGGTCGTCGTTGTCGTCGTCGTCGTCGTCATCATCATCATCATCATCATCATCATCATCATCATCATCATCATCATCATCATTATCATTATCATCATCATCATCATCATCATGATCACCACCACCACCACCATCACCATCACCATCATCATCACTATCATTATCGACTTATCGTCATCATCATCACCACCATCATCACCATCATCATCATCATCGTCGTCGTCATCGATAGTAGTAGTATACACATGAAATGTTATTTACAGCAGATCACAAATAGGCAATTGGAGATAATCATTTCACTGCAACGTAACTAGTTTCTATCTGTCCCAATGACGAACTGATACCAAGACAGACATAAAACCCGTACGCTAGGCAGGACGTCAAGATCTTGCCAGCCATGACCCTTTTGGGTCTTCTCCATCACATGGCGCTTATGGCGTCAGTACACATGGATTTATTCCGAGCTTGCAGACGCCATCTTGAGAATGTAATGCTGAAACTGAAACTGAAACCAATAGCATATGTTAACTGATAATCTTTATTTTTTGTGCACATAGTTTGTGTTAGATGTCTTTTTCTTTTTTGTTTCTTAGTGCACAGTATTCTTTTGCATACATTACACGTTTTTTCCTTTTTCTTTTGTGCACATGAATTAGTTCTATGTCTTTGTAGAAACATTATATTGTTGTATTGTCCCTTTTGTTGTTTCCATGCACATAATATTATATCGAGGTTTACCTGCCACAATGGTCTATCTACCTTCTTTGCTTCTCTTGTGATGCACCGTTCTGCCAGGTATTCCTTGACACGTTTTCATGTCGTTCTTGCTTCTGTGTTCACGTTTTATGGTAAAATCTAGTTTTTTTTCTTCTGTGTTAATTGTCACATTTGTTTGCTTTTGACTGTTTTTGGTTTTGGTCACGGTGTTGAGTGTTACGTCCTGTTGCAGAAAGTGCACGAGTGTGTTCTCTTCTCCTCAACAGCAGCCGGCTAACTCGTGGGACCGGTACACCAGGTAATCACCACTGACCCCAGCTTACTAACAAGTCGGGACTAACAACTCAGTAAGGAAGGTCAGGGGTCGTGGAAGAAGATCAAGATAGATTAAGGTCAGGGGTCAGGGGTCAGGGAAGAGAATGAAGATAGGGTAAAGGGCGTGGGTTTATGTTTAGGGTTAGGGGTTAGGGTTAGGGGTCAGGGAGGACGATCAAGATAGGGTTGAGGACCTGGGGGTTAGGGTTAGGGAGGGTCAGGGGTCAGGGAGGAAGATCAAGATGGTGTTAGAGATCGTTGCGGTTAGGGTTAAGTAAGGTCAGGAGTCAGGGAAGAGAATCAAGATGATGTAGAGGCAGTGGGGTTAGGGCTAGGGTTAGGGTCAGGGGTAAGGGAAGAGAATCAAGATGGGATAGAGGGCGTGGAGTTAGAGTGAGGGTTAAGAAGGGTCAGGGGTCAGAGAAGAGAATCAAAATGGGGTAGAGGGCATGGGTGTAGGGTTAGGGTTAGGGGTCAGAGATCAGGGAAGAGAATCAAGATGGGGTAGAGGGCGTGGTGTTGGAGTTAGGGTTAATGTCAGGAAGGATCAGAAGTCATGGAAGAGGATCATACTGGGGTAGAAGGCGTGGGGTTAGGGTAGGGAAGAGTCAGGGGTCAGGGAAGAGAATCAAGATGGTGTAGAGAGTGTGGGGTTAGGGTTCGGGTTGGGGAGGGTCAGAGGTCAAGGAAGAGAATCAAATGATGTAGAGGGTGTGGGATTAGGGTTAGGGTTAGGGAGGGTCAGGGGTCAGGGGTCAGGGAAGAGAATCAAGATGTGGCACAGAGCATGGGGTAGTTTAGTTGACGTCTATGTCCGTGTCACTGTTCCACATCTCCAAAACATGTAGAGGGACTATACTTCTCCGAACTTCCTCAAGATCTTTGCTAGCGAATAGAGCTAATGTGCCTGCTCACGGCTTATGCCATGATCATTTTAGAATTTTTTCCCCGTCATGTGGCATCAGTGGCGTCAGTGCATACGGAATTTGGAATTCCTTCTGAGCGCGGAGACATTATGTTGAGAAACTGAAACTGAAACTGACGGAAAAGAAAGCGTTGTAGTGGTGTCTTTTGAAAACAAATCGGAAGGGTTATCGTAGGCAAATAAAACAAAAAACATTCGGTAGAAAAAGTATTTAGTCGTAGGCAAATAAAACGATTTACCAAATCAAAACTTAAGATTCTATGAACCTTTGAACGAAGATGCAATAACTACCAGGTTTCTACTGAAGCAACTGTCAGTCAAAACAGCCAAACTCCCTTTGCTCCTGGATCTGGTCCACTTTGTTTAAAGTTAAAATTAAAAAAACAAGTGAGATTTTGTAAGTAAACAAAACAGAATAGTTGCTGATCAGGCAATCAGTCTCTAAATCGTATGCAAACAAGGTCAATATTATTTTTGAAACAGAACTCAAAGTAAGAAAATGTTTAAAATGCAACAAAACGTAAACATACAAAAACAACTTTCAATTAAAGAAAAATATTCTAACAAAAATGATATTTTATTAATACATCGATTCATCATTGTATTACTAAAACGAAAGTGCAAGTTTGTGTATATGCTACGTGTGTGAATGTATGTAGATATAAGTGTGCAAAATAGAGACTTATGCACAAAAGACACGTCCATGAAAGGTTTTCACATCACATTAAGGATATATTATCATTTTGATTAAAAGAAAAAGAAAATTACAGAGTAAACGGAAACATAATGAAAACGAGAATCCAGATATGAAAATAAAAAATGAGTGAATGTTGATCTAGTTTGAATGAGAAATGTAATGATAAGAATCAAAAAGAAGAAATAACCGCATAGAACATTAAACGTGAGAGAGAGTAGGGGGGAGAGAAAGAAAGAAAGAAAGAAAGAGAGAGAGAGAGAGAGAGAGAGACGAAGCAGACAGAGACAGAAGACAGACAGACAGACAGACAGACAGACAGACAGACAGACAGACAGAGACAGAGAGAATAATAACATTAAATTTAAAGCTTGAAATAAAAATACTAAGAGAATAAGAGCAATGATTCACTTTCACCTCGCAAAAACAATAAAAGGTGTTTTACGTCTACCATACATTATAGACTGCAGCTGAAAATAACTGATTTACACCATTCGCATGCCAAAACCACAAAAGAAACAAACAACCAAACAGCAGAAAACAAAAGATAAATAAAAGAACAGAAAAGAGAAAAACTGTGTATATAAAAAGAGTTGTCATTCCTCAAAGTATCTTCATACTTGGTTACAGTTCTGATGGTCTTGTCCTCGTGTTCAGTTTACTCAGTATAGAATCTCCGCACACAGAAGAAATTTCCATATGCACCAAGGCCACGAGTACTATGTGAGAAAAAAAAGATCCCAAATGATCATGGCATAATCCATTAGCCCTTGCATGAACCTAAAGCGCTGGCAAACATGCGATTCTGAGCACACGCAAGAAAGAAATTTCCACATGTAAGGGAGAAAAAAGAAGTGCGAACATATTCTAGAGTAACGTCCCTTAGCATTAGTGAGCTGGTTTTCTTCGCACAATGAAGATCGATTGTCCATGCGGTTTCACCTGCTGATCATTCAGTTCTTGGCGGGATAACTGCGTCATGTCCGTAATCAATACGTCTGAAGAAACAGCTGCTGATTTCTCCAATGGCAACGGCAATGGCAACAACAGCAAAAGGCACTGAACAACTCTGTCCTTTCCATCTGTACCGAGGTGTAATACTGAATGTAATCGACTGGCATGGCTTTGTCACAGACAAACCTTTTGACACCAGACAGAATACAAAATGGAGCAATGACAGTGATCCTAAGAACCACAAAAGACACGTCCATGGAGACTATGTGGTATCTGTTTGACCTTTCTTCAATGCCGTCAAGATGTAGAATAAGTAACGGTATATTTCAGGGTATTGGAAAACCCAGAAAATTCACTTGCAAGATTGCCAAAACAACAAAAGGCTTTCGCCTCAAATGTGAAAAATCATGGATGAGAAAGCTGAAGATTGCATTCATCATATATGCCAACCGACAGAAATCAGAGGGACGAAAGCATGGGAAAAAATATCAAATGTTTCATAAGCCTTATACAAAACTATCATACCAAAAATCTAGGGAGATACTGTCGCGAGTCAAAGTACCATCAATAATATTAGTGGAAAAGGACGAAAACAAATGGCAGAAAATCCACCATGATAAGAAAAAAGCAAGAGCCATCATGAAAAGTAATTTCTGCAACATAGAATAGAAAACGTTTGCACTTTTTTTGGTTGAATCAGAGATAAATAAATTTAAAGAAATTTAAGACAGTCGAAGGGAGAATGAAGAAGAATGTAATGGACAGAGTATATGTGATATGTTTTTCTGTTTTATTTGTTTTGTTTTGTATTCGATCGGAGGTGGAGGACAGGCTGAGGGAATCAAAATGAAGGGGACTATCAGTTTTATTGAGGAGCAGATAGGGGTTGTGTGTTGTTTCCTGGTTGTGTTTTTCCATGATATGGTTGAGTAGGACATTAGTGTAATCCATTTGTACAGAAGGGCCGAATGTTTCCTCATCTATTTCCACTGGATTTTTTTTGCTCCGTGGAACATTACTAATGGAGTTATGTATGTACTACTATACAGCCTAGGCTGTTTCAGTAACACATTGATACAAGGATAGACACAGAACCCGTACCTCAAAATCACGCGAATAAGGATTATGCGTGGACTTATGGTTTCTACCATGATGATTTTGTATCTTGTCCATCACATGACATCTATAACATTACTGTGTATGGAATCGATTCTAACGGAGGATATGCTACCTTGAAAAACTGGAACTGATATCGATTCTTAGAAAACGGTTTCGAACATGATATCTTTTTTGTAACTAAACGATATACTTGCATTTGCGTACGGAAATGACAAAAACGTTTATACCCCTTTAATTCCATTAATGTACGAATTCTTAATACCGAGAAACACTTATCTCGAACTTGTCTGATATGGAACACTGCGAGCCCTTTAATGTGAAATTCTGCTGATTATTAAGAATCATATTTTTGCTTATCAAGCAAAAGCTTCGTTCGTTTTCAAAAGAGCAGCGTTTTAGTCTGTGAATGCTTGTCGTTTCTGGATTAAATATGTCCCAATTATGTTTGATTTGCTTTGATTCTTATGTGTTATTCCATGTAATGTCTGCATGATCTCATTGATACATTTTCTTTTGTTTAACTTTGAAAAGCGTGGTTTGGGAATATGTGTTTTGGTTGTTGCACTCACATTTCTGATAAACATGATTGTGTTCTGTTGCATTTTCAATGAGAGTGAATGTTAATATTTGTCCTCAGCCCTAAGACCAGGCAGTTAATTCTTGAAGTAAACGTGTCTTCTTTTTCGTTTGTTTTTATGTTTATATGTTGTTAACATTGCAAGAGAGATCATCCTTTGTTCTCTCTCTTGGGGCTGAAGACAGTAACCTGCATTCATTCTCCTTTTCTGTTGCAGTGTATGTAAATAAGAAAACTGTTGAGTAATGTACATTTTTTGTCTTTTGTAGTCTATCCCAGTGTATAATTTGATGAGTTAAAACTAACTGGAACCAGTTAACTCTAACTCTTTTTCAGTCATTTTGAGAAATGTTCAGTTGAAGTTTTCAACACAACAACAAAAACAGCATTCATCGAAATGCAGCGTTCGGTCTCAGTAAACTAAAAGTTGAGAACGTAATGCTCACGTACACTTATATCATTTTTATGACTCTCCATTTTATTGCAGTGAAGTGACATACATTTACTTTGTCCTGTTTTCATAAGACTGACAGTTTGTCGTTGACAACTCTGATGGCAGATCAGTCCAGCAAATGTTAGTTGTTACTGACTTCCACGCAGGTCACGTTGTGGCTTGTGCTGCAGCAGGCAGAAGCAACTGAGACATAACATATTCTGCTCCCAAACAAGAGCATACATGTTAATTCTTGTAATGGTAGCAAGAAACTCTGGGCAGAGTTGGACAGCAGATAGTCTTCAGAGGAGGAGCTCCCCTCAACAAGTGTTTGGGCCCTTAACGTCTTACACTCGAAGGGGACTGGGCCGCTGTATTCTGCTTCCGAATGGAACTGGCAAAACATATGAAGGCAGAATAGATAATGAGTTAAACACACACACACACACTCACACACACACACACACACACACACACAACACACACACACACACACACACACACACACCACACACACACACACACACACACACACACACACACACACACACACACACACACACACACACACACACACACACACACACACACACACGTCTTGGAAATTCGTAAACTGTCTAGAGCATGGACAAAATATGATACGATGTTAATATCAGTACCGTTGCAAAAACCAGTTATCTGTGATCTGTGATATCACGGAGTCTGAATCAAAGTGACGGCCAGCATTCAAATTAACAGGAACCAGAAATACATGAAAACAGACAGAGAACACGCACCTGATTAGCCACACAAAACCGCCGCAGACTGTCCGGCCAGCTGGTTTTGTCAAGCGAACACACAAGACAACAATGAAACAAATTCACTGGATTTAGGACATACATTGTGTACGTGCATCAAATGATATCACTTGGTTTGTTTTCATGTCTTCTTGGTCTCTGTGAGATGACTGGTTCTAGTTTTAACCCATTGAATTATGTATGTTTGTATGCACGTACCTACGTACGTATGTTTGTATGTGTTTGCATGTATGCATGTATATGTGCATGAATGTTTATGTATATGTATGCATGCATGTGTGCATGTGTGTATGTCTGTATAATGCATATATGAATACATGTACATTTCTATCTTGTATGATGTACATATGAATACATGTACATATCTGTCTACCTATCTTGTATAGTGTATATATGAATACATCTAATATATGTATATCTATTTATCTATTTTTTTATCTATCTGTCTATGTATCTATCTCTGTGCATCTATCTATCTACCTATCTACCTATCTATCTATCTATCTATCTATCTATCTATCTATCTATCTATCTACTACTATCTATCTATCTAACCAGCACTGTCTAAAAATGTATGTCTGTCTTTGCGTGCGTGCATACATGCGTGCGCGTGCGTGCGTGCTTGCGTGTGTGTGTGTGTGTGTGTGGTGTGTGGTGGTGCTGTGTGGGTCGTGGTGTGTGTGTTTGTTTGTTATAGAATACTTTGTGGTGTATAAGAAGTTTTGGGAATGATTCATGTTTGTATTCATTCACATTTCTGTGGTTTTAAGTCCTTTATGCTGGCGAAATAGAGAAAACAAACAGCATTATGCGCATACATTGTCAACAACCATGTGCTCTTGCACGAACTTGTGTTTTTGCTTATTCATCTGTTTAAACTAAACCTTTAAAAAAAAGGGCATTTTTGGGGGGGGGGGGGGAGATCCTTTTGGTATGTGTTTCTTTCTTTTCCAGTTAGTTATTAGGTGATAACCTGACTTTTCTGTGTTGTTACGTGTGTTTTGCCTGCGTACTTACACTCGCATGCTTGTTTACTTATCTCATTGCCGTGAAATATGACAAAGAGTAATACATTGGTTGAATACATTGCTATGGTGATGAATAATAATAATTTCATGATAATGGGGATGAAGAATAATGATGCCGTGGAGTGCCATCCACGGATGAGACTGCGTGACAGGGTTGTACTCTACATAGGTTATGTTGGCGTTTCCCTGATATTGCTGTTCAGCCGCATTACTGTTTCAAGTGTGTGTGTGTGTGTGTCGTGCGATTTACGTGCTGTTTTGTGTGTGTGTGTGTCGGTGTGTGTGTGTGTGTGTGTTGTGTGTGTGTGTGTGTGTGTGCGTGTGTATGTGTATGTGATGTGGTGTGTGTGTGGGGGGGGGAGTGGTGGTGTGTGTGGTGCGTGTGTGTGTGTTTGCGGGCGCGTGTGTGTGTTTTGTGTGTGCATGTGTGTGTGTGTGTGTGGTGTGCGTGTGTGTGTATGTGTGTATGTAGAGTGTGTGTGTGTGTGTGTGAGGTGTGTGTGTGTGTGTGGTGCGTGCGTATGTGTGTGTATGTATATGTGACGTGGTGTGTATTGTGTGTTTGTGGTGTGTGTGTGTGTGTGTGTCTGTGTGTGTGTATATGTGGTGTGTGTGTGTGTGTGGTGTGGTGTGTGTGTGTTTGTGTGTGTGGTGCTGTGTGTCTGTGTGTCTTTGTGTGTGTGTAAACCTCACCTTTTGGACCAGTTTTCCCCATGAACAGATTACACATGTCATGGGTGACCTCACAGGTAAGTCTCAAAAAGTCCTGAAAAAAGCACCCATATGGAACGTCGTGTTCACGCTGTTGGATTTAACCAGTAACAGAGATTTTATATAGCTGCCTAGTCTATATTCCTGAATAAACCATAGCAATAGATTAAAACTTAAACCGCAAAGACAATAAATGCTCGTTGGTTCTTATGATAGAGCCGTGGACTCAAGATCTGATATCTCGAGTTCAACTGCAGCCTGTAGCATTAAAAACTGGCCTGCTCGCTGCCCATCTTAATGTTTTCATCATTCTGGTGGTGTCAGCTTAGTGTTTCAAAAGTCTCCCTCTTCCCTCCCCCCAATTTCCAAGACCTTGCTAACGCATAGGTTTTAGCGCTGGCTTAGGAAGTCTGCCAGATAATTGTTGGCTGATTTTGGGTGGAGCATATATGGAATTGTCTGAGTGCGATGAATCCCTCTTGAACAAACTCCAAACTCTGTAAGTGTTCCTATTTTTTCTTTCTTTCTTTTTTTTTTCTTAGGATCATCGCACTTAGTGAGAGGGGTGTTACCTTTTGTACTCACCTGTTCTTTTCGTCCCATTTTCTAGCCCCCTCAATGGTCACAGATGCTAGAACAGTTTTTACAATGCGATGATGATGGAAAAAATTATAAGCTCTTTCCAAAACGTGAAAAAGAGGAGTCAGACAGGGTTGTGTTTTGTCACCAGATCTGTTTTCACTATACAGCGAAAACATCATGAGAAACCTAGAAGAAGACCCTGGATTAAAGGTTGGAGGGAAAATGATAAACAACATTCTGTACGCAGATGACACCGTGCTAATTGCAGAAAATGAAAGGGACCTACAAAACCTTGTGAATATACTAGAAATAGAAAGCAAAGGTAAGGGGTTGGAACTAAACTGCAGGAAGACTGAAGTCATGGTGATCAGTAAAAAAAACATGAAATCCCCTTATGCAAAATAAAAGCAAATGGCACAACCTTGACACAGGTTAATAAGTTCAAATACCTGGGAACGGTCATTTCATCAGACGGCAGATGCATATCGGAAATAGCTGGCAGAATCGGCCAAGCCAAAACAGCATTCAAGAAGATGACAAGCATTTTACTAACAAATGCCTATCAATTAACATCAGAAAGAGAATCCTTGAATGTTATATAGAACCAATACTTTTGTACGGATGCGAGGCGTGGACAGTCAGCAAGCAAAGCCAGAGCAAGATTGAGGCAGCCGAGATGTGGTTTCTCAGAAGAATTTGAGAGTTCCATGGACAGCAAAGAAAACAAACGAGACAGTCTTGATGGAGGCAGACACAAGTAGATCACTCATAAGGAAGATTAGGAAAAGACAAGCAACATTTATAGGCCATTTTATGAGGAAGGGGATTTGGAGCACCTGGTCACAACGGGAAAGCTGGAGGGAAAGAGAGCAGCAGTAGACCCAGGGAGAGAATGCTGGACGGACTTGCAGAGTGGCTGGGGATGAGGAGGGTGAGGGAGATGCTGGGGGCAACGAGAGATAGAGATGGTTGGAAGTCCATGGTCGCAACGCCATGCGGCAGGGCACCTGATGATGATGATGAGGAGGAGGATGATGATGATGTCAGTGAGGATGATAATCATGATGCTGTGGCGTTCCATCTAGGACTGCGACTGCGTGACAGGGCTGTACTCTACGTTTACTATCATAAGATATCCTGGCGTCAACCAGGCCCGAGAGATTACAGACATCTATGCTATTCAGAAGATTTGAGCAACACCCTCAACGACGCATCCGTGAAGTGGATGAGACTCGACTGTTTGGTCCCAGTCTTCCCAATGAGCCCATAGCACGCCCAACTCTGGATAGGAGCCGGTTAGAGCCGAAAAATCCCACAATGATATGTTTTTAAAGGAAATGAGGGGGATTCGAACCTACAACTTTCCAGTCGGTAGTCCGTTGCGCTAACCACAACTACACCATGGTGACTGGTTCTTCTGTTTTTATCTATGTGGGGTAACAGTGGTATGGGGGAAACAGCAGCACCGAGGGCACAGCAGAATCTCCCTCCCCCCCCCCCCCCGTTAACCCTACACATCAGAGGGTGTAAGAATGGGGCATCCAAAGTTCACTGATCATCTCAGACACTTCTGAACTCCCCTGAAGCCACCCGGCAGCAGTGCATAAAAAGTCTCTTTTGTGGGTGACCTCATGCGGAGTTGAATGGTCTTACAGAATCTTCGTTCTAGAAATGCAGTGGCGTAGCTGTGATTTTTTGTGTGTGTGAGTGAATGGATGAGTAAGTGTGTGTGTGTGTGTGTGTGTGTGTGTGTGTGTGTGTGTGTGTGTGTGTGTGTGTGTGTGTGTGTGTGCGTGTGTCTGCATGTGTTGTGTGCGGGCGCGTGCATGTGTGTTTGCGCGCGCACGTGCATGTGTGTATATGTGTGTGAGTGTGTGTGTGTGTGTGTGTGCGTGCGTGCGTGCGTGGTGTGTGTGTGTGTTCTGTGTGAATGTGTGTGTGTGTTCTGTGTGATGTGTGTGTGTGTGTGTGTGTGTGTGTGTGTGTGTGTGTGTGTGTGTGTGTGTGTACGTGTGCGTTCGTTCTGTGTGTGAATGTGTGTGTGTGTGAGGGGGGGGGGCTTTTTATTATTTGTTTTTACCCTCTCGCAAAGAAGGTTCATTTCTTTCCAGCAACTCGTGCTGTACGTTGTTAAAGACATGCAAAAACATCCACATCAATCATCCTACATTGCATGTACTGTTTGTATGGAATACTGTTATTGCTGTATCAGATCGTGTGTAACAGAAATAAGCAATTTTTTGGAAGATATCGTTAAACAACGTTGAAGGACCACCCATAATAAAAGATGAAGTTAGGCTTCCGATCGGGTAAGACATGAAAAATTGATTAACCAACTAGAAAGACTCAGTATTGATGAAAAGATTTACGAATAACTCTTCTTCCGCTGGACTGGAAAACTTGTTTCGAGTATGCCATCATCAAAACCGTCAGCAAATTTCATTGTCCTCAAACCATGTTGTCGTCATGAAAGTCCTTGTACTTTGAGAAAAAAAAAGGAACATGAAAAGAAATGGTACAAAAACAATCTGGAATACTTGTACGCCGTTGAGGAGTAATGTGGGCTAGCCATAAAGTGTCACTCTCTGACGTTCAGTCCCTAGGGCTGCAAACTGCCTAGCATAGGTGGGAGATGCCTTGACTTGCCATATATTTGTGTTAGACACAATACATGTAAGTGTCTTAGGCGGGAAATGTGGTAAATATCAGGTGATCAGTGTTGTGCGTGGAGAAATGCCACGTGCTGTTCACGAGACCTCTATCTGAAATAGTTTTATATAACCAGCGACCATGGTTGTATTGTTAATAACTTTTTTTCTGTAGTTTTAAATAACCAGACTGGTAGTGTGTTTGTCAGCGTGGCTGTATCTGTGTAAAAACGTTGAGAAAATAAGAATACTAATGATGGATGGCTTTTTTGTCTGGCGACGCAAATGGAGCTAAAGATTTAAAATTAAATCATTTTGCTCTCCTTCCCCTATGGAGGCAGCTCTCGTTTTTCAGTGGAATCAAATCCATAAATATCAGCATGTACATCTATGGAAGAGCTGAGTTTCTGAATATTTTCAAATATTTTCGATGAACAGAAGCTGACAACAGACTGACAAACTTAAGGGCCTCGCACAAATCTTTGCACCACCATGACAATCTGTGGAAAGCTTTTTTCTGTCTGCAACAAAACATGTACTTACAAAAGTCTCTACAGACCAATTTCGCCAAAAGATGTTTTACGGTCCCACTCGGTCTGTTCTCCCCTTGATGTTTTGACGCTGTCACAGATGTATGGTAAGTTTATCTTCAGTCATCAGTCACATGTGTATGATGGAGAGCTGCTTGCAGGTTGTGTGTGTTTACTGGCCCAGAGGGAATTTCGCCGCTCTCCGCGGGAACTAAAAGTAAAAGCACGCTATACAACAGAATACATAAAAAGATCTAGGAAGGCTGACAGAAACAGAAGAGAGAGAGAGACAGAGACAGAGAGAGACAGAGACAGAGAGAGACAGAAGAGAAGAGAGAGACAGAAGACAGACAGAGACAGAGAGAGACAGAGAGACAGAGAGAGACAGAGAGAGAGAGAGGGAGAGAGAGACAGACAGACAGAGACGAGAAGACAGAGAGAGAGACAGAGACAGAGACAGGAAAGAGAGACAGAGACAGAGAGAGAGAGGCAGACAGACAGAGAGACAGAAGACAGAGTGGAGATGGTGCTGTCCTCGAAAGGCCAGCTCACAAAACATGTCGATGTCTCGTTCACCTCACTCCGTACACTTCAGGGTTAGGCAAACCTTCATAGAAACGTGACAGAACTTCAGGGTTATGGCATACTTCATAAAGTACGAACTTCAGGTTATGGATAACTTAGAAGCGTGACAGAAACTTAAACATCTGCACAAATGATAAAGATCCATCCATCGTCTGATTTCTTGTCAGCTGTCAATGCTTGCACGTAAAACAAATTCGCGAAAAATTGTGGGCCAACGTTAATGTATGAATGTTTCTATCTGCGCGCCACCGCACCGTGGGGATCCCGGGGGCTGTTTCAGTATGAATAGTATCCACTATCTTCTGGAAATTCTGTGCTAGAAATTCCTCTTTTCTGTCACTTTCTTTGTTTCTGTCTTGCTTCTCTGCTTTCTGTCATTTCTTCCTGTCATTTTCTGCCTTTGCTGGTCCATTCACCTGTATGTGTTCGATAAAGTCTTAAACACTTTCTCTTAGGATTGGTAACTGTCTTCATGTATTAAGTGCTTTTCTGGCGCTAGGGAAATGAGATATGCGGAAGCTATTTTAGGTGATTCAGGTCCGTTTTTGTGTATGTTTTAGTGTCCTAAGTTATGTTTAAATTTGTACTTAGGATTGGTTTTTTTTAAATCTCCTGTGTGATAGATTGGACAGAGTGATCAATGCCAGGGGCATCTCCTTAGATTATATGCGCGAAAGCGTTAACATGTGTAGTTAATTTTCTTTTCCTTTTTCCTTTTGAAGTATTGTTTATGTTTTGAAAAGGTTGAAGCCCTGATAGGACTGTACGCGGTCGGCTGGGCTTTAAACAAAATAATACAAATAATAATAACAGTCTGCACGCTGCTCCAGTCCCCATCAAAATCGTGGTAGGCATTTTCGGTCCCTGTCGCTTCCTTTCCAGAAATGAGCGTGCCATGGAATCATTTGGAAAGACTGGGACCACACAGTCGATTGTTATCCACTTTACGGATACGTCATTGAGGATGTTTCTGAAATTTCATGACCAACACTGCAGATGTCTGTATGTCTCTGGTCTGGTTGATGCCAGGATAAATTATAAAAGTAAACGTAGAATACAGCCCTGTCTTTTAGTCTCAGTTCAGAATGAGAAGAACTCCATAGCATTATGATTATCATCGCTGTGTCGTCATGCATTATCATTAGCATTATGATTATCATCGCTGTCGTCATGCATTATCATAGTATTATGAAAATAATAACTTGTGTCCTTTTTGGCATATTGTGGAAGAGCAAACAGACAAAACATAACGTTCAAAAAACAGATTTCACATGTTATATACTATCAATAACGTGTTCATATTCATGACATCTATGTACATTACATGTACAACAGCAGGGAACTATAATGAAAAATTGCCCCTGATTCTGTGACCAGCGAAATGGCTCAGAAATAGGATTAAATCAAAACTAGAAACAAAAAAATGCACTGATAGCAAAATGTAAAGCTCCCCAGCTAATCGAAAGGAACCATTACTCAATAAATAGAAAACATACGGTAAAACGAGAAGGGGGAAATAATCAGCCTCATTTGTGTGTGTGTGGTGTGTGTGTGTGTGTGTGTGTGTGTGTGGTGTGTGTGTGTGTGTGTGTGGTGTGTGTGTTGTGTGTGTGTGTGTGTGTGTGTGTTGTGTGTGTGTGTGTGTGTGGTGTGTGTGTGTGTGTGTGTACGTGTGCGTTCGTCTGTGTGTGTGGTATGTGTGTGTGTGTATGTGTGGTGTGTGTATGTGTGTGTGTGTATGTGTGTGTGTGTATGTGTGTGTGTATGTGTGTGTGTATGTGTGTGTGTATGTGTGTGGTATGTGTGTGTGTAGTGTTGTGTGTGTGTGTGTTGTGTGTGTGTGTGTGTGTGTGTGTGTGTGTGTGTGTGTGTGTGTGTGTGTGTTCGTTCTTTGATTTAACGTCTTTTCACTATGAGTGATATTAGACGAGTGTGTGTGTGGGGTGTGTGTGTGTGTGTGTGTGTGTGTGTGTGTGTGTGTGTGTATGTGTACCTCCACTGTGTGTGTGCAGCAGTGTGCCATTAAGCGTGGTCTTCTTCCAGGACCCTGTAGAAAGCTGGAAGATTTCCCCTGGGCCGCATACACACACACACACACACACACACACACACACACACACACACACACACACACACACACACACACACACACACACACAACCTGTAAAGAGCCTTTCATCTTGTACATGGGTTTGTACACGTTACAGTTCTGACTGATGGCTGCACACAAACTGACCATCTTTCTTGTGACGGCATCAAAACATCTCTAATGCTTGGAGTTGGGCCCTGAATGCTTTTCTCCTAGTTTCTTGGAATAATAACAGGTCCGTGGAGAACATTTTCTGATAGGTGGCAAAAACAGTGGCAATGGCACTTTTTTGTTTTGTTGTGTTTTTTTTTTGAGTCCTATTTCCTACTCCTTTTTAGATGGCCACAGAATCTGGGACACTTGTTCACAACTTGTCCTGACAGTGACAATGGTAGTTTGATTTATTACCTAAAATCCATTTTTCGAACTGATTAATTAATGCTGATCTGCAGATTTTCCCCTCATCTCTCTCCATCTCTCCCTCCTGCTTTCTCTCTCTCTCTCTCTCTCTCTCTCTCTCTCTCTCTCTCTCTCTCTCTCTCTCTCTCTCCCTCTCTGTCGTTCTCTCTCTCTCTCTTTTCTCTCTCTCTCTCTGTCTGTCTGTATGTCTCTCTCCTTTTCTCTCTCCTTCTCTCTCTGTTCCTCTCTCTACCTTCCTCTTTTTCTATTCCTCTCTCTCTCCCCTTCTGTCTTTCCCCTCTCTCTTTCCTCCTCTCTCTTTCTTCCTTCTTTCTCTCTTCCTTCTCTCCCTGCCTCTCTCTCTCTCTCTTTCTTTCACGTTCTTTTTCTCTCTTCTCCCTCTTTACTCTCTCTCTCTCTTTCTCTCTTTCTCTCTCTTTCTCTCTTTCTACCTCTCTCTCTTCCCCTCCCCCTCTCTCTTTCTTTCTATCGGTCTCATTTTTCTTTCT
>CM060310.1:63994370-63999370 GCA_030674185.1 Monoplex corrugatus
ACCAACTTCAATGTCTGTCGTTTCTGAGATACGTGTATCAAAACACAAGAAAACAGATAGGACACTGAACACGAGTTAGATTTTAAACAATGTAGATACAACGTAAATGATATGTAAATGATATGTTAATCGCAACAAGCGTGCTTTGGCATAGACTGATTTTGCTATACGAATGGAATTAGTATTATCTATTGATATTATGTTTATGGTATAAATATGTCCTTTTTAAAGTTAGAGAGGGTTGGAAGGAGGAGAGAGTAGCAGATAATCCCAGTCGAACAATGATTTCTGCACTTTCATTTTTCTGAAGGTAGAATCTCCGATGTGGGAATGAATTCCGTGTGTACTGACGCCATTGATGCAATAATACGAGGGTTGACAGCCAGAACCCAGTATCTCACGTTTTTGTCAATTTTCACTTTTTACACTGAGCTGTTGCTTTTGATCTGATCTTTCACTTGGTGGACTTTGTTTTTGCCATGATATTGACTTTTGGTCGGTTTTCAATGAAACTAAAACCAGTATCTCAAAATGTAGATATAGCCTCTACCAGAAAACCCAGTTAAATATCGTGTCCTGTAAACTATCAGAAAATGGAGATACTTGGTTCTGGTTGTCAACCCGCAAAATGAAGGAGAAAACCCAGAAAGACCATACCAAGAGTAGGAGTTTTATGTCTGTGTTTGTATCAGTCTGCCATTGGAACAACCTAGGCTACAGTGTTGTGTATGTCCCATCTGCAACGTAAAAAAACTCATCAAGAAGTATTACAGGGTCGTTTTCCATAACTGGTATATGGAAAAGTTTTCTTTAGCATCGAAGAGGACAGTTGCGTGGTGGAATTCATGTTGTCTTTTTATGCAGTAGAAGTTGGTGCAGCACGTTTATATGTCATTTTTCACTGTCAGCTTCCATTCATGGAAATGTCTCTCATGAGATGAAACTTTGCTCTTCGGTATGGACACAATGATGTCAGTGATGTCGTGAATGCTAGATGTATCCGTCTTCCTTAAGAGGGAAAGGAGAAAGGAATGATATTTCATGATCTAGGTCGAACCGCGGGAAAATGTGTGTATATCCTACTTCATAGCGGTGCTGTGTTCTGTTTCCAGTGACACTTAATTCAGTTCAAAGCTTTCTTTCTTTCGTTGAAAAAGGAAAGAATTCTAAAAGACCAGTTATCTCAGGATAGATGTATGATCGATCCTGCTGTGATCACTTTGAAGATGGCAAGCTTTCACGTAGAAGCCTACAGTGCTAGCAGTAGCAAGAGGACGATTCTTGCTCTGTCAGTTTTTTATGTTGCCTTTCTTCTGGCTTCGTGATCCATTTCCTACACCGCACTGGGACTAAGTAGGATCTCAGGACCAGACCAACTCATGGGTTTACGTGCAGGATTAAGGCTTGTGCCATGATGACCATGCACATAGTACCTGTGACGTTAGTGCACATGGAATTCATCTTAAGAAACTGAAACTGAAACTATTAATTTTTGTTGTCCCTCCCTCTTCGCTTTTTTCTTCTTATTAAACAGCTAATTTGTCATCTTTTATGGGACATTTTATACGTTTTGCTATCGATGTGTGCATGTTTGTTTTACTGAAACAGTATGTATACTGTCGTGTGATTTAGATGAAACGTTGACGTATATGTATTCATTCGAAACATTGATGTGTATATACCCGTTCATTATCTGGTCCGCAGGAAAGGTTGGCGGGGATGGGGGTGGGTGGTGGGTGGTGGTGAGCGTTTTCAATTTAGTGGGAAAAAGAAAAGCCATGCAATATGAATTATATCAATGAACTTTCGTTTGCCAACAAGGAAAGTGAACGACATTTCCTGTGGAGTAAACTTTATGCCCCACCAAGTAATACTGCTGAGACACTAATCGTTGTGGTGCAGTGGTTAAGGCAACGGACCACTGATTCGATGGTTATGGGTTTGAATACCATCAGTCCCGTCAAAATCATTGTGAAATGCTTTGGTCCCAATGGGCACCTGCCCAGGGTTAAGCGTGCCATGGCCTCACTGGGAAGTCTGGGACCACGCAGTCTCGAGGTTAGTTTATTCAAGGATGCGTCTTTCAGAGTGTTGCTGAAATTTTCTGACCAACACTGCAGATGCCTGTGTCTCTCAGGTTTTGGTCGATATTGGGATATATCATGATAGTAAGCGTAGAGTGGAGCCCTGCCACGCAGTCTCAATTTAGAATGGAACCCCTTTAGAATCATGATTTTGATTATTTCCACCACCATCATCACAATAGCATTTTGAAAAATGGGTCACGAAACCAGAATGATTGTAACAAACGGGGGAAAAAAGAATACTACTGTAACACTGATTATGTATCCTGTTTAAGACTTATAGAGAAGATTTTCTTTTCGTGTCAGAAAAAGGAATTGTGTTGAGTGAGTGTTGTCAGTGAATAAATGTGACATGCTTTCCACAAGGATACTTGAAATTGTTGCATCTTTTAACCCCTTCAGGAATGTAAAGCTGTTGAGCCTACTTTTCTGGTGATGTTTTTATGTTTCTGCTTTCAGCATTTTCAATTATTGCTTCATCTCAAAATATCTAGGGTCGCTTTAAAGCAGTTATGTTGTTAAACGGACCATTTTACACCACAACTTAAGGAAAACTGAGAATGTCTTAATTCTAAATGAAAGACTTTTCAAAATGCCCCACTCGCTAGTTTCCGATTTCAAACTGTGTTCACTTAAGTTCTAAGTATCCTACAGTCAACCTTGTTACACCATTTCAAAGCTTATATTCTTTAAAACAAACAAACAAACAAACAAACAAACAACAAAAACTTAATGGAGGCGATATGAGGATACTTTGTGAAAACCAGGTTAGGATGACGACATGAATTTAATTCACAAAACAAGGTAGGCGCAATGTTTTGGACAACTGACCTTTATCAAGGGTGTATAAAGATGGCAAAGAACAAAGAGAAAACTTGAGGAAAACAACACCGACAACAATAGAACTTCACTGGTGTTTCATTATGAAGGAAAAAAACGACTTTCTGTAACAATATAGAGAGCTTAGACTTTTCATAGAAAGCACTTAATGTAATCCTTTTGATAATAATAATAATATAATAATGATAATAATAATAATAATAATAACAATAATAATAATAAAAATAATAATATAATAACAACAACATTAATAATAATAATAATAATAATAATAATAATAATAATAATAATAATAATAATAATAATAATGATGATGATAATAATGACGACATTTATAAGTAGCCAAATCTTGGTACAAGAATCGAAACCAAAGCGGGCAATATCACCATATCTCAAATTTGCTGATATTGAATATGCGCAACAGTTTTTGTGGTGCAGAGTATACGTCTCACGAAAATATATTCGTCATTGATATATGTATTCTGTCCAGACATCCGAGCCGATTATAACTTTTCTTGTTTAGTGTTTGAAAGAATATTTCTGAGAAGCTGTGCGAAACTGTGTGCTTGTTGTGGACACAAAATCGATCGAGGATCTTAACCTTATTACGCGATACTTCTGCACCAAATCTCGTATCTGTTGAATCAATAAATACCAGTAGTTTTCTTTCCAGTGTGAACTTTCATAATCTGGTGAATACGTCCCCTCTGGGGCGAAAGGCAGGACTAACATACATGCATAATCTGACGATTTTAGGGAAGGAAATATCGGTTAATCTCTAGAGTCTCTCACTCATGGCTGCTTCAACGGGTTTTCGTGGAAAGTGTTTTCCCTGGGCCTGTTTGGCTCTCATATGGAGACACCATAAAACTGTCTTTGGCAATACATTTGTCCAGCCATTTTTTCCCTATACACAGACTCACACACAGACACAGACACTGACAGACAGACACAGACATAGGCACACACAGACCTACACACAAACACAACCACACACATATCTGTCTGTCTATCTGTCTGTCTAGCAAGCTAGCTAGCTATATATGTATATATATATATATTAGTATATATTATTATCTATTTATGTCTATCTATCTATCTATCTATCTATCTATCTGTCTTCTATCTATCTATCTATCTATCTTCTATCTAATCTGTCTATCTATCTGTTATCTATCTATCTATCTACCTATCTATCTATTTATCTATCTATGTCTGTCTGTCTGTCTATCTATATGTCTGTCTATCTATCTATCTATCTATCTATCTATCTATCTATCTGTCTGTCTATATGTGTGTGTGTCTGTGTGTCTATCTATCTGTGTGTCTGTTTGTGTGTGTGTGTGTGTGTGTGTGTCTCTCTCTCTCTCTATCTTTCTATCTATCTATCTATTCTTATATCTATACTATCTATCTATCTCTATCTCTATCTGTCTATCTGTCTATCTACCTATCTATCTCTATCTATCTGCTGTCTGTCTATCTGTCTATATTCTATCTATCTATCTATCTATCTATCTATCTATCTATCTATCTATCTATTTCTGTCTGTCTGTCTATCTGTCTATATGTCTATCTATCTATCTATCTATATATGTATCTACCTGTCTGTCTATCTATCTATCTATCTATCTATCTATCTGTCTGTCTGACTGTCTATCTGTGTGTGTGTCTGTGTGTCTGTGTGTCTATCTATCTGTGTGTCTGTGTGTATGTCTCTCTCTGTCAATCTATCAATCTATCTATCTATCTATCTATCTATCTATCCATCTATCTATCTATATATCCATCCATCTATCTATCTATCTGTCTATCTATCTGTCTATCTATCTGTCTATCTATCTATCTATCTATCAATCTATCTATCTATCTATCTACCTATCTATCTATTACTGTCTGTCTGTCTATCTATATGTCTATATGTCTGTCTATTTATCTATCTATCTATCTATCTATCTGTCTGTCTATATGTGTGTGTCTGTGTGTCTATCTATCTGTGTGTCTGTTTGTGTGTGTGTGGTGTGTGTGTGTCTCTCTCTCTATCTATCTATCTATCTATCTACTATCTATCTATCT
>CM060310.1:64004370-64019370 GCA_030674185.1 Monoplex corrugatus
CGAGGAGTCAGAGTGGAGAGCGATGTCTGGTCTCATGCCTGTCTTGCTGATGACATCTGGGTAATTTCTCCACTCTGGGAGGTCTGCTGTACACTCCCAGTCGACTGCTCCATCCAGAAGACCCTTTGGCAATGTGCTGGTTGTCATAGCACTTTCGGGCCAGACCTGTTTCCCTCCTGCTTTGTAGAACGTTGTCATAGCAATTGGTGCGTTTGGGGTCATGGTTTTTTCGCTAACCACATCTGTGATCACTTTCAGAACTTGGTTGTGCCTCCATGTATACCTTCCTTGGGCTAGCGCTACTTTGCAAGAGCTTAGGACATGTTCCACTGTTTGTTTCTTCTGACAGAGCGGACATGCTGGGTCGTCGGCTTTCCCCCATTTCACTAACTTTGCATTCGAGGGGAGCAGGTCATATACAGATCTGAGGAGGAAGCTTATCCTTAGAGGAGCCATGTGCCACATATCGTTCCAGCTGAGACTTCTTTGGAGTGCACTGTCCCATGTTGTCCATTGCCCCTGTTGACCTTGCTGGACTGCCTTCTGCACTCTTTTGACATCTTCTTCTTCCTTCAACTCGTGTATGATCATGTCTCTTTTTTCCTTCCCTTTGGCTTTGGACCACCACTGCATTTTTGTTGCTCCCAGTCCCTGTCTGTTGGTTTGCGTGTGTCCAATTATTTCTTTGATGCTGAGGTTTCTCTTGGCATTGTTTACAGCCTCTTGGACTTTCCACTTTCTGCCAGTTCTCAGCTTTGGATGAACTGATCTCACGATATTGTCTTCCGATTCCTCCAGCATGCTCAACAGTCTTGCTTTTCCAACTTTGTATTCCTCCACTATGGATTTGAGAGGTAGCTTCAGCATTGCTTGACGACAGTAGAATGCAACATCAGTGAGACCAGGTGGGACACCGAGCCATTTTCTTGTGTATTTGTTGATTTTGGCTTCCATTGCTTCGACTGTGCTGGTGCAAATGTCATAGATTAGCAGTGGCCACAGCAGCTTTGGTATCAGCATGAACTGTAGACACCAGATTTTGTATTTGCCTGGCAGTCCGCAGTTATCTATTTTCTTCAGGCCTTCTTCTGCTGTTTGCTTGGTTTCACATCCCCTTTGTGTGTCTTTCAGGGAGTCATCATACCATCTTCCGAGACTTTTTACTGGCTCTTCTGTGACAGTGGGGATGGCTTGGTTGGCTACCATGAATTTGACTGAATCTGCCACTTTTCCTTTTCGCAGTGAGAGACTTCGAGATTTCTTAGGTTTGAACCTCATTCTTGAAGAGGCCACCAGCTCATCCAGCTGCTTTAAGATTTGGTGTGTCTCTTCCTCATCCGTGGACAAGACTGTTGTGTCATCCATGAAAGCTTTCAGAGGAGGCATCTGGTATCCATCTCCCAGATTCACTGGACCTGAACTCTTCATTGCAGCTTTCAAGATGACTTCCATTGCCAACACGAACAGTATGGGAGAGATTGCACAGCCCATTGCAATGCCCACCTCTAGGTCTATCCAGTCCGTGGTGTATTCTTTGGTAGAGAACCGCATTGAGAACCCTTGGAAATACTTCCTCAGCATAATCTAAATCAGATCTTGTGAAAATTATTGGCGTACGAATATAGGGTATCTCCGTAACTCCAAGACCGGAGTGGAACGAGGTTATGGAGAGTTCACTATTTCGGATCACCTTTTCATTTCAACTTATTATTGGTTTATTTATTTATTTATTATTTATTTACTTATTATTTATTTATTTATTTATTTATTTATTTATTCATTCATTTATTTATTAATTATTTATTTATTTATCTATTAATTTATTTATTATTACAATTAGTATTATCATCATCATCGTCGTCATCATCATCATCATCATCATCATCATCATCATCATCATCATCATCATCATTATTATTATTATTATTTATTATTATTATTATTATTATTATTATTATTATGATTAAATCTGAGTCTCATGTCTCTTTTCTTAACTTGATAATAATTCTTCCTTTGATTTATATGATGCAAATAATCCATGTCGAAAGCATGCTGGTATACTGTCCCTGTTTTGAGTTTGAATTTGAAGCTTATTCAAGAGGGATTCATCGCATTCGGGCAATTCCATATCAGCTCCACCCACTATCTGGCAGACTCCCTATACTTTACATATTGATGACTCATTATGAATGTTTATATAATGACAGTATTAGTTCTAATCTGTGTGTGTGATGGTGACGGCGGGTGGGTGGGTGGCGGGAGCATAAACACGCGTGCATGCATACAATTAATTCAGCAGGCGTCATAAATGCATGAAGATAACAAACAAAAAATTCGAAAAATAAGGATTAAAACTACGAGTCACAAAGAAAACTTAGCGTGAAAAGAAATAATGTAAAACATTAAATGGACGCGAGTCTTTCACCCGCGCACGCGCGCGCGCGCGCGCATACACACACACACACACACACACACATACATGCACACACATACATGCACACATACACACACACACACTCACACACACACACAACACACATCACTCACTCACTCATACCACTCACTCACACATACACACACATACATGTACATACACCATACACGCACACATACAAACACACAACATCACACACACACACACACACACAAAACACACACACACACACACACACACACACACACACACACACACACACACACACACACACACTCAAGTCAAGGCAGACAGACAGGCAAACAGACAGACACCTACTTTAAACCTGTCTCAGGCCAATACACTCAAAATTGCTCGAGCAAAATGTTCCTTTTTCCCCTGTCGTCTATGTCTCTATAGAATTCAACTATCTAGAAGTTAAAACTTCAATATAATCACGCTGGGCTGATATTAAAGAAAGTCCGAGACAAATCAGAATGTCCTCCAATTTTATTTTTCAAAGTCAAAACCTGATTTTGACAGGAAATATTCAATATTAAACGTGTACAAAGAAATACTTTCTGAGAGTATTTCACAGAAAATATCTTTCGCCTAGAGAACGGTACAATATTTCCTTTTCATATCAAAGAAAAGACGGAAACGCTTCTAGTGACACGAATTCAGGCAGACGTATGTCTGAGAATGTTTTTTTTCCCGAGTCCCAAAGGAAAACTCGTCAACATTTATCTTTGACCACCTGAGGCGATGGACTAATTAAGTTGATTCATTATTGAAAACTGTTCCCATCTCCTTACCCGTCGTCCCCTTCGCTGCCCCGGAAATTGAATTGCGGGGAGAAAAGCGGAAGTCTGGGTTCAAGATGGCCGGCCAAGTTAATCATCTTGACGTTGGCTTTCGTCTGGTTAGTGGATAGAGTGGTTGGCCTGCAACTCTCCATCATTGATGACCCTGGGTTGAATGGCTACAGCTGTGAACTTCATTATTCTTCATTCTTTGGCTTGTCTTTCCTTGTTTTCTCCATCGTTATTCCTTTTGGGGGACAAATAGTTCTGTTGGTCAGTCTTGACTAAGGTTTTGTCGATATCTTCCTTTTTTTCTTTGTTTCTTTGTTTGTTTGTTTGTTTGTTTCTTTCTTTCTTTCTGTCTGTGTCTGTCTATCTGTACATCTGTTTGTCTGCCAGTATGTCTCTGCCTGTCCGTCTCTTTCTTGTTAGTCCTCTTTGTTTTGTCTGTCTGTCTCTGTCTGTCTGTCTGTCTGTCTCTCTCTCTCTCTGTCTGTTTCTGTTTTTCTCTTTCTGCCTCTCTCTCTCTAGCTCTCTCACTCTCTCTCTCTCTCTCTCTCTCTCTCTCTCTCTCTCGCCTCCCCCTTTTCGTTCTCTCTCTCTGTTCAACTCACATACAAGAAACACTTTTCTGTTGATATGAAATGAACAAATTACATATACAAAACACTTTTCTGTTGATATGAAAAGAATTATTTTGCCACAAAATGCTCTCATTACATTTAGATTTTGCGTCAGTGATAGTACCGCTTTTCGGCTGTTTGCAGAAGAACTGAGAGGCAGCAGAGATGTGTTTTTATTGGAGACTACTACGAGTCAAATGGACAGATAGAAGAACTAATGAAAATGTCCTGGAAGAACTTGATACCACCAGAAAACTTCTAGCAGACATCAACACGAGAAGACTGAAATACATTGGCCATGTGTCACTTAGCAAGAAACGGACCTCATGGCAACTACTGTTCAAGGAAAAACAGAGGCAGAAAGGAAAAAAGGCAGACCTCCGATCTCATACATCGAGAACATAACCAACATCAGTGGCCTAACTATACAAGAAATTACCCATCAAGACAGAGCAGCTTGGAGGGAGGTGGTTGTGTCAATGAGTGCAGCGGCCAACACTGAACCCATTGTCGTGGACAGGTGAGACAGGTAGTAATATTGCCGCACATTCACTGAGATATAAGATTTACTCTGGTGAGGGTTTTTAACATTCTCTGTATAGCTGTCTTGAGGTAAACGAATTACACTTCACCTTGTGTCGTCCAGCACACTGAATTATTTACGTAGCAATTAACACGTGTCTAGCAGTCTCAGTACCAAATTGAACTTAACAGCATCACTGCTATCATCCTTATTGCCATCTTTATCAAATCGTTGTGAAAAATTAACTGTTCCAGATTATGTGGCCCTTCAGACACTACTGTCATGTTTACCTTTTTTTTCTCCCCTTGTGAGTGTGTGTGTGTGTGTGTGTGTGTGTGTGTGTGTGTGTGTGTGTGTGTGTGTGTGTGTGTGTGTGTGTGTGTGTGTGTGTGTGTGTGTGTGTGTGTGTGTGTGTGAGTGAGTGTCTAAAATCACTATTGTGAACAGTCATTAAATAAAGATTCCAATTCCAATTCCTCAGCTTCGGTGGGTTTGAAGGCATGTTGGAGAGCCATAATGAGTGTAATCGTGTTTCTTATCATAACTCAGCCGACCACTGAAGCCATATCAGGACTAATGTTACGTTGAAAACAACTCCAAGTTTCAGTTGAAAAGCCAACAATTAAAAACCGGACACATAATCAGCCTATTAAGTCTTAAATGTATTTGAAAAAAAAAATCATTCCTGTATATCCTATCAAGCGAGATGAATTCTTTGAGCAAGTTTATATTGATACAGGAACAATGCAGGAAGTAGTTTGGGTGTAAAAGTTGTGATAATGTCGACTTTTGTGTCATGTCATTTTGTCATTTTGTTTCATTCTGTTTTACTTTATCAAGTTACTTAATTTCGTTTCTTGCCTTTTAGTTTATTGCTCTTCAAGCTGATATTTTATTTCATTTGAAAATATTGATATCATTTTTCCTTGGTTCGTTACATAATTCTGTTTCTGGCTTTACTCCAGTTTCGGATTTATTTATTTATTTATCTGTGTATTTATTTATCAATTTATTTAGTCTCTTTTTGTTTATTTACTTATTTATTTATCTGCTTATTTATTCATTTATTTATAACAACGAATTCAGCATGCAAAAGTTTGGCTGAAAGTGTAGCACCAGCTGCGTTTCCGGTGATTTTTTCTTCCTTTGTTTACCCAATGTAAGCTGACTTTTTAAGAGTATTTTTTCCTGAAACATGTCCTTTCTTGCTTTTTGTTTGTTTGTTTGTGTTTGTTTTTTAACTGTCTGGTAAAAATGGGGAAACGTCTCTGTCCTTCTTTTATTTCATACAATTTAATCTTATTCCATTCCATTCCTTTTGTTTTTTATTTTAGATTTAGTTTAGTTTAGTTTAGTTTAGTTTAGTTCAGATTAGATTTGTTTAGTTTAGTTTAGCTTAGTTTAGCTCTAGTTTAGCCTAGTTTAGCCTAGTTTCATTTACTTTAGTTTAATTAACTTTAGTTTAATTAACTTTAGTTTAGTTTAGTTTAGTTTAGATTAGTTTAGATTAGTTAGCTTAGTTTAGTTTAGCTTAGCTTAGTTCAGTTCTGTTCAGTTTGATTTAGATTAGTTTAGTTCAGTTCAGTTTAGTTTAGTTTAGTTTAGTTTAGTTTAGTTTAGTTTAGTTTAGTTTAGTTTTTCAATTTAATTCAATTCACTTTGATTCAATTCAATTTGAGAAGATTTTAAGTAATTGGTTTTTATTTAGTTAGTAAGTTAGTTAATTGATTAATTGTTTAGTTACTTAGTTATTTGGTTAGTTAGTCAGTGAGTTATGTGTTTTTTGTGTGTTTTGTTGTTGTTGTTGTTGTTGTTGACAATTTCATTTCTTTCGTTTCGTTTCGTTTTGTTTCGTTTAGATAAGTCTGGCTCTTACCTCAGACTAAATCTGCCCCCAGACAAACTCCAGCTGTAAGGTGTTTGTTCCCAGGCGTGTTCAAACACTTGTAATTAACTTGCGGGTCACAGATTTCTGTCAAGATGCAGTGTGAGCACATAGGGGGGCCCCAGACACTCTGAGTTCACCCCTGGATTTGGGTGAAGTCGTCTGGGTGAAGTTCAGTGTGAAATATGTCTGACTGCCTTCTGTGTGCTCGTGAGGATTTTTCCTTTTAAATTAACTCAGTTTTCTTGTCTGTCTGTCTGTCTGTCTGTCTGTCTGTCTGTTGATGATTATCTGTCTGTGTGTATGTATGTATGTCTGTCCATCCATTTTCTTGTGTGCTTGTATGTTTTTGCTGTTGTTTTGGTTTTTGGTTTTCTTTTGTGTGTGTGTTGTGTTGTGTGTGTTGTGTGTGTGTGTGTGTGTGTGTGTGTGTGTGTGTGTGTGTGTGTGTGTGTGTGTGTGTGTGTGTGTGTTTCTTTTGTCTGTGTGTTTGTGTTTTTGTCTGTGTGTTTGTTCGTTCGTTCGTTATTTCTTTTAACGTCTATTCACATATGTGCTTTTTAGACGAAAAAAAAAATAGAATAAAATAAAATATATGTTTGTGTTTTTGTCTGTTTTTTTGTCTTTGTTTGGTGTTGGTCTCTATGGTGATTTCTGTCTGTGTGTCTGTTTTTATGCATGTGTTTCTATTTTATTTCTGAGTCTGTTTTGTGCGTGCGTGTGTGCGTGTGTGTGTTCATTATAGTCTGCCTATTATTGATGTCTGTATGTCCGTTTTGCCTGTTTTCTTTTGCTCTGCCTGCTTTCTGTTTGTTCTCTCCTCCTCTCTCTCTCTCCTCTCTCTCTCTCTCTCTCTTCTTCTCTCTCTCTCTCTCTCTCTCTCTCTCTCTCTCTCTGCCACTGTGTCTGTTTTTGGTTTTCTGTACATCTATATGTTTTTTCTTATTTTGTCTCTGTGTCTGCTTTTTGTGTATTTTATGTTTTCTTTATTTTGTTTTGTGTCTGCTAAGTTTTTTTTGTTTTGTTTTGTTTTTTGTTTTGATTGTGTGTCTTAATTGCCTATGTTTTCTGAGCGTCTTTTTTTGTTGTTGTCTTATTTTTATGTCTATTTTCTGTCAGTGTGTTTTCTGTCTGTGTGTTTTCTGTCTGTGTGTTTTCTCTGTTTTCTGCGTATGTCTGTTTTCTGTATATGTCTGTTTTCTGTGTCTGTTTTCAGTTTGTTTTCTGTCTGTTTCTGTCTGTTATGTGTGCTCTATGCCTTTCTATTTGCTGTCTATTTTCTGTGTTTTCTGTCTGTCTGATTTGTGTGTGCCTGTTTTCTGTGTGTCTGATTTGTCTGTGCCTGTTTTCTGTGGGTTTTCTGTCTGTCTGATTTGTGTGTGGCTGTTTTCTGTCTGTCTGATTTGTGTGTGCCTGTTTTCTGTCTGTCTGATTTGTGTGTGCCTGTTTTCTGTGGGTTTTCTGTCTGTCTGATTTGTGTGTGTCTGTTTTCTGTCTGTCTGATTTGTGTGTGCCTGTTTTCTGTGGTTTTCTGTCTGTCTGATTTGTGTGTGCCTGTTTTCTGTCTGTCTGATTTGTGTGTGTCCTGTTTTCTGTCTGTCTGATTTGTGCTGTGCTGTTTTCTGTCTGTCTGATTTGTGTGTGCCTGTTTCTGTCTGTCTGTCTGATTTGTGTGTGCCTGTTTTCTGTCTGTTTTCTGTCTGTCTGATTTGTGGTGCCTGTTTTCTGTCTGTTTCTGTCTGTTGATTTGTGTGTGCCTGTTTTCTGTCTGTCTGATTTGTGTGTGCCTGTTTTCTATCTGTCTGATTTGTGTGTGCCTGTTTTCTATCTGTCTGATTTGTGTGTGCCTGTTTTCTGTCTGTCTGATTTGTCTGTGCCTGTTTTCTGTCTGTCTGATTTGTGTGTGCCTGTTTTCTGTCTGTCTGATTTGTCTGTGTCTGTTTTCTGTCTGTCTTATTTGTGTGTGCCTGTTTTCTGTCTGTCTGATTTGTGTGTGCCTGTTTTCTGTTTGTTTTCTGTCTGTCTGATTTGTGTGTGCCTGTTTTCTGTCCGTTTCCTGTCTGTCTGATTTGTGTGTGCCTGTTTTCTGTCTGTTTTCTGTCTGTCTGATTTGAGTGTGCCTGTTTTCTGTCTGTCTGATTTGTGTGTGCCTGTTTTCTGTCTGTTTTCTATCTGTCTGATTTGTGTGTGCCTGTTTTCTGTCTGTCTGATTTGTGTGTGCCTGTTTTCTGTCTGTTTGATTTGTGTGTGCCTGTTTTCTGTCTGTCTGATTTGTGTGTGCCTGTTTTCTGTCTGTCTGATTTGTGTGTGCCTGTTTTCTATCTGTCTGATTTGTGTGTGCCTGTTTTCTATCTGTCTGATTTGTGTGTGCCTGTTTTCTGTCTGTTTTCTATCTGATTTTTGTGTGCCTGTTTTCTGTCTGTTTTCTGTCTGTTTGATTTGTGTGTGCCTGTTTTCTGTCTGTCTGATTTGTGTGTGCCTGTTTTCTGTCTGTCTGATTTGTGTGTGCCTGTTTTCTATCTGTCTGATTTGTGTGTGTCTGTTTTCTGTCTGTCTGATTTGTGTGTGCCTGTTTTCTGTCTGTTTTCTATCTGTCTGATTTGTTTGTGCCTGTTTTCTGTCTGTTTTCTATCTGTCTGATTTGTGTGTGCCTGTTTTCTGTCTGTCTGATTTGTGTGTGCCTGTTTTCTGTCTGTTTTCTATCTGTCTGATTTGTATGTGCCTGTTTTCTGTCTGTTTTCTATCTGTCTGTTTTGTATGTGCCTGTTTTCTGTCTGTCTGATTTGTGTGTGCCTGTTTTCTATCTGTCTGATTTGTGTGTGCCTGTTTTCTGTCTGTTTTCTATCTGTCTGATTTGTGTGTGCCTGTTTTCTGTCTGTCTGATTTGTGTGTGCCTGTTTTCTGTCTGTTTTTTTTCTGCGTTTTCTGACTGTATGTCTGTTTTCTGTTTGTTTGTCAGTCTTTGTGTTTTTTTAACGTCCGTTTTTATCTGTACGTCTGTCTTCACTCAAACCACAACTCAAAGCTAAGTAGGAGGAATTTAATCAAAATAAACCAACCTTGATGCCAATGTATCCTGCTGTTAGAAAACGCAGTTCTTCAAGTATCATGAGACCATCAAAGATCAAGGACATAATTATTTGTGTGCGTGTGTCAGAGGGATAGTTCTGGCAATTTACCTGTGGATTACAGTCAAATGTTGGCCACATTTCATCAGTCTAGTTCATGGTCCCATAGCGAGAACTCGCTAAACTTGTTAAAAGACTTGATGAACCAACGAAAAGATATGGCATGGAAATCAGCACCTTGAATACCAAGCTGAGGGCTTGCCCACAATACCACTATCATTATTGATTTAACTGCCCATGGACTGAACCTAGGAACTGTTCAGCAGTTCACTGAACTGGGATCCATCATTAACGATGAGGGACCCAAACCTGATATTCTCTCAAGGACAGCAAAGACAACACCAGGACTGTCCAGGCTGAAATCTGTATGGAAGGGCAAGAACATCTTCATGAAGATAAGGCTGTTACATGCACAGGTATTTTGTATTTTTCATCTTCCTGTTTGCGTGCGAGACATCAACTCTGTCAATGGACAGACGAACCTAAGCCATGGAAACGTGGCGTTATCGTGAAAGAACGAATAACAGGTGCAATTATCATATCATCGATGAATATTAGCGCTAGCTATCAGACAACACATTGGTCCCACATGAAACTGCTACTTCAGTTAAGACAAGAAAACTACTTCTGCAGGGTCGTATAACAAGATCCACCACTACTTCTCCAGAGCCATATAACGAGATCCAACACTACTTCTGCAGGGTCGTATAACAAGATCCAACACTACTTGTACTTCTGCAGGACCGTATAACAAGATCTAACACTACTTCTGCAGGACCGTATAACAAGATCTAACACTACTTGTACTTCAGCAGGAACAAATAACAAGATCTAACACTTCTTCTGCAGGACCGTATAACAAGATCTAACACTACATGTACTTCAGCAGGAACAAATAACAAGATCTAACACTACTCTGAAGGCCGTATAACAAGATCTAACACTACTTCTGCAGGACCGTATAACAAGATCCAACACTACTTCTCAGGCCATATAACAGATCAACACTACTTCACAGGGCTATAACAAGATCAACACTACTTCAGCAGGCCTATAACAAATCTAACACTACTTCAGCAGGGACCATATAACAATCTAACATTTACTTCAGCAGGGCCAATAAACAAACACACTACTTCGCAGGCCGTATAACATCAACACTACTTACTTCAGCAGGGCCAATACAAACAACACTACTCAGCAGGGCCTATAACAACAACACTACTTCAGCAGGGCCATATAACAACCAACACTACTTCAGCAGGGCCATATAACACACACTACTTCAGCAGGGCCATATAACAACACTACTTCAGCAGGGCCATAAAACAACACTACTTCAGCAGGGCCATATAACAATCAACACTACTTCAGCAGGGCCATATAACAGACAACACTACTTCAGCAGGGCCATATAACAAATCCAACACTACTTCAGCAGGGCCATATAACAAGATCAACAACTACTTCAGCAGGGCCATATAACAAGATCCAACACTACTTCAGCAGGGCCATATAACAACAACACTACTTCAGCAGGGCCATATAACAACCAACACTACTTCAGCAGGGCCATATAACAAGATCCAACACTACTTCAGCAGGGCCATATAACAAACAACACTACTTCAGCAGGGCCATATAACAAATCAACACTACTTCAGCAGGGCCATATAACAAACCAACCTACTTCAGCAGGGCCATATAACAAGATCCAACACTACTTCAGCAGGGCCATATACAAGATCCAACACTACTTCAGCAGGGCCACATAACAAGATCCAACACTACTTCAGCAGGGCCATATAACAAGATCCAACACTACTTCAGCAGGGCCATATAAACACAACACTACTTCAGCAGGGCCATATAACCAACACTACTTCAGCAGGGCCATATAACAACAACACTACTTCAGCAGGGCCATATAACACAACACTACTTCAGCAGGGCCATATAACAAGATCCAACACTACTTCAGCAGGGCCATATAACAAGATCCAACACTACTTCAGCAGGGCCATATAACACAACACTACTTCAGCAGGGCCATATAACAATCCAACACTACTTCAGCAGGGCCATATAACAAATCAACACTACTTCAGCAGGGCCATAACAAGATCAACACTACTTCAGCAGGGCCATATAACACAACACTACTTCAGCAGGGCCATATAACAACAACACTACTTCAGCAGGGCCATATACACCACACTTCAAGCATACCAAACACTACTTCAGCAGGGCCATATCACAACACACTACTCAGCAGGGCCATATAACAACACTACTTCAGCAGGGCCATATAACACAACACTACTTCAGCAGGGCCATATAACAAAACAACACTACTTCAGCAGGGCCATATAACAAGATACAACACTACTTCAGCAGGGCCATATAACAAGATACAACACTACTTCAGCAGGGCCATATAACAAGACAACACTACTTCAGCAGGGCCATATAACACAACACTACTTCAGCAGGGCCATATAACAAATCCAACACTACTTCAGCAGGGCCATATAACAGTACAACACTACTTCAGCAGGGCCATATAACAAGATCAACACTTCACAGCATAAACACAACACTACTTCAGCAGGGCCATATAACAAAATCCAACACTACTTCAGCAGAGCCATATAACACAACACTACTTCAGCAGGGCCATATAACACAACACTACTTCAGCAGGGCCATATAAAAAACAACACTACTTCAGCAGGGCCATATAACACAACACTATCAGCAGCCATAACACAACACTACTTCAGCAGGACCATATAACAAGACACTACTTCAGCAGGGCCATATAACACAACACTACTTCAGCAGGGCCATATAACACAACACTACTTCAGCAGGGCCATATAACACAACACTACTTCAGCAGGCCATATAACACAACACTACTTCAGCAAGGCCATATAACAACACTACTTCAGCAGCCAATAACAACCAACACTACTTCAGCAGGGCCGATATAACACAACACTACTTCAGCAGGGCCATATAACACAACACTACTTCAGCAGGGCCATATAACACAACACTACTACAGCAGGGTCATATAACACAACACTACTTCAGCAAGACCAAATAACAAGATCCAACACTACTTCAGCAGGGCCAAATAAGAAGATCCATTGGCCTTGCAAAATCACTCCTCCACGGAACTGTTGAAGAAGGGAGAAAGATGGGAAGAAGAAAAAAAAATGATGGACTGACAACATTGCAGACAGAGAAACCATTTGCGGAGATGAAAGCTTTTGTACACAGCCAACACAGCTGGATGAATCTGCTGAACAGTTCTTTAGTGCAGTGCCCCAGTGATTCTTCACGCTGTTGAAGATGAAGAAGAAGAGAAGAAGAAGAAGAAGAAGAAGAAGAAGAAGAAAGAAGAAGAAGAAGAAGAAGAAGAAGAAAGAAGAAGAAGAAGAAGAAGAGATGAAGACAGTGGTTAAACATGTAAAACACAAAGCAGGATATGCTAACTTTACGTAATCGAGAAACTGATACGCATGAAAGCATTCATATGACAAACATGATCAGTCATTACGTAGTATTAATGAAATGAAATTCAGAGGGTTAAGAACTAAGGTGGTTTAAATATTGTTATGTCTGAAATAAACGCCAGATATGGCCTATTTGTCTGCCTCCTCCCTTCCTCTCCTCTATCTCAACTATTCATCAACTGATTCAAATTAAATAACTGTTTATGTTTGTCAGTTGGGAAGCTTAACACTTAAACTACAAGACATTTTTAGGGTAAATATTGCGTGAAACATTTTAAAGAAAGAGGCGGGGAGGAGGGGGGCGAGCAAATGCGTAGGGTGTCTTGACTGTCTTACTTGTAATGTAATCTTTTTCACGCTTTTTTCCTCCCCCCCCCCCCCCCCCCCCTCAGTGACAGCTGCAGGAAATACAGCAATCACAGAACCATAGAATTGGTTGTCCCAAGCTCCCCGGGCTTCGTTACCTTGGCGAGTAGTTATATGTAAGTTTGATGGAAAGTGTCAATAGCTTGGCTCTGTTCTGTTACCTCAGCCCTCCCTGGGGTCTGGCTAAGCTCTGAAAGTATCGCCCACAGAATTGATGGAATTGTGTGTGTGTGTGTGTGTGTGTGTGTGTGTGTGTGTGTGTGTTTGTGTGTGTGTGTGTGTGTGTGTGTGTGTGTGTGTGTGTTGTTGTGTGGTGTTGTGTTTGTGTGTGTGTGTGTGTGGTGTGTGTGTTGTGTGTGTGTGTGTTGTGTGTGTGTGTGTGTGTGTGTGTGTGTGTGTGTGTGTGTGTGTGTTAGGTAATCATAGCACTCAGGGAGGTTACCTTTGTGCTCACCTTTTTTTTTTTTTTTTTTTTGTCCCGTTATTTACTACGCCACCTTAATGGCCACAGAATCTGGAACAGTTTTTATAGTGCAATGATGATGATGTTAATGAGGGTGATAATCATGATGCTATGGAGTTCCATCTAGGATTGAGACTGCGTGACAGGCTGTACTCTAGGGCTTACTATCATAACATATCCTGGCGTCAACCAGGCCCAAGAGATTCAGACACCTGTGGTGCTGGTCAGAAGATTTGAGCAATACCCTCAATGCTGCATCCGTGAAGTGGATGAGACTCGACTGTGTGGTCCCAGTCTTCCCAATGAGCCCATAGCACGCCCGACTCTTCTTACTTCTCCCTCAATTACGCTTCAGCTATCCTCAAATTAATTTTAATCAAATGTTAGTTGCAGTTGATGTTATCGGGAAGTTTAGCGCTGTTTTCGTTTGATTTTTTTTATTTCGGTATCGCATGAAACGTATTACAAAAACACAAAAGAGGTTTCTTTTTACCAGATAATTGCTGACAGATATGGGCTGAGCGCATATGGAGTTGTCCGATTGCAAAGAATCCTTCTTGAACTATCACGAAACATTCTCCAAACAAAGTCTTTGTCTTGGTCTTCTTGGTTTTAACCCTTTGATCTCCCGCACCCTGCTCCACCACAACATCCTGCATTGTCAACCATGCTAACAAAGCAAAACCTTAACCCTTTGACTCCTGCACCCTGTCCACCAACATCCTGCATTGTCAACTATGCTAACAAAGCAAAAACTTAACCCTTTGATTCCCTCACCCTATCCACCAACTTCCTGCAGGAATCGGGTGGATAGGCTGAGGGAATCAAAGGGTTAAGTTTTTGCAATTGGTAGACAGACTACGGGCGTCAAAGGGTTAATGTATATTACATTGTTGTTACTACCAGTGTTTCAGCTGTCTGGAATGTAACAGTGGTTTCAGCGTTCCTTCAATTACAGAACCATGAAGGTGGTTTTCCGGAACCTCTGAGCTTCATTACTCTGGCACAATAGTTTTACGGGAGTTTGGTGAAACTTGTGGGGGGGGGGGGGGGGGCTTGGCCTTCTTCTTGTTCTATCACCTTTTCCTGGGGTTCGGCAGAACTCTGCAAGTATTTCCAACAGAATAATGGAATTGCTAAGTGGCTTGGACTGCTGAAGTCATTGTTTTCTTTGTGAATCTTGTTTTTCGGTCAGTTTGTGTGTGTGTGTGTGTGTGTGTGTGTGTGTGTGTGTGTGTGTGTGTGTGTGTGTGTGTGTGTGTGTGGTGTGTG
>CM060310.1:64026870-64044370 GCA_030674185.1 Monoplex corrugatus
TTGCAGAAGGACAACGGGGGGGGGGGGGGGGGGGGGAGCAGTGTCATCAAAGACTAAGCTGACTCCACCAGAATGATGGAAACATTAAGATGAACTGCGGACAGGCCAGCTGTTAATGTTGCGGGCTGGGATTGAACTCGAGTTATCAGATCATGAGTCCACGGCTCTATGAAAAGAGCCAACCAGACCGCCAGGTGTACCACATTTGGGTCAAAAGTGAAGACCGTTTAGCAGCCATCAATGCATGCGTAAGTTTGTAAGTCATGATACTGATGTTAAAGACTCGTGCACCAAAAATAGTGCCTAAAATCATTTTATTCAAGAGGGTGTTTGTGTGTGAACAGCAATTTCTCATATTTTGTTTTCACTGTTATGATAATCTACCATTGTTCTGGCTTCTCGTCAAGTATTGTTTCATCTTATACCCCGTCAAGGTCACAGTGACTTGAAGATTACAAAATTAGGATTTTGTGTAATTTTTTTTTTTTTTTTTTTGGTATACAAAGGGAGATTTTTTAGATTGTTTGACAATATCCTCTCTCTGTCTCTCTATCTCAGTCTGTCTGTCTGTTTGTCTCTTTCTCCCTCTCTCTCCCCTCCTCCTCTCTCTCTCTCCCTCTCTCTCTCCCTCCCTCTCTCTCTCTCTCCCTCTCTCTCTCCCTCCCTCCCTCGTGTGTGTGCGTATATATATATATATATATATTATATTTGTGGTGTGTGTGTGTGTGTGTGTGTGTGTGTGTGTGTGTGTGTGTGTGTGTGTGCGTGAGCGTGTGTGTGCATGTGTGTGTGGGTACGTATGTGTGCGTTTTGTATCTCTGTGTGTGTGAGCCCGTGCGTGCATGTTCACGCGCGTGCTCGCGCTGTGTTCAATACGTTATTGTGTTTACAAACATCACTGAAATTTTAACGCAGTCTTTTCAAACAAAAGAAAGGAATAGAAAGAAACAACCAAAAAAGCCACTTTTTTCCCTTAGAGAAAGATCAATATCAACGAACACGCACAAACACTGGTTCATTGCTTTTTGAATGAACAAAGGATTTATTCTGTGTAGTATAACGTTATTTTGAACTTCCATCAGTCGACATGATCCAGTAGCAATCACTAGGCACAAAAACTGTTTTAAGTCATTGGTTTCTTCTGCCAGTCGATGTAGCGCTGTAGATACCGTAACACGGCTGTGTGACCTCCTGTGGGAATGTACCTCAGGACCTGGCCAGCTCACGGGTTTATGTGCAGGCTTAAGGCTTGTGCCATGATTACCATACCCATGGCGCCTGTGACATTAGTGCATATATGGAATTCGTTCCGAGCGCGGAGACGTGATTAGAAACTGAAACTGAAACTGAAACTAGAACTGTAGGAATGCTGGGGACTCTTTCTGTGTAAATAATATTCCATACCTTTTGGAAATAATGTGTCAGGAATGTCCTCTTTCTCTTGTACTCTGTACTTTTTTTCTGTCTTTTTTTTTATAATCTCTTTCTATTGCTTCTTCCTGTCTTTTTGCCCTGTTGGCCCATTTACCTGTGTTTGATCAAGAAATCTGTTCGTTATGTCTGTTATTGTCTGTTAACAAATTAATATGCTTTTAGACAAAGAAACATGTGCTCGGTTTGTGTGTGTGGTGGTGTGTGTGTGTGTGTGTTGTGTGTGTGTTGTGTGTATGTGTGATGTGTGTTGTGAATATGTGAATGCGGGTGTGCGTATATGTTTGTGCGTGCGTGCTTGCGAACGTGTGTGTGTGTATGTGTGTGTATGGGAGAGAGAAAGGAGAGAGAGAGAGAGAGAGAGAGAGAGTGTGTGTGTGTGTGTGTCTGGAGTGTGTGTGGTGTGTGCGTGCGTGCGATGTATGTGGCATGTATGTGTAGGCGTGCGATGCGATGTGTGCATGTGTGTGAGTGCGCGTGTGTGTGTGTGTGTGGTGTGGCGTGCTGCTGCGTGTGTATTTGTGTGTGTGTTGTGTGTGGTGTGTGGTGTGTGATGTGTGTGTGTGTGGTGTGTGTGTATGTGTGTGTGTGTGTGGTGTGGTGTGTGTGGTGTGTGTGTGTGTGTGTGTGTGTTTTGTGTGTGTATGTGTGACTTTTTCCTTTGCTGCGCCATCTTCTGCACTGGTCTTATGTCATTACCGCCGCACCTCTCCTGCTGGGCTGTCCAACACACCCCCTGACCCACCGACACAGAGGTCACCACGAGCTCTGTGGGCTAGACCACCATTCCGATGACAGGAGGGTCGTGGGTTCGACTCTCAACCAGGCCACAGTTTTAACGATTGAACAGTATAGATGGGGTTTGACATGTATTCATCACCATCATCATCACCAGGTGCCTTGCCGCATGGCGTTGGCGATCATGGACTTCCATCTGTGTCTATCTCTTGTTGCCCCAAGCATCTCCTCCACCCTCCTCGTCTTCAGCCACTCCGCAAGTCCGTCTAGCATTTTCTCCCTGGGTCTACCTGGTGCTCTCTTTCCCTTCAGCTTTCCCGTTGTGACCAGGTGCTCTAAATCCCCCGTCCTCATAAAATGGCCTTTAAATGTATTGACATGTATTGGCTCTACTTATCGCCGCCTCTGCCACTAACGCTATCGTGAAGCACTTATTGGTCTTTTGAGACGAGGCGCAGGCGCTGTCCAAAATCATTGATTATTAATTATTATTAATTATTGATTACTTAGTAATTAATTATTATTAACAAGAATACGTAAAGAGCTTGTCAGTAGTGCTTTGGTGGGTTTAATGCACATAACAGCAACGTGTACTCCCAAACTGGAATGCGAGAAAGGGAAATGTGTATTTTTTAGATAGAATAAAACAGACTTATTATATTTCCTGCAAAACCTGGACTTTTAGAGCGTACAAACGAAAAGAGTGAATACACGGAGTGACGAACTAAACAGCGTGTGATTAGATTCTGAGTCTTGAATTTGTCAAAATGTCAAATATGACTGATTCCTACAATGGATATGCGGGACTAAATATTTTTTACCGTTGTACGAAAGAAAACAAGACAAGGAACTCGATAAATCACAACACATCACAGGAAAATAATATGACATTGCACACTATGAATCTACACAATGATACGACACAATACAACACAACAACACGACACATAGCACAGTGCAACACGAAACAATGACACTTACACGATATAACACAAGTCAACACAGTAACACACTTGAAAATACACACACACACACACACACACACACACACACACACACACACACACACACACACACACACACACACACACACACACACACACATACACACACACACACACACACACACACACACATACACACACACAAATGTAACACAACTCGAAAACATTTCGAAACACAATACAACATAACACGTGTACGAACAAGGCAACAAGAAATCGCTACAAAATATGACCAGATCATGCAATTCAACGCATCAGAACAAACGCAACTTTGCTGCCGTTTAATGAAAATCAAAAAAGAAAGAACAAGATGAAAGCCGAAAAAAGAAACGTTGGCAATACGCAAAACAAAAACAACCACGAAGAAGAGAGACGAATGACTCGAAAACTTGAAGAAGACCTGCCGTCGACCTGCATGCAGTATCCATTTCAATGCCCATCAAAGCCTAATTTGTTCCATCGACAGCTAACTCCCCCTCCCACCAATCAATACCTGTTAGCCAGTCTTTGTCAACTTCCACAATCTAATTCACAACTCTTCCACCGTGTCTTGAGTTGCGGAGACAGAAGCCACAATGCCACTCACGTTCTGAGCACGAGGAACCGTCTGACAACACTGCCCGCACAGCCATTGGCGAAGCTCGTTCCGGAACCTGGCTCCTGTCAGACAGTACAGATAGAAATTGACAGCGGAATTGCAGAACAGGAGGATGGCCACGAAGCCTTGCAAGAAATAGTCCGCGCCGCTTTGCGCTGCCGCTCCTTCTGCTTCCACCGCTTCCTGAGGGGCGTCGAGATTTTGCGAGGAACTGACGATGAGGAGAACGAAGAGGGGCAGGTTGAGGACGATGAAGACGAAAGAAATCACCATGACGGTCACGGTCGTTGTTGAAGCTTTCTTCTCGCGCGCCTCCACTTGTTCCGAGCGACCACTCGCCGACAGGGACAGTTTGGCCTCTTGGACTGAACGAGTGAGTTTCCAGGCCAGGATTCCGTTACTGAGGATCAGACAGAGGAACGGGAGGAGAGCAAAGGTGACGATCTCCACGTAGGCCCACAGGTCAGCATTGAAGCGGTAATAAGAATAAGATCCATGCCCACAAATACCCGTACTTCCGTTTCCGGCGCCAACGACGTCATATCCGTAAGGAACGTGACCTAGAAGCAGAACTGACAACACAACAATGGCGGCGGTGACGGCCTTGGTGGTGGTGCGCGTGCACAGAACGCGAACCCTGTGAGGCCACAGGACGGAGATGGCTCTCTGTAAGGTCAAGGCCACAAGGAGGTAGGTGGAGGTGTTCCAGGCGATCCCATTGATCCACATGCCCACCTTGCACGTAACACTGTGCCACGCATACACGTCCACATACCAGACCTGTAAGCAGTAGAATAGGAACAGGCAGCGTATATCAATAAATACTAGGTAACTGATAAAATCAGCAAGTACCAATACATAACGGTAGCATCCTAGCATTCTAGGGGCATATCAATAAATATTAAGTAACTGATTACATCAGTAAATACCAATACGTAAATGTAGCATCCTAGCATTCTTCTCGTAAGTAAACTAGTACCATTATGTAAAGGTAGCATCATAGTATTCTAGGAGAATCCAGGAGTCATGACCTGGATGGGGCCCGGCCCCCTTAGAGTGTCAGGAATTAAGGACCGCAACACTTGCTTGACGGGGGGTTCTCCTCTGAGGATGTTCCGCTGTCTAGCTCTCCCCAGAGTTCCTTACTACCAACATATAGAGAAACAATGATGATGATAGTGATGATGATGGCTTCTCCCGTCAATCCGAGACCTACCTGGAAGGACATGTTCTGCTACAGGCACTGCATGGGAAGGAGTCCTGCAGCTTTGAGTTTTGCTTCCGATTGTCTGTCTTCTGTTAAGTAGCGACTCATCTGCGATGTTCCAGTGTAACGCAGAGCACTGCTGTCTCTCTTATCTTTTAGATACAGTTGTCTTTCATACAGATGATGTGCGATGTCTATTGAAGCGCTGTACGTCTGTCTAACACAGCTGGCTAACAGTTTTAAAGTATACGAGGTGTGTGTGTGAGCAAGCAACAGATTTCAATAAACACTGTCTTGTGATCTGTTTCACAATTTGTGAAGTTTCGAGGATGTGTGTGAGCAAAAATAGGTGTCAATAACCATTATACAGCGCTGCATTTTCACATATTCAACCTGGGCAAAACGACTAAAGCGTGATTGTGAATATCAAACACGATTCTGTGTCACGAATGTCCACCTGTAAATGTGAGAACCCAACTAAACAGTACTTTGAAAAAAATACATATTACTGTTTCACGACCATACACCTGTAACCATAAGACCACTCACATTATACTCGCACGCACGCGCGCGCGCGCACACACACACACACACACACACACACACACACACACACACACACACACACACACGAACACACACACACACACACACACACACACACACACACACACACACACACACAAAACACACACACACACATACACACTCACGACTAGCCAGGTTTGTCTATTCCCCGCATCACATCATAATTATCCACATGGACACATTTTTTTAACGATACTAAGAAATGACATGAACGACAAGTCTGCATAGGCCACTCATGGGTTTATGTGCAGGCTTAACGCTTGTGCCACGATCACCATACACATGGCACCTGTGACGTCAGTGCATATAGAATTCGTTCCGAGCACGAAGACGTCATCTTGAGAAACTGAAACTGCATTGCACTAAGCCTGCTGACAGGATTCATATCAAACCCAGGTAGATGGAGATTGTTAGCCTTATCTCAAGGCAGTCGATCTAGAAGAAGGAAAACATAAATGTGACCTCCCACCACGAAATCAGTCTTAACTCGCAGTCAGTGGAACAGCACACGGAGCTGAAAAGGTGACTGAGGGTCTATCTGGGGTGTTTTGACTTTTTATCAAAATTGATTTCTGTAGACTATAATCTGTCCCCACACAAATTTTTTTCTTGAAAAAATATTATTAATGAATTTTAATGTGGTATTTCAATGCACTGATCGCAGCAGAAAGAACGCAATTTCCTACCAAAAGTACCTATTTTTGTCTCTTATTACAAACCGTAACCTGTGCAGTACCCGGACATGTAATATACTGACGGAAAGCTCTTTGGTGTACCTTTCAGATAATGACAGTGAAAATTAGAAACAACCTGGGTCAAAGCCACCAAATAAAGAAATTTAAGGAAATGTGTAGGACAGCACACAAAAACTTTAGAGGCCGTTTTCTCAAAATGGCCGTCATACAACTTAATGACTTTAAACATACATAACTTCTACTTTTTTTTAGTACAAGCTTTATTCAAGTACCAACATAATCAGCAAAATGTACACTTTCCAGTGATATGTATATCCCAAAATACCCAAGATACTAGTTAAGACTGATTTCGTGGTGGGAGGTCACAAATTTGAAAGCCCCACGAAGTGTCCCACCAATACGCTTGTGCCCCCAAGGGAGATTCTTGTGTCAGAGGCTGGGAGACGAATATTCCGAACAACAAAGCCACACAACTGCTGAGGTCGTTCTGCACGTGGCAATCGCTGCACCTGCGTAACCGAGCTTTCAGTATGTGAGAGAGTGGCAGGAAGACTGTAGGCGTCCTCCACACTATGTACATTCTGAATGATGGTCTGACATACGATGCCTGTTGAAAAACATACGTTTCCAGAATCGGTCTTGTATCAGTTTCAGTTTCAGTTTCACTTTCTCAATATGACGTCTCTGCGCTCGGAATGAATTCCATACGCACTAACGTCACTGGTTCCATGTGATGGAGAAGATCCACAATGATCACGGCACAAGCCTTGAACCTGCACATAACCCCACGAGCTGGCCTGGTCCTGAGGTATTAACTAGATAGTCCCATAACCCTGAGGTCGTAGGGGAGTGAGTTGGCAGGGACCACACGTGCAGGCCCCACAGCAGATGATGAGGACCAGTGTGTCCATTCATTTGTCAGATTGACGAGAGAGTGCATCACCACCATCATCAGAAATAACGACTCTAATTTGTTTGGTAGGCAGATCAACACAGACATAGAGAATGGAAGGAAAAAGCGATAATGGTGAAACATGTGGCTCTTCCAAACTTTTGCCCTAGTGATTCCTTGACAGACTACAGTGTACCCCCCCCCCCCCACTCCGAAATTTGATAAAGATCCACAAACGAAGGGCTGAGAAAATATTGTAAATCTCTCTCTCTCTCTCTCTCTCTCTCTCTCTCTCTCTCTCTCTCTCTCTCTCTCTCGCGTCTCTCTCTGTCTCCGTCTCTCTCTTTGTCTCTCTCTGTCTCATCACTCTCTCTTCTCTCTCTCTCTCTCTCTCTCTCTTCTGTCTGTTTGTCTCTCACAAAAGTACTACTATTACCACTACTACCACTACTGCCACTACTACTACTTTTTCTTCAACTACTACTGCAGTTGTAGTTGCTGCTGCTGCTAGTATTGGCACTGCTTCATCCTACCTCCACTCTACAGAAGCAGGTAAAAGGTGTTTTCCATTTAACCTGCATTGTAGATTAAAAGTGGAAAACAGTTCAGCTACTGCTGCTATTACTACTGCTGCTACTGCTGCTATGCTGTGCTGCTGCTACTACTACTACTACTTCTACTACTACTACTACTGCTACTACTACTACTACTCTACTACTACTACTGCTGCTGCAACTACTACTATTACTGCTGCTCTACTATTACTACTATTACTGCCTTACTACTACTTTTTCTTCAACTACTACTACTTCAACTACTGCTGATGATACTACTACCACTACTACTACAACAACAACATCTACTGCTACTATACTACTTCTGCTGCTGCTGCTGCTGTTGCTGCTGCTGCTGCTGTGCTGCTGCTGCTGCTGCCACTTCTACTATTACTATTACTACTGTTGCTGCTACTGTTACTGCTGCCACTACTGCTACGACCACTACGACTACTACTACCACTACTGTTGCTGCTACTGCTGCTGCTACTACTGCTGCTGCTACTATACTACTACTACTGCTATTACTGCTACTACTACTACCATGTCTGCTACTACTACTACTGCATTACTGCTCTCTACTACTATTACTACTACTGCTGCTGCTGCTGCTACTACTACAACTGCTGCTGCTACTACTACTACTACTTCAACTATTACTGCTGTGTTAACGTATCGCGTAAATTCGTTGTCAAATTAGTCGTATTCGTTAACCTATCGTAAGGATTGACTGTGTCTCATTGCATTCCAATCCAGACGATAACGAAATCGTTCGCGAACTTTGAATGAAGGCTCAGTCAGCGACTTTTGCATTGCCTGTGAACAAAACAACGTCAGTGGTCGCAACAACAACAACAACAACAACAACAACAACAACAACAAATCATATAAAGTAAAAACAAAACTCTATATTACTCTCTCTCTCTCTCTCTCTCCCTCTCTCACACACACACACACAGCGCACACACATACACACACACACACACGCTCATACGCACACACACACACATACACGCACAGAGAGAGAGAGAGAGAGAGAGAGAGCTCTCCGGTTAAAACAAAATATTTACTATATCTGCTTTCTTTTCATTCCAATTCATTTCTTCGTGGATTACATAGCTCATTAGAGCACTTTTTGAGCGTACCATTCGTGACATTCTAAATAATAGTTTATTTCACTAGTTCCATAGAAACAGTAGTATTATTGTCTTCCTTGTTAGCGGGGCTAAGATAAGCCATGGATTTGAATTGATGCTCAGCCTATGCTGTGTACTGTTGATGTACTGACATCTCATGCATTTCATTAACTACAGTTTTGTTTAAACGAAAAGACTGAAAGAAATGGAACAGCTTATAGACACGGCACTAAAATCAGTTAAACCGATGGATTCTCACGACTTAGAGAAAAAGCAAAAAACAAACAAAAACAAACAAACAAAAAGCAAAAAACAAAAACAAAAACAAAACGAAACCAAAAAAGAATCAGAACGCGTATTCAATATAACAAAACAAGACAGCACAAATTTTCGGTCGGCTGGCTTTTGTCAAACATAAACAAATGACAACAAAGAATAAATGATAACCACCTGCCATTTTCTTCTGCCTGATGCTACGTTTGGGGGTGTTTCTACTATGTGTGTGTGTGTGTGTGTGTGTGTGTGTGTGTGTGTGCTGCGTGCGTGTGTGTGTGTGTGTGTGCGTGCGTGTGCGTGTGTGTGTGTGTGTGTATGCGTGTGTGTGTGCGTGTGTGTGTGCGTATGCGTGTGTGTCCTTTGCTTTCTGTCATTTCTTCCTTTCATTTTCTGCCTTGCTGGTCCATTAAACCTGTATGTGTTCGATAAAGTCTTACGTACTTTCTCCTAGGATCGATAATTGGGTACATGTATTAAGTGCACATTTTTCTGTAGGGAAATAATCATGCGAAGCAATTTTAGGTAATTTAGGCCCGTTTTGAGACATGTTTTAGTGTCCTTAGTTATGTTTGATTTTGTATTCAGGTTTTTTTTTGTTTTTTAAATCCCCTGATAAATTGGACGGAGTGGTCAACGCCAGGGGCATCCCCTTAGATTATGTGCACGAATCATTGACATGTGTACTAAATTTCCTTTTCCTTTTTTTTTTTTTCTTGTTGAAGTATTGTGTATGTTTTGAAACAGTTATAGCTTTGATATGGTTCTACGCAGTCGACTGGGATTTAAACAAAACTAACAAAAATAACAATAACAATAAAAAACTAAGTAACATAACTCTTGAGAGTCACGGAGTTATCTCCCATGTAGAATTTCTCAAACCCAACACAGTTTGCGCTACCCATTCAGCTAGCATAGTCGCAGCCACAAAGCATAAAGTGGTAAGCTCAGGAATGTTCTGAGCTTAGCACTTTATGCTTTGTGGCTGCGTCTATGCTAGCTGAATTATTTTTTAAGGAATGTTCTGAGCTTACCACTTTATGCTTTGTGGCTGCGACTATGCTAGCTGAATGGGTAGTGCAAACTGTGTTGGGTTTGAGAAATTCTACATGGGAGATAACTCCGTGACTCTCAAGATTATGTTACTTAATTGATATTTAAAATTCTCCCTGCTTCCCTCTTATTTCCTTTAATAACAATAACAGTTTACCTCCAAGAGCCAATATCGGAAGAGACCGGCGTACAGAAACACTAGGTCGGACACGGCCAAGGCCTGCAGGTACACATGGATTGCAGATCCCCCTCCTGGTTTGCCCCGTCTTCCTCCTCCTCCTCCTCCCCCTGCCCCTCCAGAGTCCACACGCCTCAGAACAACCACGTTGAGCACGTTGCCGAAGGTCCCCGTGAGCAGGATGAGGGGTGGCCACACTCTCCACATCCATGTGGTCAGGACGAAGGCCAGGCCTTGAGACTGCAGGATGGGGCTTGTTGTGGAGGTGTTAGAGCTGTGAAAAGTACCACCACCACTACCATCGTCATCATCGTCGTCATCATCATTGTCGTCATCGTCGTCCTCCTCCTCCTCCTCATCGTCATTGTCATCGTCGTCATTGTCATCATCATTAACATCGTCATCATCGTTGTCGTCGTCGACGTCATCACTATCGTCGTCATCATCATCACCGTCGTCATTGTCGTCGTGTCATCATCATCATCATCATCGTCGTCGTCATTGTCATCGTCGTCGTCATCATCATTATCATCATCATCATCGTTGTCGTCGTCGTCGTCATGTCTTTGTCGTTGTCTTTATGGTCGTCATCATCATCACAGTCTATGACGATTATTACGCTATCATTTGTACCACCATTGTTCTTGTAAAAAAAATCTATAAATCCGTTCTGCATTTTTTCATAAACTGTTTTGTTCAGAGACCTTGCGTACACACACACACACACATACACCACACACACACACACACACACACACACACATACAACAACACAACAACAACGCGCCATCACCACACACCACACACATCACACACACACACCACACACCACACCACACACACACACACACTACACACACACACACACACACACACACACATCACACACACACCCAACACACACACACTCACAACCACCACACACACACAACACACACACACACACACACACACACACACACACACACACCACACACACACACACACTCCAGTCTATTTCTGGGTCAACACTGTTTTGTTCTTGATCCAGTTAGTTACCCACTGGAGACTTGGTATTCAAAGACAAGCAAAGGTGTGAACTCAGCCGCTCCACGAGTTTGTAGTTAGTAGGAGGTCAAGAGAGAGTCGTCAAAATCGGACAATACCATATGCGCTTTACCATAATATACTAGCAGTTGCCTGGCAGATCCTATGAGCTCGCGCATGCTGGCATGATCTTAAATATAGGGGTGGGGTGGGGGATTGAGACCTATGAAGCATTAAGTTGACATCACCAGAATGATTGAAACATGAAGATAGGCAACGAACAGGCCAGCTTTTAAGGTTTTAAGGTTTGGATTAAACTTGAGATATCAGAAATCCAAAGCAAGTGCGAGAACCCGCGTTGAAGCAAACAGGAGCACAAAAAAAAAAAAAACATACACAAAAAAACGAAAAAAGAATCAGAACGCGTGGAGCGTGTGGCCTACTAGTTAAAACACAAGACAAGACAGCGCAAATTTTCGGCCAGTTCAAGCGTGAACGTAAAACCACAAACACAACAACAACAAAGATCAAACAACAAATACAAACACTAGAAGAAAAAGTAGTAACACTTCCCTGTCATTTTCTTCCCCTGGACCGAAGCAGCAGGAAAGTTTTACTCACTTTCTCCTAATATTTTTTTTATTTGTTGTTTGATGTTTCGTTTTGTGTGGTTTTACGTTTACGCTTGAGAAAGGCCAGTTGGCCGAAAATTTGCGCCTGTCTTGTCTGGTTGTATTAAATACGCGTTCTGATTCTTTTTTCGTGGCTTTCTGGTTTGAGATATTATATGTTCTGAGCTTGCCGCTTTATGCTTTGTGGCTACGTCTATGCTAGCTGAATGGGTAGCGCAAACTGTGTTGGGTTTGAGAAATTCTACATGGGAGATAACTCCGTGATTCTCAAGAGTTATGTTACTTAGTTGATATTTAAAATTCTCCCTGCTTCCCTCTTATTTCCTTTGGTATTGAGATATTAAAAGTTCTGAATCCACGACTCTAGTAAAAGAATCAATCAGCACTGCGCTGAAAACTTCACAAACTCACACAGAGAGGGTTATACAGTGATGTAGACGTTGAATAGAAACATTGACAACTAAAATACTGGCTGTGGAGCGTGTGGCCTACTGGTTAAAACACTAGCGTAGAGTACGGCAGCCACAGGTTTAAATGACGGAATCAGACGCGAATTTCTTTCTCTCTCTGTCTCTGTCTATCTGACTGTCTGTCTGTCTGTCTGTCTCCCTCTCTCTCTGTCTCTTTCTCTCTCTCTCTTTCACACTCTCTCACTCACTCTTTCTTACACACACACACACACACACTCTCTTTGTCTGTCTGTCTGACGTCTGTCTCTCACTCTCACTGTCTTTTATTGTTCTCACTCATTCACTCTCTCTCTCACTCTTACTCTCTCTTTCTCTCTGTCTGTCTCTCTCTGTCTCTTTCTCACTCTCTTACACACATACTCTGTCTGTCTGTCTGTCTGTCTTCTCTCTTCTCTCTTCTCTCTCTCTCTCTCTCTCTGTGTCTGTTTGTCTCTTTCACTCTCACTCTCAGTGTCTTTCACTCTTTCACTCTCTCTCACTCTCACTCTCTCTCTTACTCTGTCTCTCACTCTCTCTCTCTCATCCTCTCTCTCTTTCTTCCTCCCTCCCTCTCTCTCTCTCTCTTTCTCTTTCGTTCGCCCTATTCACTTGATGTCAAAGTGGTGACTTAAGAAACGACAAACCGAGGTTCTTTGTTACCCACTGGGGACTTGCAGTTACATGTACACACAGACAGCAGGCATAGACTCAGTCGATACTGGAGGAAAAGCCATCACAGACAGACAGACAGACAGAGGGATACACAGAGATAAGGACGCTGAATAGAAACGGTGACATACAATAGATAAGCTGTCATTCACACTCCTGCCGTCACAGCGACAATAGACACTTTTTACAGTTAGACGTACAGTGTTGCAGAGAGTACATACAAACGTACGCATGAGCGCACGCTTTCTGTCTCTGTCTCTGTCTCTCTGTCTCTGTCTCTCTGTCTCTCTTTCTGTCTTTGCCTTTCTCTTTCTCTCTCTCTTCTCTCTTCCTCTCTCTTTCTCTCATTCTCTCATTCTCTCTCTCTTACTTTCTTTGGTTGTCTCTCTCTCTCTCTCTTTCTCTCTCTCCTTCTTTCTCTCTCTTACTCTCTGTCTGTCTTTCTCTCTCTCTTTCTGTTTCTTTCTCTCATTCTCTCTCTCTTTCTCGCACGTTCTCTTGCATTTTCTCTCTCTCTCTCTCTCTCTCCTTTCACTCTCTCTCTTTCTTTCTTTCTCTCTCTCTCTTTCTCTCTCTCTCTCCCTCTCTTTGTCTCTGTCTCTGTTTCTCTCTCTTTCTGTCTTTTTCTTTCTCTCTCTCTCTCTCTCTCTCTTTCTCTCACCCTCTCCATCTCTGTCTCTGTCTTTGTCTCTCTGTCTCTGTCTGTCTCTCTGTCCTGTCTGTCTGTCTGTCTGTCTGTCTGTCTCTTTCATGTGCCCTATTCGCTTGATCTCAAGTGATGGCTGAGATGCTAGTCTTTCAGAAGAAACGACGAACCCAGGTTCTTTGTTACCTTCAGGGGACTTGCAGTTACACACAGACACAGGCATAGACTCAGTCGATACTGGAGGGAAAGCCACACAGTCTGACAGACAGAGGGATACACAGAGATAGGGACGCTGAATAGAAACGGTGACATACAATAGATAAGCTGTCATTCACATTCCTGCCGTCACAGCGACAATAGACACTTTTTACAATTAGACGTACAGTGTTGCAGAGAGTACATACAAACGTACGCATGAGCGACCGCTTTCTGTCTCGTTCTGTCTCTCTGTCCCGCTTTGCCTTCTTCTCTCTCCTCTCTCTGTTTCTCTCTTCTCTTTCTCTCCTCTCTCTTCTCTTCTTCTCTCATCTTCTCTCTTCCTCTTTCTCTCACTTCTCATTCTCCCTTCTTCTCTCTCTCTTCTCTTTTTCTCTCTCTCTTTCTCTTTTCTCTCTCTCTTTCTCTCTGTCTCTGTCTCTCTTTCTCACCCTCTTTCTCTCTCTCTTCTCTTGTTTCTCTCTCTCTCTCTTTTTCTCTCTCTCTCTCTTTTCTCTCTCCTCTCTCTTTCTCTCTCTCTCTTCTCTCTCTCTTCCTCTCTCTATCCTACTCTTCTCTTTCTCTCTCTCCTCTTCTTCTCTCTCTTCTCTTTCCTCTCTCTCTCTCTTCTCTTTCCTGTCTCTTTCTCTCTTCTCTCTCTTCTCTTTCTCTCTCTCTCTCTCTTCTCTTTCTTCTCTTCTCTCTGTCTCTTCCCTCTCTCTCTCTCTTCTCTCTCTCTCTCTCTCCTCTCTCTCTCTCTCTCTCACGCAGATGTCATGCACACAAAATGGCGTAGGTCTGTGGTATTTCACAACAGGGGACAAACGTCAATTTTTTTTAAAGATATCAAATTATTGTGATTGTTGAAAGTGGCATGAAATTTCATTTCCAGTGATCTATAAATGAAGTGTCTAGGACCAGAGCTGTAGACGTTGTGGCCAATTGAAGTGGCACATATGCGTAATTGCTTGTTTTGAGGAAAATAGGGGGGGGGGGGGAGTTTGAGAACTTTCATTGTCATGCTATTACTAAGAATGTTCATTTGTGAAATCTGATGGGATTATTTTAAACTACTGTGGGCAATACTGGGAACACAACGTCATAAGATTCAAAATTATGTTTGAAATGTTCAGGTTTCATGGGGGAGGGGGTGTGTGAAATGTGGCTGTGGTGTGAAATCTGCCATAAATTCTGGGTATTATGTATAGAACATGGCTGAGGGCAAATCATTATGATTTCATTCATTCGTTCATTCATTCATTCGCTCATTCATTCATTCATTCATTCATTCATTCATTCATTCATTCATTCATTCATTCATTCATCCATTCATGCATGCATTCATTCATCTATCTATGGTGACGTGGGCGATAGTCAGGTGGCTAAGACACTGGTCTTGGAAAGGTTGGGTTGGAACGTGTTTGGATATCTCCTGTTGAATAAATGATGTAGATTTTTTTCAATCGCCTTGTGGGAAAACGATGAAGAATTTTTTTCCCCGTTGTTCCATGTCAGCATATGTGTGTACCGTCTACTGCCTGAATCCCAGTTGTGTGTACCGTCTACTGCCTGAATCCCAATTGTGTGTACACGCACGCAGAACATCACATAGCCACGTCAAAGATTTTTGTAGACCATGTCAGTATTTTACAGTTAATTAATGGAAACACTTTCATGCAAGACCCAAAACAAGTGCGACTGCCCGCGCCCAAGCAAACAGGAACCAGAAGAACAAGCAAACCAAAGTGAACGCGTATTCAACACAACAAGACAAGACAAGCGCAAATTTTCGGCCAACCAGCCTTTGTCAAGCGCGACTGCACGGTCACAAACAGACCACAAACAACACCAAACAACGGATAATAAAAAGAGGACTAAAAACTTCCCTGCGCCTCGTCCAGTGGATTAAAAAGGGACCAGAATAGAATCAGAACGCGTATTTAATACAAGACAGGCGCAAATTTGGCCTTTGTCAAGCGTGAATGTCAGATCATAAACAAACACCAGATACAAAATTAGGAGAAAAAGACTGAAACTTCCCTGCTGCTTCGTCCAGTGGGAGAAGAGTACTTGATAGAGGCCGGTTGGCCGAAAATTTGCGCTTGTCTTGTCTTGTTGTGTTGGAATACGCGTTCACTTTGGTTTGTTTGTTCTTCTGGTTCCTGTTTACTTTCATGCAAGTCCACGAAAATGGAGTATGACTTGTTGGAAGGATCAAAATATGATTTTGCTTAAAGAGCATACACGTAAAAGCCTACCCCATACCAGTCAGTGTAGGAGTTGCGATCCAAAAGCCCATTCGTTACAAGTGCACTTTTGAGTCGCAGCCAAAACACCACCCGACACAAGGGCTCCAGGCAGTTACTGCCATAAGGCCCACTAGATACAAATGTTGGAGGGAGTATCGGCGAAAAAAAACAAACATTCGAATTGAATGCTTGAAGGAAAGCAGCCCAAAAGCCCACTCGATTCGAGTGTTCGAGGGAATAGCGTCCAAAAATCCCACTCGATACAAATGCTCGAAGGAATTGCAAGCAAATATCCCACTGGATACGAGTGTTCGAGAGAGTAGCGGCCTAAAATCCCACTCGGCACGAGTGCTTGAAAGAGTTGCAACCAAAAATCCCGCTCGATACAAATGCTCGAAGGAGTAACGACCAAAAATCCTACTCGGTACGAGTGCTCAAGGGAGTAACGGCCAAAAATCCCACACGATACAGATGCTTGAGGGACTTGCGACCAAAAACCCCACTCAATACAAATGCTGGAAGGAATAACGGCCAAAATCCCACACGATACAAATGCTCGAGGGACTTGCAACCAAAAACCTCACTCAATACAACTGCTCGAAGGAGTAACGGCCAAAAATCCCACTCGGTAGGAGTGCTCAAGGGAGTAACGGCCAAAAAATCCCACTCGATACAAATGCTCGAGGGACTTGCAACCAAAAACCTCACTCAATACAACTGCTCGAAGGAGTAACGGCCAAAAATCCCACTCGGTAGGAGTGCTCAAGGGAGTAACGGCCAAAAAATCCCACTCGATACAAATGCTCGAGGACTTGCAACCAAAACCTCACTCAATACAACTGCTCGAAGGAGTAACGCCAAAAATCCCACTCGGTAGGAGTGCTCAAGGGAGTAACGGCCAAAAAATCCCACTCGATACAAATGCTCGAGGGACTTGCAGCAAAACAAATCTTACTTGATACACACGTTCGAGGGAGTAGCGGCCAAAACGCCACACTTTAGAAGTGCTCGTGGTTATAGCACTCAAAAGCCCATCGATATAGGCTCGTCTTACTGCAGTCAAGGAAGAAAAAATGATAATAAAATGGGGATGTTACCATGTAATAAGGAATTGGAATAATGAAGACAGTAACTTAAAAGAATCTACGTAATTCAGTTTCAAAAATTTTCATAAAGAGTATGTTATAAAAACACGCTCGCACATGCACTCACCACATTCACCTACACACACACACACACACACACACACACACACACACACACACACACACACACACACACACACAC
>CM060310.1:64049370-64054370 GCA_030674185.1 Monoplex corrugatus
ATAAATGGGTGTTTCCTTGAGGTAAATGCTGATAGATTGTCATATAGCCCAAGGAGAGGGATAGAAGGGTGTTTCCCCAAGGCAAATGCCATAGAATGTCACATTATCATTATTGTTATTATTTTCAATAGTAGTAGTAGTAGTAGTAGTAGTAATATGAGAAAATTCACGAAACGATGTAAATAGGAAGGAGAACGTTAGTATGGTTTACCCATACTGTAGTTGTTGTTGTTGCTGCTGCTGTTGTTGTTGTTGCTGTTGTTGTTGCTGTCGGTGGTGGTATTACTGTTGCTGTTGATGTTATTTCTGCTGTTGTTCTTCTTCTTTTTTTTCCAAATATCCATCCCTGACAGCCAGTGTCTGATTTGGAAATACCTCTCCACATAAGACAGTTATTCCAGAAATGAATTTTATCTGAATTCGTTCAGGAGTTAATCACATCACCACACTCAGCCAGTTTGGTATCAAGGGTTACCCACCAAAATTGTGTATCTCAAAAGACATAAGGAATGCAGGCACACCAGTATGACAGGTCGCCTTCATAGTGCTCTCCATCCAGATTCCTTGAGCCTGCACAAAACGCTACGCACAGTCAAAAGTCAAAAACTTTGCGCACAGACAAAGTCTGAAAATGGAAGCAGGTAGGGGCAAACACTGAGCTGTTACACACAAAGTCTGAAAATGGAAGCAGGTAAGGGTAAACACTAAGCCGTTACGGACAGACAAAGCCTGAAAATGGAAACAGGTAGGGGTAAACACTAAGCCGTTACGCTCAGACTAAAGCCTGAAAATGGAAACAGGTAGGGGTAAACACTGAGCTGTTACGCACAAAGTCTGAAAATGGAAACAGGAAGGGGTAAACACTAAGCCGTTACGGACAGACAAAGCCTGAAAATGGAAACAGGTAGGGGTAAACACTAAGCCGTTACGCTCAGACTAAAGCCTGAAAATGGAAACAGGTAGGGGTAAACACTAAGCCGTTACGCTCAGACTAAAGCCTGAAAATGGAAACAGGTAGGGGTAAACACTAAGCTGCTACGCTCAGACAAAGCCTGAAAATGGAAACAGGTAGGGGTAAACACTAAGCCGTTACGCTCAGACAAAGCCTGAAAATGGAAGCAGGTAGGGGTAAACATTTAGCCGCTACGCTCAGACAAAGCCTGAAAATGGAAACAGGTAGGGGTAAACACTAAGCTGTTACGCTCAGACAAAGCCTGAAAATGGAAGCAGGTAGGGGTAAACATTAAGCCGTTACGCTCAGACAAAGCCTGAAAATGGAAACAGGTAGGGGTAAACATTAAGCCGTTACGCTCAGACAAAGCCTGAAAATGGAAGCAGGTAGGAGTAAACACTAAGCCGCTACGCTCAGACAAAGCCTGAAAATGGAAACAGGTAGGGGTAAACACTAAGCTGTTACGCACGAACAAAGTCTGAAAATGGAAACAGGTAGGGGTAAATACTAAACCGTTACGCTCAGACAAAGCCTGAAAATGGAAGCAGGTAGGGGTAAACACTAAACCGTTACCAGAAAAAAAACACGGAAGAAGAATATGAACGCGTATTTAATACAACAAAACAAGACAGGCGCAACTTTTCGGCCAACTGGCCTTTGTCAAGCGTAAGATTACAAACAAACTAACAGTAGATACAAAAAATTTGAGAAAAAGACTGAAACTTCCCTGCTGCTGTCTTCAGTGAGAGAAAAGGAACTAAACCGTTACGCTCAGACAAAGCCTGAAAACGGAAGCAGGTAAGGGTAAACAGTAAGCCGTTACGCACAGACAACGTCTGAAAATGGAAACAGGTAGCGGAAAAAACTAAACTGACACCATCAGTAGGATTAGAGCATTTCAAGATGGGTAGCTCTGGGTTTTTTTTTATGTTTCGACAGAAATTAAACTCCAATCGTCCGACATCCGATGTAGGTCCATGGGCTGTATAAACTGAACCAGCCAACCAGCTTTAAGTATTGTAGTTTTCGGTTTTATGTTGCCTTTCTGAATGTCTTGTCTTTTTTCTCTTGACTTGATCGATGAGTCAGGAAGTGGAGTCCTTTTATCAAGGACTACCATTTCGTGAGGCTGGCAGGCTAAACTTCTGTTTTTTGTGTGCATGAACTACAAACACTTAGCGTTTACCCTGAGACGATATCCCGGCCCATGAAGGTTTATATTGGCCAGAGCAGCATAGTTATTCGTATCTGAGTCAAAGTAACTGCTAGCACTCGAGCAAAAAGGAACTATAAACACTTGAAGAAAGAAAAACGAGGAAGCCTATTTATCGGCGAAATAAAACAGACGCAAATGTTTCACCAAACCGGCCTTTAAGTCAAAGTAACTGCCAGCGTTTAAGCAGATAGGAACCAGAAATATACGCGCGCGCGCGCGCGCGCGCACACACACACACACACACACACACGGCGACAGAGAGAGAGAGAAAGAGAAAGACAGACTGACAGACACAGAGAGACAGACAGACAGACAGAAACAGAGAGAGACAGAGACAGAGAGACAGAGACAGAGAGACAGATAGATAGACAGACAGACAGACAGACAGAGACAGAGAGAGACAGAGACAGAAATACAGAGAGAGAGACAGACAGACAGAGACAGAGGCAGTCAGAGACAGACACACAGACAGACAGAGAGAGACAGAGAGAGAGAGACAAAGACAGAGAGACAGAGACAGAGAGACAGACAAACAGACCGACAGACAGACAGAGACAGAGAGACAGACAGACAGACAGACAGACCGACAGACAGACAGAGACAGAGAGTCAGAAAGCGTACTTAATATACCAAACAATACAGGCGTAAATATCCAGCCAACTAGCCTTTGTCAATCGTATACCAAGGACAACAAAGAACAAACACACAACACTTAGTGGGAGAAACAGTAGAGGACTTCTCTGACGTTGGCTTGAGCAGGAGAAAAATGACAAGTTTTGTATGTTAAATCTTTCTTGTCTTTCGTAACATGCTTGACAAAGGCCAGTTAGCCAACAGTTTGCGCCTGTCTTGTTTAGTTAGATACACATTTTGATTTTGATTTTGTGTGTGTATTTCTGGTTCCGAATGGTTTTTATCAGTTGTACATAAAAGACAAACAAATAGACAAAGTTTCGAGAGTAAAGTCAAAAAGGACACAACAAGCAACATCCCCTAGAGGCGAATTTCTAACTCTAATGAATTAAGTTGTTTAACCCTTTGACTCCCACCCTGTACACCAGCATTCTGCCTTGTCAACCATGTTAGAGACAACCAAAAACTTAACCCTTTAATTCCCTTACCCAATCCACCAGCTTCCCGCAGGAAGATGGTGGATAGAGTAAGGAAATCAAAGGGTACGTTTTTGTAGTTGGTAGATATGGGAGTCAAAAAGATATAAAAAAAGAAGTATAAAGGAAATGACTGCAATTCCCAATTCCTCGAGCATGTCTTTACAAGAGATCAATAGATTTCACCTGATATGATTTTACGTCTGAGTATGTTTTTCTTTAATTGCATTTCAGACTTGTAAGGTTAACAATGAGCACGGTTTTTAACTGTTGTCTTGTATCTTGTCCTGGTTGTCGTTTTCGACGTGGTGCTAGCCCTGATATGCCTCCAGTAGTCGGCTGGGCTATAAGCAATATGAGCAACTTATCGAGTTATTTTTTTGTTGTAAACTTGATTTTATTCATTTTCAGATTGATAGCATTTACAAACATCTTGAAATGTATACAATGCATAATCAACAGATGTAACGAAATGTAGAAAAACAAGCATTCGTTGCAATATAAATATCTATTATCTATCTATCTATATATATATATATATATATATGTATGTATGTATGTATATGCAATATATATACATATATGTATATGTATATATATATACATGCACATATACATATATACACACATATATATACACACATATACACATACATATATACATGTACATATAAGCACACACACATACATATATATTATATATATACATACATACATATATATGTATATTATATATATATATAGATAGACAGATGTATACATACACACATACACATACATACACGAACATGTACATCCATATGTCTAACTATAGTAGGTGAAGAGAAAAAGATGAGTTCGCATTTTCAGAACTTATCGAGTTCTACCATCGCCACTTGCCTTGGGAGCACACACAGGACCATCCTTATGGAGAACCTAAAGGCTGGCAGAGCACTCCAGGCCGGTCACCTGGGATCTGGGATCAGCACGTATGGCTTATGCACAGGCACAGGGCTTAAGCCATGATCATTTTGGATTTTGTCTGTCATATGGCATGTGTGGCATTGTAAATGCGTATGGAATTCATTTCGACATCTTGACAATTTGAAACTGAAACTGAAACAGACAAGGAAGTCTGTCTAGATAAAGCTTTGTTGTTTGTTTGTTTGCTTGTTTTGTTTGTTTGTTTGTTTGTTTGTTTTGTTTTGTTTACTGCTCCATACCATTGCCAGACAGACATCTCTGTTTTACTCTTGTGGGACTGGGGATTAACTACCCGCATACCTGTTCTAATTAATTTATTTCTTGGTTGTCTTTAACGTAAAAGATTTCAATTCAACCACAATTACTGATGTTGTACTGTTTTTGTCTGCGCTTGACAAAGGTTCACGTTGAAGACACACGTTCTTATGTTATGTATTGTTCTTGCATCTTGACTTTACTGCTAGTTATAACGTATGATCAGTGGTGTTAGAGGGCGGGCCCACATAGCTCAAATACAGTGGGTGAGCGGAGAACCACTAAATTATAAGACATCAGTGGCCGAGAATGAAGACTAACCTAGTTAGTTCTTCACCATCTCCATTGGTGTCTTGAAGATGGTAAATAGGGTGAGGGGATGAAAGGTGTTTAGAGTTTGTTCAAGATGGATTCGTCGTTCGGACAATTCCATATGCGCTCCACCCATATCTGCCAGCACATACCTGTTAGACGCCTTGAGCCTGCTCAAAATCTAAATTTTGGC
>CM060310.1:64059370-64061870 GCA_030674185.1 Monoplex corrugatus
CAAACATATAGACAGACAGTTCAGACAGGCAGGCAGTCACAGACAGAGAGAAAAAGAGACAGAGAGACAGAGAGAAACAGAGAACACGGAGACAGAGAGGAGATATATCTGTTATTGATATCCTTAGCTAGCACTAATGTTCATAATTTATCTTTGTTTTTGTACTGGAAGCTTTAGTATGGAGATACAGGAATCTCTTCAATTTCATTTAGAATTAATTCTTTATGAGGGACCCATGGCTTGACTATTAATAGAATGTCCGTATTGCATTTTGTCTCTGTTTGTTAAGCGTTTGTACAAAACATTTACAATTAGAAATAGAAATAATGTTACTCCCCAATACATGTTTATATGATTTTTAAACTTCTTCTAAGGGGCTGTGGCCCATATGAATAACCCATATGAAATCTGACTCTCTCTCTCTCTCTCTCTCTCTCCTCTCTCTCTCTCCTTCTCTCTCTCTCTCTCTTTCTCTCTCTCTCCTTCTCTCTCTCTCTTCCTCTCTCTCTCGCTCTCTCTCTTTCTTTCTCTCTCTTCCTCTGTCTGTCTGTCTGTCTGTCTGTCTCTCTCTCCTCTCTCTCTCTCTCTCTCTCTCTCACCCAGTAACCTTTAATGTCCCTTAGTCTTACAATGACACGAAAGGATAAAATTGCTAAACAAAACCAATAGGGCCTATAGGCTTGGGCTTAAAGATCAATGTTAACTGGCACATATGTGGATAAAATCACTAATGTGTCCGTTATCATATGACTCGAGTGAGCCATTTATCAGACAAATCAGCGGTGTCAAAATAGAGCCATCAGATAAGCCATATAACCGTGTCAGTGTCAGACTCCTTTTTGGCACGAAACGTTTTCCATATCCCATGCTAGGCCAATCAGTGCACACCTGCTTCCGATGATCACTCGGCTCCACCACTCAGATAAATATATAGCTCTAGGACTTGTGTGCCTGGCTCCTTTCCTGGTTCGTAACCTTTTAAACTATGGTGGGCCATAAGCGTTCCAAGGAGTGGTTTCTGAATTTTTTTTAAAGAAATCTCACTTTTCAACAATATGCTGCTTTTCAACAATGTGCTGTGATCATTTGGATTTTCTCCGTCACATGACATCTGTGACGTCAGTGCACGTGGAATTTAATCTGAGCTCGGAGATGCCATCTTGAGAAACTGAAACTGAAATTTCAGTTCTTAGAGTGTAAATGCGAGTCCTATCAGTGTACTTCTCTTTGGGAGAACAGTGAGAGTGATTTACAGATTTGCTGACAAATTGTAAATACAACCCTCACCTCGCTCTTTACCAGTCTCATCTGTTAAATAATACGTATAAACGATGTGCGCAGTGAGATATAACAACATTTACGTTGTCTGTTGGGAGCATGTCTATGTTCCCCCAGGTCTATGTTCCCCCAGGTCTATGTTCCCCCAGGTCTATGTTCCTCCAATCATACCATGTGTCATGTCATGTCATGCCATATGTCATATATGTCAGGTCATATGTCATGCCATATGTCATTTCACATGTCATACCACACGTGTCTTGTCACGTGTCATGTCACATGTCATGCCATATTCATGTCATGTCGATGTCATTCAATGTCATCATATGTCATCATGGCAAGCAATATATCGTGTCATATGTCACGCTATATATCGTGCTATAAGTCGTGTCATGTGTCATGTCATATGTCATGACATAACATGTTATACCTGGGGGAACATAGACCTGGGGAACATAGACCTGAATGACCTGGGGGAACATCGGGTGCCTCCCTGTCTGTTAATATCACTAATCTGACAGTTTCCTAATAGCAAAGATTACTACTTTAATTCAGCACGACAATAATAAAGTTCCTTAATCGATTAGAGGAAGGATATGTAAAATATCCGATTATATAAGAATAATTTCTTTTTTTTTTTCTCTTGACAGCACTTAGCTTTCAATTCCTTTGCATTTTGTTTGCTTGTATTTTGCTTGTTTGTTTGCTTGTATATAACGAACTTCCTGTGTGGGGTGCGCTACGCTGGGAGTGGTTGAGTCATATTATCTTTCTCACATAAGGAGCCATAAAACAGGAAAACATAATCAGAATGTGTATGTAATACAACGAGACAAGACGGGCCCAAATTTTGACCAACTGGCCTTTGTCAAACGTAAACGTAAGAAAGAATAAATAAACACACAACACACACACACACACACACACACACACACACACCACACACGCACCACGCACACGCACGCGCGCACACACACGCACCAACACACGCACACACACACCACACATGCACACACACACACAACACACACAGCACACACACACACACACACACACACACACACACACACACACACACACACACACACACACACACACACACCCCACAAACACACACCACACACAGAGAACAAATATCAAACAACAATTACAAATACTAGAAAAAAACAGCAAAACCCCCCCCGTTGTTTGGTGGCGTTGCAGAAAATGGTTGATATGAAAT
>CM060310.1:64066870-64074370 GCA_030674185.1 Monoplex corrugatus
AAAGTAAAAGAAATATTAAAAACAAACAAGGGAGAGGATGAAACATGTCAAGTCTACCATTTGATGAAAACAGAACTGTTTACACATGATGTGATGTCAAAGAAGTTAAAAAATGATTTATAACAAAATATTGACGTATATACGCCAGAGAGAGAGAAAGAGAGAGAGAGAGAGAGACAGACAGACAGACAGACAGAGAGAGACAGAGAGATATACAAAGACAGAGACAGAAACAGAGATAGATAGATAGAGAGACAGACAGACAGACCGACAGACAGACAGACAGACAGGCAGGCAGGCAGGCAGGCAGGCAGACAGACAGAGACAGAGAGAGAGAGAAAGAAAGAAAGAAAGAGAGAGAGAGAGACAGACAGACAGACAGAGAAATAGAGAGACAGAGACAGACAGACAGAGAAATAGAGAGACAGAGACAGACAGACAAACAGAGATAGAGAGAAAGAGAAAAGAGAGAGAGAGAGAGAGAAAAAAAATGGCAGACAGACAGACAGACTGACAGAGACAGACAGACAGAGAGACAGACAGACAGACAGAGACAGAGAGACAGAGATACAGAGATATTAAAGACTTTGTTTTGTGGATGTTTCAGATTATCAGTGACCTTGTCGTGTCACATGAGACTACACAAATACCCACTGGACAACCAGCGGTGTCCCATCCTCATCGCCAGCTGTGAGTTCATTAACCGCTTGTTTCGTGTTGTAGTCCTGAGAAAGTCTTCCTCTAGCCTGCTAGACTCTACTAAACAGCATGATTAAATGATTAGTGTTTAAGTTTATTATTTAATCATTATTCTTCATTTTATCTGGTTACTGTTTTTTTTTTTTTTTACTGCCCTGCATCATTTATCTAGTTCCTGTTTTATTTTCCTTGCTCTGTTATCATTTTTCATGTTATATGGTTACTGTTTTCTTTTTACTGCTTTCTCATTAGTCTTCATGTTATCTAGTTATTGTTTGTTTGTTTGTTTTTACTGCTCTATCGTTATTCTTGATTTTTATCTAGTTCCTGTTTTATTTTCACTGTCCTATCATTATTCTTCATTTTATCAAGTAACTGTTGTTTTCTTACTGTCCTCTCATTATTCTTTATTTTATCTAATTACTCTTTCTCTTAACTGTCCTCTCATTATTCTTTATTTTATCTAATTACTCTTTCTCTTAACTGTCCTCTCATTATTCTTTTATTTTATCTACTTACTCTTTCTCTTAAGTGTCCTCTCATTATTCTTCATTTTATTTAATTACTCTTTCTCTTAACTGTCCTCTCATTATTCTTTATTTTATCTAATTACTCTTTCTCTTAACTGTCCTATCATTATTCATTTTATCTATTTACTCTTTCTCTTAACTGTCCTATCATTATTCTTTATTTTATCAAGCAACTGTTTCCTTTGTACTGTCCTGTATCATTTCATCTAGTCACTGTTTCCTTTTTACTGTCCTGTATCATTTCATCAAGTCACTGTTTCCTTTGTACTGTCCTGTATCATTTCATCTAGTCACTGTTTCCTTTTTACTGTCCTGTATCATTTCATCAAGTCACTGTTTCCTTTTTACTGTCCTGTATCATTTCATCTAGTCACTGTTTCCTTTTTACTGTCCTGTATCATTTCATCAAGTCACTGTTTTCTTTTTACTGTCCTGTATCATTTCATCTAGTCACTGTTTCCTTTTTACTGTCCTGTATCATTTCATCTAGTCACTGTTTCCTTTTTACTGTCCTGTATCATTTCATCAAGTCACTGTTTCCTTTGTACTGTCCTGTATCATTTCATCTAGTCACTGTTTCCTTTTTACTGTCCTGTATCATTTCATCTAGTCACTGTTTCCTTTTTACTGTCCTGTATCATTTCATCTAGTCACTGTTTTCTTTTTACCGTCCTGTATCATTTCATCTAGTCACTGTTTCCTTTTTACTGTCCTGTATCATTTTATCTAGTCACTGTTTCCTTTTTACTGTCCTGTATCATTTCATCTAGTCACTGTTTTCTTTTTACTGTCCTGTATCATTTCATCAAGTCACTGTTTCCTTTTTACTGTCCTGTATCATTTCATCAAGTCACTGTTTCCTTTGTACTGTCCTGTATCATTTCATCAAGTCACTGTTTCCTTTTTACTGTCCTGTATCATTTTATCTAGTCACTGTTTTCTTTTTACTGTCCTGTATCATTTCATCTAGTCACTGTTTCCTTTTTACTGTCCTGTATCATTTCATCAAGTCACTGTTTCCTTTTTACTGTCCTGTATCATTTCATCTAGTCACTGTTTTCTTTTTACTGTCCTGTATCATTTCATCAAGAAACTGTTTCCTTTTTACTGTCCTGTATCATTTCATCAAGTCACTGTTTCCTTTTTACTGCCGTGTATCATTTCATCTAGTCACTGTTTTCTTTTTACTGTCCTGTATCATTTCATCTAGTCACTGTTTCCTTTGTACTGTCCTGTATCATTTCATCAAGTCACTGTTTTCTTTTTACTGTCCTGTATCATTTCATCTAGTCACTGTTTCCTTTGTACTGTCCTGTATCATTTCATCTAATCACTGTTTCCTTTTTACTGTCCTGTATCATTTCATCTAGTCACTGTTTCCTTTGTACTGTCCTGTATCATTTCATCTAGTCACTGTTTTCTTTTTACTGTCCTGTATCATTTCATCTAGTCACTGTTTCCTTTTTACTGTCCTGTATCATTTTATCTAGTCACTGTTTTCTTTTTACTCTCCTGTATCATTTCATCTAGTCACTGTTTTCTTTTTACTGCCTTATCTTCTGCAACGTTAGAGTGGCATTGATCCCTTGCCCTTCATTCGAACTACTTCCTGCAGGAAGCTGGTGGATAGCGTGAGGAAGTCAAAAGGTTAATTTTTTCAGTTGGTGGATAGGGTGATGGAGTCGATTAGTTAAAAGGGTTAAGATTTTGCATTTGGTGGATAGGGTACGGGAGTAAAAGGGTTTAAAGGGTTAAGTGTTTTACAGTTTGTGGATAGGGTGAGGGAGCCAAAAAGTTCAGTTCTAACCACGTGGCTGGCATGGTGCCAACTTGCTGGCGTCTGGATGGACACAACCGTGTTTCTTCGATGATATCGATCATTATTGTTTTGTTTGTACAGACGGCTACACGATGGAGAACATCTTGTACACCTGGATGTCCAGGAAACCCATTGACTTCAACGAGCACATGGAACTACCTCAGTTCACCATACAGGACGTGCTGCTGGGAAACTGCACCAAAACTTATAAAGAAAGTCAGTGTTTGAGTGTTTGTGGGTTGTTTTTTTTTGCCTCTTTGTTGGTTGTTTTGGTTGATCAACTGTGCGAAGCTGCACCAAAACTTGTAAAGAAAGTCAGTGTTTTTTTGCCTGTTTGTTTGTTGTATGCTCGATCAGCTGGTAGACTGCGCCAAAACTTATAAAGAACGTCAGTGTTTGAGTGTTTGTGTTTTTTTTGCCTGTTTGTTGGTGGTTTTAGTTGATCAGCTGTGCGAAGCTGCACCAAAACTTATAAAGAAAGTCAGTGTTTGAGTGTTGGTGCTGCTTTTCAACTGTGACCATTGTGCCAATGAATCCGTGTTATTTTTCGTTTAATGCTTGCTATATTTTGATGTTGAAAACGGCAAGTGATTGCGAGTTGTTTTGTTCCTAGGCTGTGTGCTAGGTAGATTTGTTTTATCTCTATCAGCCATCAAGTCATTGGGAAAATATATCGCATCTGGTAATTGGAACTTCGTTATGACGGCAGTACAAAGATCGATAGACGTGCTTGGAAATAGGACACTTGTCTGCCCTTCGCTGGGACTGTACCGCTGTCGCCGGCCCACTATGTCGCCAGCCCACTATGTTTCTGGTCTGACATGTCCCAATGTCATCACCTGCTATGTCGCCAGATGTTATGTCACTGTGTCACCGGACTGTGTCGTTATGTCATCAGCCGCTATGTCGCGGATCTGTTATGTCACTATGTTGCCAGTTACCTGCCGCTAAATAGCTTGTCTGTTATGTCATTATGTCACCAGCCGCTATGTCGCTGGTCTGCTATGTCACTATGTCACCAACCACCATGTTCCTTGTCTGTTATGTTGCTACGTCACCAGCTGCTATGTTCCTGATCTGTCATGTCACTATGTCGCCAGCTGCTATGTCGCTGGCTTGTTATGTCACTATGTCACCAGCCGCTATGTCGCTGGTCTGTTCTGTTATGTCACTGTGTCACCAGCCACTATGTCGCCAGCTGCTATGTCGCTGGCTTGTTATGTCCCTATGTCACCAGCCGCTATGTCACTGGTCTGTTCTGTTATGTCACTGTGTCGCCAGTCACTATGTCGCCAGCTGCTATGTCGCTGACTTGTTATGTCATTATGTCACCAGCCGCTATGTTGCTGATCTGTCATGTCACTATGTCACCAGCCGCTATGTTGCTGATCTGTCATGCCATTATGTCACCAGCCGCTATGTTGCTGATCTGTCATGTCACTATGTCACCAGCCGCTATGTTGCTGATCTGTCATGCCATTATGTCACCAGCTGCTATGTTGCTGATCTGTCATGCCATTATGTCACCAGCTGCTATGTTGCTGATCTGTCATGCCACTATGTCACCAGACGCTATGTTGCTGGTCTGTCATGCCACTATGTCACCAGACGCTATGTTGCTGGTCTGTCATGCCACTATGTCACCAGCTGCTATGTTGCTGGTCTGTTATGTCGCTATGTCGCCTGCCACCATGTTGCTGGTGTGTTCTGTTACGTTGCCTACCCCCCCCCCCCCCCCCCGCCCGTCGCTGACCTACTATGTTGTAATGATGCTGGGAATCATGTCACTATGTCACCGGCCTGCTATGTTGTGAGCCTATCATGTTGTGAGCCATGTTGTGAGCTTGCTACGTTGTGAGCCTGCTATGTTGTGAGCCTACTGTGAAACATGTTGTGAGCTTACTGTGTTTGTGAGTCTGCTATGTTGTGAGCCATGTTGTGAGCCTACTATGTTGTAAGCGTATTGTGTTGTGAGCTTACTGTGTTTGTGAGTCTGCTATGTTGTGAGCCATGTTGTGAGCCATGTTGTGAGTGCTATATGTGAGCCTACTATGTTGTGAGTCTACTATGTTGTGAGCCTACTGTGTTGTGAGCCATGTTGTGAACCTGCCGTGTTGTGAGCCTGCTAACTTGTGAGCCATATTGTGAGCCTACAATATTGTGAGCCTGCTATGCTGTAAGCCTGCTATTTTGTGAGTCTGCTGTGTTGTGAGTCTGCTATGTTGTAAGTCTGCTATGTTGTGAGCCTGCTGTGTTGTGAGTCTGCTATGTTGTAAACCTGCTGTGTTGTGAGCCTGCTGTGTTGTAAGTCTGCTATGTTGTAAGTCTGCTATGTTGTGAGCCTGCTATGTTGTGAGCCTGCTGTGTTGTGAGCCTGCTGTGTTGTGAGCCTGCTATGTTGTAAACCTACTATGTTGTGAGCCTGCTATGTTGAGAGCCTGCTATGTTGTGAGCCTGCTATGTTGTGAGCCTGCTATGTTGTAAGCCTGCTATGTTGTCAGACTGTTATGTTATGAGCTTCTGGCTTCTCAACACACCATCAGCCCCAAGTTGATTCAGTCGAAGTCCCAGCACCAGTGATTCCCTGGGATTTAGAGGTGCCAAGCTACCATGAGACCACCCACCCTCCCAAAGAGAGGAGACTCTGCACACCTCCCGAGTCCCTTTCACTTGGGTCAAGTTCAACAGTGCCCGTTCTGTTTCTTCGTACTTAAGACATTACGTACTTAGACGCTACAGTGCCTACTAAGCCCTTACGTTGCCTACTATGCCCCTGTATCGCTTACTAAGCCCCTACATTGTCTACTAAACCCCTAATTACCTATTAAGCCCCTACATCGCTACTAAGCCCCTGCATTGCCTACTAAGCGTCTAATTACCTACTAAGCCCCTACATTACCATATGAGCCCCATATTGCCTACTAAGCCCCTACATTGCCTACTGAGCCCCTATATTGCCTACTAAGCCCTTACATTGCCTACTAAGCCCCTACGTTGCCACTAAGCCCCTACATTGCCTACTAAGCCCTCACATTGCCCCTACATTGCCTACTAAGCCCTACATTGCCTACTCAGCCCCTACATTGCCTACTCAGCCCTTACATTGCCTTCTAAGCCCCTACATTGCCTACTCAGCCCCTACATTGCCTACTAAGCCCCTACATTGCCTACTCAGCCCCTACATTGCCTACTCAGCCCCTACATTGCCTCTAGCCCTACATTGCCTACTAGCCGTACATTGCCCTACTAAGCCCTTACATTGTCTACTAAGCCCTACATTGCCTACTACAACCCTACAATTGTCTACTAAGTCCTTACATTGCCTACTAAACCCTCACATTGCCCCTACATTGCCTACTAAGCCCTCACATTGCCCCTACATTGCCTACGAAGCCCTACATTGCCTACTAAGCCCTTATATTGCCTACTCCCTACATTGCCTACTAAGCCCTTACATTGTCTACTAAGCCCTTACATTGCCTATTACACCCCTACATTGTCTACTAAGCCCTTACATTGTCTACTAAGCCCTTACATTGTCTACTACACCCTACATTGCCTACTAAGCCCTTACATTGTCTACTAAGCCCTTACATTGTCTACTACACCCCTACATTGTCTACTACACCCCTACATTGTCTACTAAGCCCTTACATTGTGTACTAAGCCCTTACATTGTCTATTACACCCCTACATTATCTACTAAGCCCTTACATTGCCTATTAACACCCCTACATTGTCTACTAAGCCCTTACATTGTGTACTAAGCCCTTACATTGTCTACTACACCCCTACATTGTCTACTAAGCCCCCTACATTGTCTACTAAGCCCTTACATTGTCTACTACACCCTACATTGTCTACTAAGCCCTTACATTGTCTGCTACACCCTACATTGTCTACTAAGCTCTTACATTGTCTACTACACCCTACATTGTCTATAAGCCCTTACATTGTCTACTACACCCTACATTGTCTACTAAGCCCTTACATTGTGTACTAAGCCCTTACATTGTCTACTACACCCCTACATTATCTACTAAGCCCCTACATTGCCTACTCAGCCCCTACATTGCCTACTAAGCCCCTACATTGCCTACTAAGCCTTCACATTGCCTACTAAGCCCGTACATTCTACTTAGCCATCTTACAAAAACAAGTGCTCAGTTGACACAAACCTATTTTGTTACTCGTGGATATGACAGGGGATCATGAAGTGCAAAACAACCTGAGTACAAAATAAGCACCGCTAGTTAGATTATTGTGTATGGAAAAAGACAACAACAAAAAAGAAAGGTGTATGTCGATGGAACTCATCCCAGGGCAGGAAAGGGAGACGGGACAGATTGCTGTGTAACCCGACAGTGATCAGACAATGAGATTGCTCCATAAGACAACAGCGAGACGAATATAGACTAGATAGCAGCTAATCTCTCGATGTCAGAAAACCAT
>CM060310.1:64084370-64089370 GCA_030674185.1 Monoplex corrugatus
TTTTGTAGCACATGGTGTCTAGTTTGTACTGTATGCGCTTTGATACAGGAAGCCAGTGAAGTTGTGCCAGGAGAGGAGATATGTGGTCAGCTTTTTTCTTTTTGAGTTCAAGGCGTACAGCATTGTTTTGAATTGCAACGAATGTGGTAGTATCGGTATTTAGTTTGCCAGGCAGTGATACTGTCTTAACAAAGATCAAAACCAAGAGCTCAGTGAGCACTTTTGACCGAGGCTGTCCCGAAAACAGTACAAACCTTTAAGATGGAGAGAAAGACAAGATGGTAAGACGTGTGGAACAAGGCATACAGGGTTGGTAGTGGCGCATCAGGGAATCGTCTGCCTAGTAGTGATGCCTCTTTCAGCAGTCTGGAACTCAGACCAGTTAAGTGAGTGGTCTCCACTTCAACCCACCCCACCAACTTTTTATGGGGTGTCTGTATATGACTGTATATAACGTGGTTTCAGCATTTTGAGCAGACATTCACAGACAACAAATGTCTATCAATTAACACCAGGAACAGAGTTCTTGAGTGTCATATAAAACAGACTCTGCTGTAAGGATGTGAGGCATGGACAGTCAACGCGAGTATCCAGAACAAGATTGAAGCAACTGAAATGTGGTTTCTAAGAAGAATGTTGAGGGTTCCATGGACAACAAACAAAACAAACGAGACAGTCTTGAAGGAGGCGGACAAAAGAAGAACATTAATGAAGAAGAGTAGGACATTTATGAGGGAAGAGAAATTAGAGCACCTAGTCACAACAGGAAAACTGGAGGGAAAGAGAGCACCCGATAGGCCCACGGAGAAAGTATTGGCCGGACTTGCAGAGTGGCTGAGGACAGAGAGGGTGGGAGACGCACTTGCAACAACAAGGGATAGATTCGTATGAAGGGCCATGATCGCCAACGCCATGCTGGAAGGCACATGATGATGATGAGTCATAGACACTGATCGTCATCACGAACTTGTGGCATGGCCCAGGCCGTAGTGCCAGCTTTAAGCAGACTTCAGCCCAGAACAAATCAGGAAATGATTCTCAATTCCACTTAACTGAGGCCAGCTCCCTGACATTGATTTAGGATTTTGCATACTGGCTGGCTGGCTGGCTGGCTGGCTGACTGGCTGATTGACTGACTGACTGGCTGATTGACTGGCTGGCTGACTGGCTGACTAGCTGACTGGCTGGCTGACTGACTGACTGACTAAGTGACTGGCTGGCTGGCTGGCTGGCTGACTGACTAAATGACTGGCTGGCTGGCTGACTGACTAAGTGACTGGCTGGCTGGCTGACTAAGTGACTGGCTGGCTGGCTGACTGACTGACTAAGTGACTGGCTGGCTGGCTGACTAAGTGACTGGCTGGCTGGCTGACTGACTGACTAAGTGACTGGCTGATTGACTGGCTGGCTGGATGACTGACTGACTGACTAAGTGACTGGCTGGCTGGCTGACTGACTGGCTGGCTGGCTGGTTGATTGACTGGCTGGCTGGCTGACTGACTGGCTGGCTGGTTGATTGACTGGCTGGCTGGCTGACTGACTGGCTGGCTAGTTGATTGACTGGCTGGCTGGCTGGCTGACTGACTGGCTGGCTAGTTGATTGACTGGCTGGCTGGCTGATTGGCTGGCTGGCTAGGTGATTGACTGGCTGGCTGACTGACTGAATGGCTGGCTGGCTGACTGACTGGCTGGCTGGCTGGCTGGCTGACTGGCTGGCTGGCTGGCTGACTGACTGAATGGCTGGCTGGCTGACTGACTGAATGGCTGGCTGGCTGACTGACTGAATGGCTGGTTGGCTGACTGACTGAATGGCTGGCTGGCTGACTGACTGAATGGCTGGCTGGCTGACTGACTGAATGGCTGGCTGGCTGACTGACTGAATGGCTGGCTGGCTGACTGACTGAATGGCTGGCTGGCTGACTGACTGAATGGCTGGCTGGCTGACTGACTGGTGGCTGGCTGGCTGACTGAATGAATGGCTGGCTGGCTGGCTGCTGACTGAATGGCTGGCTGGCTGACTGACTGAATGGCTGGCTGGCTGGCTGGCTCTACTGGTACTGCTGTGCTACTCAAGATCGATGTCTCCAGTTCAATTTCAGGCTGCAACTTGAAAGATGGCCCTGGTGCTCTAATCGTTATATTGGTGTCAGCTTACTTTCCTTTTTATGTCTCGATCTCTCTCGCGCCCACCCTTCCCTATTCAAGACATTGCCAGCACATAGGGATCTGTGTGGCTTGAAGGAGTCTTCCAGATAATTGATGGTAGATTTTTTGGGTGGAGCGCATATGGAATTATCCGGGTGCAATGGATATTACTTTAACAAACCCCAAACTGAGAATTAACTACGTTGCTGTATAGAACAGAGTATGTCTGGACAGTCAACAAGCAAAGCCAGAACAAGATTGAGGCAGCCGAGATGTGGTTTCTGAGAAGAATGTTGAGAGTTCCATGGACAGCAAAGAAAACAAACGAGGCAGTCTTGATAGAGGCAGACACTAGAAGATCATTCATAAGTAAGATTAGAAAAAGACAGGCAACATTTATAGGCCATTTTATGAGGAAAGGGGAATTGGAGCACCTTTCGGGAAAGATGGAGGGAAAGAGAGCACCGAGTAGACCCAGAGAGAAGATATTGGACGGACTTGCAGACAAAGAGGGTGGAAGAGGTGCTTGAGGCAATAAGAGATAGAAACAGATGGAAGGCCACGATCGCCATGTGGCAATGTGGCAAGGCACCTGATGGTGATGATGATGATGATGATGATGATGTCTGGTGTTGATCATTATAAAGGGGAAGCCTAGGGCTAAGCGGCTCAGAATAAAAAAAAGGAAAAAATCTATAATTATCGACTCTTATCTATGTCAGCATCGCTGAATTCTGTGGTCTGGAGATCCAGGAGGTCGCCCACAGATAAATAAAAAGGCGACAGCAGAGGGGCATCCAGAAGTCATCACTTGGATGCGGCCCGGCCCCCTTAGAGTGTCAGGAGATAAAGACCGAAACACTTGCTTGGCGGAGGTTCCTCCTCTGAGGACCTTCTGCTGTCCGGCTCGCCACAGAGTTACTTACTACTGACATAGAGTGGTACCACTGATTGGAAAATGCACTGGAATTGATCGGTCGCTTTGTCTTACGACAACTGCGGTAGAACTATTGTAAATCTTAGCACTGACTGATATAGTATCTTAGGACCTATGCAGAGCGTAGAAGTTATTTGTAGGATTTATTTAATCTCCACAGGGTGAAGTGCTTTTAGAATAATGTACTGACCTTGAAGAAGTTTTCAGCAAACTGAAAAAGTACCATTGATGGAGAGCATGCGTGATTGTCCTCCAAGGCAGTTGAAGAGAATCAGGCAAGGGTTGGTACTGTGATTATGACACCTTGAAAGATTTCTATTTTTGTTGCGTTTTATGCTTTTTATGCTGGGTTTACAAATGAAATCCAGATATTTAACTTCTATGCTTCATAAACAATGAATGACAACTCCACGTCTGATGAAAGTTTTGTGGCAGTTTTCAGCACAAATAATCACTGTGAGTGACCAAATAACAAAAATTATGGCTTTTGACATGTAAAACTTGGTGTTATAAATGGTTGTCGTGTGAGGTCAAAAACGGATTTTCGAAAAAGCGAGTTGTACGACATGAACAAACATTCTGTACGTCAGAACTGGAAGGATAATTCTTCGGGCATAGAAAGACTTTCAAGAATTTAAAGAGCATGGTCAACTTGGCTGAGCATGGTTTTGGGGACGGTTTCAAAAGTCAAAAATTCGTTATGTGAAGAAATGGGCTTGGAGAACGACATGTGCGTTTAACCAACGTGATCAACTTATCCGAACACAGCTTTGGAGACGATTTCGAAACACAAGGTTACTGGTTGTGCGAAGCCTTTTAGACAGAATTTTACATGTAACCAATGTGAGCAGCTTGGTTGAGCATGGCTTCAGAGACAGTTTTTAAACTAATGTTATTGGTTATGTTACGACTTTTATAATGACTTTGTACACTTATTCAAAGTGATTAGTTTAGCCAAGCGTAGTTTTGGAGACAGTTTCCAAACATTATGTTGATTAGTTGCTTGATAAAATGGCCGAACATGGCAAGTGAAGACGGAGAGGATTATAACATAAAATCGTCTGTGGTATAAAGTTTATGTGTGGGATCAATGTGACTTTTATATTATGTCTTTGGAGAAGGAAGATCGTCATGTACATATTATGTGGTCTGAATGGCCAAAGATGACAATGATAATCAGACAGCCCTCCATAATTATGTCCCCTGTGTGTGGTTTTCCGCTTTGAATGACCTTGACTTTGTCACGTGACACATGGGAGATCACCGTTATCCTTCGATTGCTCTTGTGTGGAATTACGGTGTATTTCATATGTTGATTTTTTTTCTCGACAGAATGATGTACGCACACAACATACACGCATGCGCGTGTGGGCATATGCACACACACTAGCGCACGCGCACGAACACTATTGCACACGCACGTACACACACACACACACACACACACACATACATACACTCGCACACACACACACGCACGCACGCACGCACGCACGCACGCACACACACACACACACACACACACACACAACACACACACACACACACACACACAAAGTGTGTTGGAGTTACGTTTTTATGTATATGGAATTGTTGGTTCTTTATAGCTTAAGACAGACTGATGCATACACAGACACAGATACACACACATACAGAGAGAGAGAGAGAGAGAGAGAAAGAGTGAGAGAGAGAGGACACACACACACACATACACATATATACATACTGAGGGTGTACTAAATTTTGGTATATTTTTATATGTATATACATTTTTTTTCAAAACTGAATGATACACTTACAAACAGACAAACACACAATTAAACAACTAATATAAACACACACACACATACACACATACACACACACACACACACACACACACACACACACACACACACACACACACACACACACACAC
>CM060310.1:64094370-64111870 GCA_030674185.1 Monoplex corrugatus
TAGTGAGTGTGAAATACAGACCTCATAAGCATTGACTTGGGTGACGTTAGGATAGTGAGTGTGAAATACAGACCTCATAAGCATTGACCTGGGTGACGTTAGGATAGTAAGCGTGAAATACAGACCTCATAAGCATTGACCTGGGTGACGTTAGGATAGTGAGTGTGAAATACAGACCTCATAAGCATTGACCTGGGTGACTTAGGATAGTAAGCGTGAAATACAGACATCATAAGCATTGACCTGGGTGACGTTAGGATAGTGAGTGTGAAATACAGACCTCATAAGCATTGATCTGGGTGACGTTAGGATAGTGAGAGTGAAATACAGACCTCATAAGCATTGACCTGGGTGACGTTAGAATAGTAAGCGTGAAATACAGACCTCATAAGCATTGACCTGGGTGACGTTAGGATAGTGAGTGTGAAATACAGACCTCATAAGCATTGACCTGGGTGACGTTAGGATAGTGAGTGTGAAATACAGACCTCATAAGCATTGACCTGGGTGACGTTAGGATAGTGAGAGTGAAATACAGACCTCATAAGCATTGACCTGGGTGACGTTAGGATATTGAGTGTGAAATACAGACCTCATAAGCATTGACCTGGGTGACGTTAGGATAGTGAGTGTGAAATACAGACCTCATAAGCATTGACCTGGGTGACGTTAGGATAGTAAGCGTGAAATACAGACCTCATAAGCTGTCTCAATCCTAGATGGAACTCCTCACCATCATGATTATCATCCTCGTCGTCATCATCATCATCATGTCATTGTTCAAAGTATCCCAGCTTCTGTAGCCATTAAGATGGAATAAAAGTGAGACTGAAAGGATGAGCAACAAAGAACCTACTTAAGTGCGATGATCTTAAGAACATGTCTGTAACTTTCACCCTAAGCATGAAAGGGGTGGAGAGATCAGCTGGTTGTAAGTTCTACAAAGATGGCACAATGAAACTGAAAGCAGGTTTTTCGGTCCATTTAAGGTTACGTTCTGGCAATATCGGAAGCTGTTGCTTTTAGGATGGCAGGTTGCGTGGTGTTATGCCAACATAAAATGAACGATAAGGTTGCGAATACTCATCAACAGGTGATTTGAAAGGCTTGAAATTTTATATGGTAGCGAGACTTTGATCATGAACCTGTGGAATTCCTAGAGCAATATTGTACATGTGATTTGATTTTACTTTCTTCGTGATTACATTTCTGGACTGTTCTGAACCTTGTATATTCTGGAAGTTTGTTCTGCTGCCAAGCCAGCATGTAGAGAATTATAATACTCTGAATTAGAAAGTTATTGGAGAAGAGATAAGTTGTTTTCGAGAGCTGTGGTCTCATGGAAACGATTTTCCTAATCTTTGATATCTAGGAACTATGACAGATGTTAATGATGCATATCTGAACAGACGAATTTAGGTCGATCTTGATCCTGAGGTATTTCACAGAGGTTTGGAAATTAAATATCAGTGTCACCAATGTTAGCACAGTCGCTGCTAATCGATCCAAGTTCAGAAGTAGTCACAGAGAGCGAATGGTTCAGATGATCTGCGTGTTTTAAAGCTTTTACTACCATCACTTGTATGTATATGTATCTCCATGAGATTTTTCACTATGTGCTCCTTGATGATATGAGGACACTCGACCAGTTCATCCTATGCTTTACTAGCTATGTCCAACGTCCATCATGTTTGTGCCATCATGTTTGTAAACTTCAACATTTAGCAGGAACTAACGTTATTTTATTTTGGCGGAAATGAATATTGAAATTATCTACTTTGTACATCATGCAATGGAATTAATTTGTATAAATTTGTATAATTTGTTTTTGGAGACTGGTTCAAACTGTGTTCGTGTATGCCGCGATGTTGTGATAATTATTATGTAGAGAAGTGAGATAGGAGAATGATTTAGATTATGTGTGTACCTCTGTGTAACGTGATCTGTATTTCGTTAAGGAGATTGATGAAGATGGTTTAGTGTTATGTTTAGCTGGTGTAGTTTGTAATGTAATGTGAAAACAGTATAGTCTCATTTAAGAGATTGGTTTATATTGCATAAGCACTATGATTTTATGACATGTATTGTCCATAATGTAATCTGAACTGTATGACATTTGAGAGATTGGGTTTGTTTTAATACTGTTTATGGTTTTATGGTATGTTTTGTCTATTATGGAAACTGTTCTGTATGTATTAATGATCTGATGTGTTGATGTGTATCACTTGTAGAACTGATTCAGATAAGGTTTATGTATTGTGGTATCATATATGCGTGTCATGATTAGCTGGAGCTGATACAAGCGGTAGCATAGTCAAATATAGTGGTTGCTTCTACGCCACAGTTGGGGAAACCTGAAATTGTCCTGTAGCTTGTTGTGCCATTGTGCCGGTTGTGGTATTCAGTCAAAATATTCCGGTCGGTCAGTGTAATGTTGTGTTAGTGTAGTCTGTGTCTCGTGTTCCTTGTGGTTGCAGCTAAAGACTATTTGTGTGGCATTAAAACAATCAAACAAACGAAAAACAAACAAACAAACAAGCAAACAAATCACCATCCAAATGAATCAAGTAAATACTCGCACGAACAGAAAAATAGATAGAAAAACAAATGAACGTTTAAAACCATAGCTCAACTAAAAATTATAGCGAATGAAACACGTTTGTTTCAAAATTTACAAAAGCGAAGATTAAGTTAACTTATATTATCTTTTCCGTTGGATTGCATTAATGTGAAGGGAAAAAGCTGGAGTCTACAGATAAGTTTGTAAAGGGATAAAGCTGGGATCTACAGATATGTTTGTGGAGGGATAAAGCTGGAGTCTACAGATAAGTTTGTGGAGGGATAAAGCTGGAGTCTACAGATATGTTTGTGTATGGATAAAGCTGGAGTCTACAGGTAAGTTTGTGTAGGGATAAAGCTGGAGTCTACAGATATGTTTGTGTAGGGATAAAGCTGGAGTCCACAGATATGTTTGTGGAGGCATAAAGCTGGAGTCTACAGATAAGTTTGTATAGGGATAAAGTTGGAGTCTACAGATAAGTTTGTGGAGGGATAAAGCTGGAGTCTACAGATAAGTTTGTATAGGGATAAAGTTGGAGTCTACAGATAAGTTTGTGGAGGGATAAAGCTGGAGTCTACAGATAAGTTTGTGGAGGGCTAAAACTGGGGTCTACAGATAAGTTTGTGGAGGGATAAAGCTCGTGTCTACAGATAAGTTTGTGGAGGGATAAAGCTGGGGTCAACAGATACGTTTGTGGAGGGATAAAACTGGGGTCTACAGATACGTTTGTGGAGGGATAAAGCTGGAGTCTACAGATAAGTTTGTGGAGGGATGAAGCTCGTGTCTACAGATAAGTTTGTGGAGGGATAAAGCTGGGTCAACAGATACGTTTGTGGAGGAATAAAACTGGGGTCTACAGATACGTTTGTGGAGGGATAAAGCTGGGGTCTACAGATACGTTTGTGGAGGGGTAAAGCTTGGGTCAACAGATACGTTTGTGGAGGGATAAAGCTCATGTCTACAGATAAGTTTGTGGAGGGATAAAGCTGGAGTCTACAGATACGTTTGTGGAGGGGTAAAGCTGGGTCTACAGATAAGTTTGTGGAGGGATAAAGCTGGAGTCTACAGATAAGTTTGTGGAGGGATAAAGCTGGAGTCTACAGATAAGTTTGTGGAGGGATAAAGCTGGAGTCTACAGATACGTTTGTGGAGGGGTAAAGCTGGGGTCAACAGATAAGTTTGTGAAGGGATAAAGCTCGTGTCTACAGATAAGTTTGTGGAGGGATAAAACTGGGGTCTACAGACACGTTTGTGGAGGGATAAAGCTGGAGTCTACAGATAAGTTTGTGGAGGGATAAAGCTGGGGTCTACAGATAAGTTTGTGGAGGGATAAAGCTGGAGTCTATAGATAAGTTTGTGGAGGGATAAAGCTGGGGTCTACAGATACGTTTGTGGAGGGATAAAGCTGGAGTCTACAGATAAGTTTGTGGAGGGATAAAGCTCGTGTCTACAGATAAGTTTGTGTGGAGGGATAAAGCTGGGGTCAACAGATACGTTTGTGGAGGGATAAAACTGGGGTCTACAGATACGTTTGTGGAGGGATAAAGCTGGAGTCTACAGATACGTTTGTAGAGGGATAAAGCTGGAGTCTACAGATACGTTTGTGGAGGGATAAAGCTGGAGTCTACAGATACGTTTGTGGAGGGATAAAGCTGGGGTCTACAGATAAGTTTGTGGAGGGATAAAGCTCGTGTCTACAGATATGTTTGTGGAGGGATAAAGCTGGGGTCTACAGATGAGCGAACTGTCTAGCATGGAGTCATGATATAGGTGTGGAGTGTGTCTGCCATTTCGTCCATCTAGAGCCGTTTTGGTCTTCCTCTGGCTCTGAAGTTAGAGTATCTGATATTAAAAGCTGGGACTAGCTGGCTGACTAGCATCTTGGTCGAATAGCAAACAACTTGATCCGCATGCGTGATGGTTGGTTTTTTATGATAGAGCCATGGACTCAAGATCTGATATCTCGAGTTCAACCCAAGCCGGCAACATTAAAAACTGGCCTGTTCACTGCCCATCTTAATGTTTCCATCATTCTGGTGGTGTCAGCTTAGTGTTTCAAAATCTCCTCCCCCCCCCCCCCCCCCCCCCCCCCCCCACTCACTTCTCAATTTCAACATCTTGCAGCGCATAGGGGTTTGTGCAGGCTTATGGAATCTGCCAGATGGTTGTCAGTAGATTTGGGTGGCACACATATGGAATTGTCCAAGAGCGATGAATCTCTCTTGAACAAACTCCAAACTCCCGCAGTCGTGTGAGGTGATGGATGTCAGATAGTGTTCCAACCATTTCTCTGATCTCTTCATTTGTAATCAAGTCTCTTTTAGCCTTGCCTGCTGTTCTTCAGAGATATTTCATCTCCAACACTGTGACCCCTTCTCTAAAGGGTTTGGACTTGGGGTGGACGGCGTGCAGGAGACCTTATCTTCATACTACATGTCACACCACATGAAGACTTTCAGCTAGCTCCTGACTGTTAGCTCGTTCTCCTCCATGACATACATGATGGTGCAAGCAGACATAAAAGATGGAAGAAAAGAAAACATAAGGAACTGTATTCATGATTTTCATAAATCCCTCTTGAACAAAAAACATACACTCTAGATATCTTTCATTGTGTGGACATCTACATGACGTGCTGTCTGAAACGTAATTTTATCTTCATAGCAAATTCCTTAACCTCTGGAATTCTTGTATCTATACAGAAGAAATGGTGATCTTTTTAATCAAGGACGGATTTTGTATTGAGAATGATAAGCAAAACTGAGTGAACTTACATGTTCATATTCATGTAGTCTGCTTTCAACCATGTCTTTTTTTTTCCATTCATTTTAAGCAAGTAATATAAACAAAATGCAAAACAACCAGCAAATCGCAATTGCAGTAGGATTACGAAATCACATTTGAATTCATTTAGAATATCCATATGTTTGAAATACCTCGAGTTCAACCCAAGCCGCAACATTAAAATCTGGCCTGCTCGCTGTCCATCTTAATGTTTCCATCTACATGAATCACAATCACCCGTAGAGGAAAAACACAACATGAATAACAACAACAACAACAACAACAGCAACAACAAAACAGTCTGTCTATTTCAACAAAGACTTTTCTTCATATAGCATACACCCGAATTTTGTGATAAACGAACTTATGTTGTTTCCTGTTTCCCTTGCGCTATAGAAAGAACGCCCCAGATCGATGTGAATGTGGATGTGGGTATAAATGGATGTGGATGTGGATCTGGATCTGTGGATGTGGTTGTTGTGGGCCTGAAAGCCTGCCTCATTTTGAACAGATTTTTACCAAACTCCATTTAAGGTCCGGTAAGTGTTGGTTTGAAGCGGCGTGTTACATTCCAGTGGAATCATACTGGAAAGGATTGGCTGTCAGTCTGTGGACCATAAGGATATGCGGGTAATATGTTTCGTGTGTGTGTGTGTGTGTGTGTGCGCGCGCGCGCGCGTGTGTGTGCGTATGTGTGTGTGTGTGTGCGTGTGAGTGTGTATGCGTGTGTGTGCGTGTGTGTGTGTGTGTGTGTGTGTTTGCGCGCGCGCTTGTGTGTGTGCGTGTGTGTGTGTATGTGCGCGCTTGTGTGTGTGTGCGTGTGCGTGTGTGTGCGTGTGTGTGTGCGAGTGTATATGAGTGTGCGTGTATGTGTGTGCGTGTGTGTGTGTATGTGTTTGTGCGTGTGTATGTGCGTGCATATATGTGTGTGTGTGTGCAGGTGTACGTGTTTGTTTGTGAGTGTGTATGTGCGTGTGTACGTGAGTGTGTGTATCTGTGTATGTGTGAATGTATGCATGTGCATGTGTGCGTGCGTGTCTGTGTGCATGTTTGCGCACGTGTGTATGAGTGTGTGTATGTGCATGTGTATGTATGTGTATGTATCTGTTTGTCTGTGTGTATGTATATGGGTGCACAAGCGTGCGCTCGTACCTACATGCATACAAGAACATGTATGTTATACAGACGTGTGCTCCACCAATGTGTTAGGACTGAAGCCTATGTGTTCGTGATGTAGATGACATAGATGATTATATCTGTCAATATGGATTGTGTTCCTGAATTCCCAATGTGTCGTTATTGTGGTTGAACGTGTATGTAGAGAACTGTCCTGAAATAAACGGTAAAAATGTGTGGTGTTTTGTGTTTGATTTGAGTTTTCTTGTTTGTGTGTGTGCGGAGAGAGAGAAAGAGAGAGAAAGAGAGGGGGGGGGGTGTATGTGTCTTCTTCTTCTTCTTGGCGTACGCTGCTACACAATCATCTGAGACCGGGCGATGAATGCAACCGTCTTTTCCAGCTCCTGCCTGCAGCCATGGAGTTTGGTTGTCAGCGGAGTGTCTGTCGGCCCACACATCCTGTCTTGCCACCTGGTGAAGGTGACATCTTTGGAAGTATGTGCTCCGTGGTTTGGTCTTCTTGACCGCAGGGACAGGTTGGGGAGGGCGCCAGCTTCAGTTTGCGGTACATGTGGCTGTTCATCCCATTGTGACCAGTGCGCAACCTCACCAGGACAACTTGCTTCTCTCTAGACAACAGGTGGTAGTCATCCCTGTGTCGTCTCGGCATGGAAAGCGCCCTGATGATGCTCGTCTTTTCACTGTAGCTGACGCTGTTGTTAGGTTGTTCTTCTCTGGCTCCCTCCTTAGCAAGGAGTGTGTATGTGTGTGCTTATGAGTATGTGTGTGTGTGTGTGCGTGTGTGTGTGTGTGTGTGTGTGTGTGTGTGTGTGTATGTGTGTGTGTGTGTGTTGAATGTGTGTATGTATGTATGTGTGTATGTGTTTGTGTGCATGTAGATATGTGTGTGCATGTATGCCTGCGTGCCTCTGTGTGTGTGAGTGTGTGATGTGTGTGTGTGTGTGCGTGCGTGTGTGTGTGTGTGTGTGTGTGTGCGCGCGCGTGCGTGCGTGTGTGTGTGTGTGTGTGTGTGTGTGTGTGTGTGCGTGTGTGAATGCGTGTATGTATCTGTGTGTCTTTGTGTATTTGAGTGCACGAGCGTGCGCTCGTGTCAGCATGCATACAAGCTCATGTATATTATACAGACATGTGCTCCACCAATGTGTTAGGACTGAAGCCTATGTGTCCGTGATGTAGATGACGTAGATGATTATATCTGTCAATATGGATTGTGTTACTGAATTCCCAATGTGTCGTTATTGTGGTTGAACGTGTATGTAGAGAACTGTCCTGAAATAAACGGTAAAAACGTGTAGTGTTTTGTGTTTGATTTGAGTTTTCTTGTTAGTGTGTGTGTGTGTGTGTGTGTGTGTGTGTGTGTGTGTGTGTGTGTGTGTGTGTGTGTGTGTGTGTCTGTGTTTGTGTGTGTGTGTGCGTGTGTATGTGTGTGTGTGTGTGTATCTGTCTCTCTGTCTGCGTGTGTGTATGCCTCTGTGTGTGTGTTTGTGCGTGTATGTGTGTGTTTGTGTGTGTGTGAGAGAGAGAGAGAAGAGAGAGAGAGAGAGAGAGAGAGAGAGAGAGAGACTATGTATTTTTCATTTTAATTAATCTTATGTTAGTCTGTTGAAGGGTAAAAAAAAAGTATGACTGCTGGATCTTGAGGGTAAAACACAAAACAAGGTACTTTTCATAATGTTTTTTGTTATTTTAGTCTGTTTTCTTTTTTGAAGTTCTTATATTCATTTCTGTAGTATTCATATATTTGCACACATATTATGAACAACGACAAATAACCAAATGAGGGGAAAGAACTCCTCTTAAAACAAGAGTTCCACGACTTTGCAGTTTAGCCCCCTGTGTAACCTGTCGCTCTTCCATTGACTGGTGATGTTTGTGTGTTCTTTGTGTGTGTGTGTGTGTGTTCTTGTGCATCGTGCGTGCGTGTGTCTATGTATGTATGTACGTGTGTGTGTGTGTGTTGTGTTGTTGTGTGTGTGTGTGTGTGTGTGTGTGTGTGTGTTAGTCGTGTATATGTTCTGTGTGTGTATTTTATCTGTGTGCATGCCTGCATTTGTGTGTGTGTGTGTGTGTGTGTGTGTGTGTGTGTGTGTGTGTGTGTGTGTGTGTGTTGTGTGTGTATGTGTGTGTGTGTGTGATGGGACAAGCACGATATAGATGTAAAACAAGCAAACTAAAGAACAGAGAGAGGGAGAGACAGACACACAGACACACAGACAGGCAGACACACAGACACACAGACAGGCAGACAGACACAGACATAGACAGAGAGAGAAATTCGTTAACAAACGACAACAGTCCACACCATCTTGTTCTGTTTATTGACGATGACAGCAATTTGACCATACGAAGCAAAGAAGCCAACAAGTATGCACATGTAACAAGTCATCACGATATCCTTGATCATTTCTATATACACCGACGGAGACATAACGAAAGCTTGTGTAGCATTGGGAACGGCGAGAATTTTCCCACACCATACGAGTTACGCTTAAAAGTATACCCTCAATATTGCATGCACAAATCCATGTATACTACATGTACACTCATAGACGACACAAGTACACGCTCATGTACTGACATACACACATAATCACATGCACATATACACACACGTCCACAAACACACACACACACACATACAAAAACCACACACACACACACACACACACACACACACACACACACACACACACACACACACACATAGACACTCACACACACTCACATACATACACATACATTCACACACACACACAAACACACACACACACTCACACACAAACACACATACACTCACACAAACACACACACTCAAACATACACACAAACACACACACACATACAAAACCACACACACTGACACACACAGACACAGCACACATAAACACACACACACATACACACACACCACACACATACACACACACACACACACAGACACACATAACACACACACACACATCACACACACACACACACACACACACACACACACACACACACACACACACACACACACACACACAAATGATCGTCCTTAAAGCGCATATGTATACTGACGTTAAAAGACAGAATGAACGAATGAACGAACGAACACACACACACACACACACACACCACACACACACACACACACACACACACACACACACACACACACACACACACACGCACGCACATTCACCTACACATCTACGTAAATGTCCGCACATATCAACACACGTTATTTCCATCTGGTTTGAAAACAACATAATATTTATGCTCAACCAGCCCACGTGGTGAAAACGGGTCAGCGAAACAGACTATGAACTGAAAGTGAAGGATTGAAGTCCCCACCAATCCCACACAGTTATTGTGGGATTGTTCCATCCTGACCATCTCTTGTAACCAGAGATAAGCGTGCTACTAGCTTGGTAGGCAGACTGAAACCATACAGTCGGGTCTTATAGAGGGGGGTGCAAAAGTAGGTATACAGTAAATATCACATCATTATCGTAATGCTTAATTCATTAAAATTATTAGCACAATAAGTTAGTTCGCTTTATTTTCGATATTTTCAGTGTCATTAATTATATTTTATCGTAACTAATAATATGCATGTACTTTTATCCTAACTTTTATTTATTTATTTATTTATTTATTTTTTGCAGGTAAAGCGGAAATTTAATTTAGATGTAAGCGGCACATTTAATTTAACCATGGCTGGTAATTTGACAGACGAGGAGCGCAAATGGATTTTAAAACAATACTGGAAGACAGATGGACTTCTTTTTTGGGGGATATGTAAAGGAAAGGGTTTTCGCACGCAAGCCGCGCACTGTTAATGACCCGATTCAGTTATCTTGCAGGCTTGTCAAGAAATTGATGCTGATAAAAGATCTTTGTGCTAGAGTGTGCGTGAGTGTCCGCTCTCGATTAGAGGAGTGTGTGAATACCGACGGCAAGCAGTTTGAGTATCTGAGGGATTAAGGCTGTGCTTGTTATTACATGTATATGCAATATTCATTTGTTTGTATAATAAATGCAATGAGTATTGTACGTGTTTTCTTTTTTCATAACTGTATACCTACTTTTGCACCCCCCTGCATACTTTTTACAGCTGCATCTTTGAGGGTGTTCTACGAGCTGTTTGGTTCTTTTGAAAGATCCATGCTCTCAGGATTGATATCTTGAGCTCAGTCCCAGCCCGCAACATCGAAACACTGGCCTGTTGCTGCCCATCTTAATATTTCTATCATTCTGGTGGTGTCAGTTTAGTGTTTCATAAGTCTCTCTCACCCCTTTTCCGCTTCTCAGTTCAAGTCCTTACCAGCGAACAGGGTTTTTGAGCAGGGTCGGGAAATCTGCAGGGTAAATGCTGGCAGATTTGGATGGAGCGCATATGGAATTGTCCGAATGCGATGAATCCCTTTTGAAGAAACTCCATACCCCAAACACTGAGGGTGTTGCTCATATTTTCTAATACACACTGCAGGTGTCTGTACTTCTTGGGCCTGGTTGACACCAGGATACATCATGAACGTACGTGCAGAATACAGCCCTGTTAGTCCCTCTCAATCCAAAATGGAACGCCACAGTAACATCATCACTATCCAAAACAAATGTGACTGCCCGCGTTCAAGCAAACAGGAACCAGAAAAAAAAAAAACACGAAAAAATAATAGGAACGCGTATTTAATACAACCAGACAAGACAGGCGCAAATTTTCGGCCAACTGGCCTTTGTCAAGTGAAAGATTACAAACAAACAAACACCAGTTACAAACATTAGGAGAAAAAGACTGAAACCTCCCTGCTGCTCCATCCAGTGTGAGAAAAGGAAAACCGGTAAACTGACTGAGCAGCAGGGAAGTTTCTGTCGTTTTCTGCCAAGATTTTTTATCTGATGTTTGTTTGTTTATCTTACGCTTGACAAAGGCCAGTTGGCCGTAAATTTGCGCCTGTCTTGTCTGGTTGTATTAAATACGCGTTCTTATCTTTTTTTCGTGTTTTTTTTTGGTTCCTATCATCGTCACTATCATCCCCGTTGTTATCATCATAACATTGCAAAATATTGTCCCAGATTGTGATGTCCTTCATACCCCATTGTCTTAGTGACCTAAGTTTCAGTGGGTTTGGAGGTGTGTTAGAAAACCGAAATGACTCGGTTTGGGGGTAGGGTGGGAGTGGGGTGGGAGTGGGGTAGGGGTGGGGTGGGAGTGGGATGGGTGGGGTTAGTGACACAGGTAAAGGTGCTAACGATAGGAGAGGGAGAGGGGGTAGAGGACCCAGAGAAGAAGAAGAAGAAAGCAATTACTAATGTAGTATCGGTGGTCTAGTGGTATTACAATCGCCTGACCCACGACTGTCTCGGGTTCGACTGCTGGTGGGAATACACAGATTTTTACTTCGGGCTTACTCTTTTGACAGAGCCATAGGCTCAAAATCCCAAGTCTGGAGTTCAGGTTCCAGCCTGCAACATACAAACTGGTTTGCACGCTGACCATTGTAATTCTGAAATCATTCTAGTGCTGTCAATATTTTGTTTCTTAGATCCCTTTTCCCCTTTCCTGTTGATCTGCCCCTGTTCCTTTCCCAGGATGTGTGGAGAGTGCCCATGACAGATTCGATGTTATTTTTTAGAATAGATCAGAAACGCTCTCACAATAGATCAGAAACTTCCTTAGAATAAATCAGAAACTCCCTTTTCCCCAGCCTCATAACACAATCTGGCCAACATGACTTTTTAAGTTGGTTTTTTTTTATCAATAAATTGCAATATTACCGTTGGTAAAATTTAGGTGCAGTGCATGTATGGAATAGTCCGAACGCGGTGAATCATTTGGAAACAAACGTCCGACGCTCATCTGTAAAATGAACCATTGACACAAGGGAAATAATCGAACTTAACTGTTTTCTATCATATCAAGGAGTTGTCTCTCTTAGACCTTTGGTAGTGAGGTACAGTCCTGTTGCTGTTCCAACGTCTACGTTAATTGTCTGATTAGGGTTAGTTTGTTTTTTCGAAACGCACCACAGTCAGAGGACTGCAGTTCTTCTTCTTCTTTTCTATCATTATCATTCATCATTATTATTATTATTATTATTTTATTATTATTATTTATTATTGTTGTGTTATTATTATTATTATTATTATTATTTATTATTATTACTTATTATTATTTATTAATTATATTATTATTATTATTATAATTATTGTTATTATTATTTTTGTCCGAAAATGGAAAAGGATCACATATTTATATACAATAAGTTATTGTTAGGAGTGCAGGTAAAGGCAGAGGGAAACGGGTTGGTGTAGGAATCAGACGTACAATGAATCATGTTTATATCCCCCCATATATGATAATGAAATCATTAGGGACCGTTGGAATATTCATAAGTTTACACACACACACACACACACACACACACACACACACACACACACACACACACACACACACACACACACACAACACACACACACACACACACACACACACACACACACACACACACACACAACACACAGACCACACAGACACACACCACACAAACACACAACACACACACACACATACACAACACACACACACACACACACACACACACACACACACACACACACACACACACACACACACACACAACACACACACACACACACACACACACACACACACACACACACACACAAACACACACACACACACACACACACACACACACACACACACACACACACACACACACACACACACACACACACACGGATTTCAATGCCACAATCCCAGAAACAAAAGCAGCAGTAAGAACAACAATAACAAGTGAATTTGATTGGGTGAGACTCTTCTTCGTACATTTTTTCGCAAGAATATCGATGCTCTTTTCGAGAAGGCAAATCAAATCGTCCGTAGTACGGCGCCACCGCCTCTTTTTTAATTTATACCTTTACAGTTTTTCAATTTTTATTTATTTATTTATCTATTTATCGATTTATTTATTCATTTATTTGTGTTTGTTTGTATGTTTATTTATTCATTTATTTATTCATTAACAATTTTTGCACCGCCTCAGTGGCATTCATCATACGCCGCCACCAACCCCAAGTTCATTCAGTTAAACTCGCAGTGCCAGAAAACCAACGGCAGCCAGTGATGTCGAGCCACCATACATAGAGGAGATTCTGCAATGCTGCTAGATCCTTTGGTGCAGTTCTGATCCAACTAACAAAAGACACTGCCTGCAAAGCCGTCTACGAACAACTAACAGCTAATTGCTCAGTCTCAGCAGCACAGAGAGGTGAGAAATCACCGGTAAGGAGACCAGCACTATGACACTCCAGCGACAGCCTTCATGAACCACTGACACGCTAAATCCCAACTTAAACTAATTCCCTCCTCATCATTATCATCATCAGGTGCCCTGCCGCATGACGTTGGCAACCATGGATTCCAACCATCTCTATCTCTCGTTGCCCCTAGCATCTCGCCCATCTTCCTCATCCCCAGCCACTCTGCAAGTCCGTCCAGCATTCTCTCCCTGGGTCTACCTGGCGCTCTCCTTCCCTCCAGCTTTCCCGTTGTGACCAGGTGCTCCAATCCTCCTTCCTCATAAAATGGCCTATAAATGTTGCCTGTCTTTTCCTAATCTTCCTTATGAGTGATCTACTTGTTGTAATTCCCTCCTAATACATGGAAATGGTAGAAAAAACTGAAACTGAGACCACTATGAGATAAAGGGCATCCAGGGCTACACTATTCACGATGTTAAGATTATGGCTGATGGTTTCATGATTATGGGGATGGTGATCATGATTGCTATGAAGTTCCATGAAGGATTGAGAATGCTTAAAAGAGCTGTACTCTATGCGTGTGGCTATCATCATTATTGTTCTGTGATGGGTAGATCTATCTATCGGGGTCGAATCCATGACCTCTGAGTTATTAGTTGGTTTGCATAACCACTTCCCCACGCTTACAATCTGTACATGTGTGTTTCAGTATACTTAGTAAAGAAGTGTGTATGGAATTATGCCAGCGACAAACCTTTTCGATAGACTAGCACCCAGACCACAACTCTAATGGAAGACGGAACGGGGGTTTGGGTGAGAGAAAAGCTCTGTCCATCCGTGAATTCAATCCACAGACCGTTCGCTTGTCAGTGGGCAATTTCTCCTCTGGACACTGCACTAATACAAAACCACCAGATGACACCATCGACAGCAGTCCCATCATCACCAAACTATACACATCTAGAAGGTAGTGGGTTCAAATCCCCATCATTCCATAAAATTATTGGGGAAATATTTCGGACCCGACGGTCTTCTATCATTATCCAGATTTAATAAGCGTGCTATGGGCTCGTTGGGAAGATTGGGACCACACAGTTGCCTTTCACCTCCTTCATGGACGTGCATTGAAGGTGTAGCTGAATTTTCCTAGCAATGCAGGTGCCGTTATCTCTCGGGCCTTGTTGATGCCAGAATACACTACAAAAGTAAACGTACCAGTGGGCCTGAAACTCTGGAGTTATCATCGTATCATCGCCATTCTCAACATTTTAGTAACGTGTAAAATGGTCCGAGATTTTGCACTTCATTCGTTATTATGGTGACGATAGTTTCGACTGGCTTGAAGATGCGTTTGAGAGCCGAAATAAGCGGTGCTGTGGGTAATAATGATACGGGGGAGGTGCAGAAGATAGAACAGCAAGTTAAAAAGAAGAAAACAAAATATACAAATCACAGCAAAACGGATGAACATTATCCTCCCCGAGATAAAAAAAAAACAATTCTCAGCAACATCATCATCATCAATGACAACAAAAGCAACACACAACAGCAAGACAGTTCTCCAAGTTTACAATCACTTTCCAAAAGTCATAGGGTTGCCCACGGACTCATGTTCTGTGAGAAGCGACACCAGTCTGTTGATTGGGGCCAGGAGGGGCAGGGGTGGGGGCAGGAGGGCAGGGATGGGGGGGGGGTGGGGGCAGGAGGTGTCTGTTTCCCATCGACCGCCTGGTTTGTTTGGTTTTAATCACATGGGATATACGGGTAACATGTCATAATGCACTGATCAGCAACAAATATTGTTTCATGTCTTATGTCATGAACCTTTTTTTTTCTCTCTCTCTCTCACTGTGTGTGTGTGTGTGTGTGTGCGTGCGGGTGTGTGTGTGTGTGTGTGTGTGTGTGTGTGTGTGTGTGTGTGTGTGTGTGTGTGTGTGTGTGTGTGTGTGTAGGGAGGTGGGAAGAGAGAGAGACAGAGACAGACAGAGAGAGACAGAGTGTGTGTGTGTGTGTGTGTGTGTGTGTGTGTGTGTGTGTGTGTGTTTTGTGTGTGTGTGTAAAAAGAAGAGAGAAAGAGAGAGAGATGAGGGGACAGAGAGAGAATGAGAGAGAGAACAGAAGAGAGAGAGAGAGAGAGGACAGAGAGAGAGAGACAGAGAGAGAGACAGAGACGAGAGAGAGAGAGCGAAAATGTTTGCAGCCTGTTCAAGATGGATTTATCGCACTCAGACAATTCCATATGCGTTCCACCCAATTCTGCCGGCAATAACCTGATAGACTCCTGCGCAAAGCCATATAGGCTGCCAAGGTCCTGAAATGAGGAGGGAAGGCGGATAGGGGGGGGGGGGGGAAGGAGGAGAGACTTTTGAAACACTAAGCTGACACCAGCAGAATGATGGAAACAATAAAGATGGACAGTGAAAAGGCCAAGTTCTCAATGTTGCCGGCTGGAGCTGAACTCGAAATATATTAGATCTTGAGTCCACGGCTGTATAAAAACAAAACAAAACAAAACAACAACAAACAACAACAACAACAGCAACAACAACAACAACAACGACAGCAATAAAAACCACCATGTGTATCGATTTAGCAGCAGTTCACATTCAACAGTAAACAAAGCACTGATGTTCACACGCAACATGATTTTTGTCATGTCTGTATATATATATACAATTAACATCGATGGCCACGAAACATCAAAGCAACAACAGAAATAGTTTCGTCGTTTTGATAACGTATGGATAGTTTTCTCAACATGGGGAATGAATGTTAGGTTTGTCTCTTTATTTTTTTTCCTCCTCGCCCACTGTTTTTCAATCTTTTTTTTTTCTCTAAAAAAAAAAAAGAAAAAGAAAAAAGAAAAAGAAGAGGAAGATTGTTTCATATTAAACGGTAGGAATGTGTGTGTGTTGTGTGTGTGTGTGTGTGTGTGTGTGTGTGTGTGTGTGTGTGTGTGTGTGTGTGTGTGTGTGTGTGTGTGTGTGTGTGAGACTGTGCGTGCGTGCATGCGTGCGTGTGTGCATGTGTGTGTGTCTGTGTATCCTTTTGTTTATGTCTGTGAGTGTCTGTGTGTTTGTCTTTCTCTCTATGACAGGAACACGTAGATATTATTTTCTAAGCTCTTTGTCGGTGGATTTTTACCAGATTAGGGTCGAGGGTGTGGGACGTTGAAGAATCATGAAAGTATAAGTTTGACAGTTAAGGCACCAAGTTCAAGGACACACACAGACCAAGAAAGTGTCTAACTGTTACCACTCTACCTGGAAGGTGTGTGAACAGCACTGTCTTGGAAACTCCTGACAATATCTAGAATCTGCTTTCGCATTCGTAACAGTTTACCATTGCCCTCGACGCAAGTCAAGTATTATTTCAAATGAAACTTTCGGAGGTTATTTTGATTGATAAGCTAGGCCATCTTGCTTTTCATTGTCATACGATCTGTAGGAAACATTGAGAAAATATAGAAAGAAAGAATCAAGGAATCAATATTTCTATATCAGCTAAAAACAAAAGTTGTTTTCTACTATTTCTGTTTTTGGTAAACTTGCTATATAAGCTTAGGAACAAAAGTTGATTTCTACTATTCTATTTTTGCTAGTCTTGCTATATAAGCTTAAGAAAAACAAGCTTTTTTCTACTATTTAACTTTTGCTAGACTTTTATGTAAGCTTAGGAACAAAAGTTATCATCTACTATTTTACATTGGCTAGATTTTTCATATAAGCTTCAGAATAAAAGTTG
>CM060310.1:64116870-64119370 GCA_030674185.1 Monoplex corrugatus
GAAATGGTTATAAGCCTAATATGTGACCCATTCTCACAAAAGGCACAATAAGTCTCAGTTTAGGCATTTTCAGGTTATGGTATCACTATAAAGTTTAGAATCTCAGCTTCCAAATGGTACTAAAGTTGAGTTTCAGGCTACAAAAACAAAAAAGCTATGGGCTTTCAAAGATGAGAGGGGTCAAGTCAGCCATTTTGAGAAAAACAATGTTGAAGAGAATTGGCCTAAATTGAAAGGGTATAGTCAGAAACTCCTTAGCAACAAGCATTAAATATCAACCAAATCAGCTGAAATTCCATACTTCCCTTGTTTACTTAATTGTCCATCCATCAAAAACAACAAAAAGAAAAATAAATTTAGGAAAAGCGTACTTTAATCACCAAAATGGGGCGATCGGGCTGCTTTCAGCGGCCAGATAGTAGCACTTACCACACATTAATTAAAACACACAAAAATTATACTTATCGGTTAAATTTGACTTTATTGTGTTAGGACATGGTGTAAAATTGGTTATAGAGCATGAAAATGCAGAAAACTCAAAATTGACAAAATTGTCCCTGTTCAGAGTTTTCAGCCCACAGCAGCAGAAGGCCTCGCCCGACTTATTGTACCTTTAGTCAGAGCGGGTCACAAATGGCTCTATGCAGTCGGCTGGGCTTTAAACAAAAACAACAATAACGATAACTCCAAGTTCTTCTCTACCAAACACTCACAGCGCCGTTTTTGCCGGGGTCTACTCTCACAGGGACGGGTGGTGGGGGTACCCTCCTCATCCTTTGTCGACTTCTGTCCCGTAATTTGTGTATCTGTGATCTCACCTGTATGGCAGCAGGTATATACTTCTTTCATCATCATTGAACCAGTGTTCACTAGTTTGACAGAAAACTCCATGTGTGTGTGTGTGTGTGTGTGTGTGTGTGTGTGTGTGTGTGTGTGTGTGTGTGTGTGTGTGTGTGTGTGTGTGTGTATCTGTATGTGTGTGTGTGTGTGTGTGTGTAGAGAGAGAGACAGACAGACAGACAGACAGATATGTATGTATATATATATATATATATATATATATATATATTATGTATGTGTGTATACACTTATATAATATATATATACATATATGTATGTCTGTGTGTATGTAAACATACATTACATATATATATATATTTGTAGAGAGAGAGAGAGAGATACATATAGATATATAGATCGATAGATAGATAGATACATAGATAGGTAGAGAGAGAGAGAGAGATACAGAGAGAGAGAGAGATACAGAGAGAGAGAGATCATTATCAACAACAGCAACAGCTACACAACAACAACAACAACAACAACAACAAAAATGTCCTGCTTCCATTCGATTTTTTATGAGTCAAGAACATTTCCGCCAACGTTTTCTTGGTACTTGACCAAACGTTGGCCTTTTATTGTTCAGTTTTAGTCCTGAAATAATTTCACATCTACTAAGAGCTTCAGAAGGATCTGCGTTCATTGACACATAGATTTCTTTTTCGGTATTTCTAGTTCCAGACAGAGACGTTGATTAGCAGCAGCAAGTTTGAGAAGAAATGGCTTTAAGTTAATAACTTCTACCGTTGACAACAAAAAGAATGCTGAATGTCGTTTTCTCTATTTTAACCATTTGACTACGCACTCTATTCACCAAGTGCAAAAACTGAATCCTTTGACTCCCTCACCCTATCCACCAGCTTTCTGCAGGAAGCTGATGGGTAGTGTGAGGGAGTCAGAGGGTTATGTTTTTGCTTTACTAGCATGGTTGACAATGCAGGATGCTGGTGGACAGGGTGCGGGAATCAAAGGGTTAAACGAAAGATAAGCGACGTGACCGATCTGATTATTCTCTGTACGCCTTCGATAATAAAAGATGCTATAGTGTTTGAGGCAGGGATGAAACTGAAGACATCGAATTTCCAGTCCACGGCACCAGTCACCATGCTGTAGTGGTTAACGCAACGTACTACTGACTGGAAGGTTGTGGGTTCGAATCCCCATCAGTCCCTCAAAAATCACTGTGGGATTTTTCGGCTCTAACCGGCTCCTACCCAGAGTTAGGCTTGCTATGGGCTCATTGGGAAGACTGGAACCACACAGTCGAGCCTCATCCACTTCACGGATGCGTCATTGAGGGTGTTGCTCAAATCTTCTGACCAGCACCGCAGGTGTCTGTATCTCTCTGGCCTGGTTCACCGCCAGGATATATTATGATAGGTAGCGTAGAGTACAGCCCTGTCACGCAGTCTCAATCCTAGATGGAACTCCATAGTATCGTGATTGTCATCCTCATCAACATCATCATCATTGCATTGTAAAAAAATGTGTCAGCTTCTGTGGCCTTTAAGGTGGCAAAAGTAATGAGACAAAAAAAAACCCAAAAAAAAACCCACCCTCCCAACACCAGTTAATTCCGAGTTAACGTTTTCTCAAACATCCAAAAAGCAATCTACAGGACAAGAAAGAAACACCGAGAAAAAACAGTGTCACAAATCGC
>CM060310.1:64121870-64129370 GCA_030674185.1 Monoplex corrugatus
GTGTGTGTGTGTGTGTGTGTGTGTTCGTGTGTTGTGTGTGTGTGTGTGTGTGTGTGTGTGTGTGTGTGTGTGTGTGTGTGTGTGTGTTCGTAAAAAGGAGATTGCAATTTCTGTTTCTCTCACTGAATGCAGTATTGGATCACCCGGTCCGATGGCACAGCACACAGCACACTGTGATGTATATCCTGTAGTTCACTCCTTCACTCCTTTCATCATAGCAATGGGGGATGACATGTATTTGCTTTACTTTGTTCGCCTCTGGCACTTGTGCCAGCTTACTCTGTTAGCATGTTGCAGGGAATGTTTCCAGTTAGTGGTGTTGATGCTATAGCTGATGAGTGTAGCTTTCTGATTATAGTCGTATCGCTTGGGATGTCCTTTGGGATGCAATTATTCTGATGACGTGTCCAGCCAAACGAGGCTGCCATTTGATGAGCAGATACTCAATTCTTCACAAGGCACACACATCTTTAGAACTTGAGGATTGGTCATAAGCCTGATCAGGAAGTATCTCTCTGTTGAAACAATTGCAAAACTCGTTCTCTCCTTCATAATGTCTCGCATTGACTATTGCAATTCACTCCTGTCTGGTCTTCCTGCCTCCACCATCCACATCCTACAGCGCATTCAAAACAATGCTGCACGCCTTGTACTTAAAAAGAAAAAAGCTGACCACATATCTCCTCTCCTGGCACAACTTCATTGGCTCCCTGTATCAAAGCGCATACAGTACAAACTAGACACCATGTGCTACAAAAGCCTCAATAACGCAGCCCCCGATCACCTGTCAAGCCTACTTGAGATCTATGTTCCCTCACGTACCCTCCGCTCTGCCTCCGATCCTCTGACTTTTCGCTTTCCACGCACTAAGCTCAATACCTACGGTCCACGAGCCTTCTCTGTTTCTGGTCCACTTTCCTGGAACAAACTTCCTCTCTCAGTCCGTCAGCAACCTACTTTTGTCTCCTTCAAGTCCGCTCTCAAAACTCATCTTTTCTCCTCTGCATGAAATCCTGACCTCACTCATCCCCCTCTGTAGCCTGTCTCCGCTCGGAGTGGAATCACATTGTAATATATATTTGTATATAATATGCTCTCTATAATTTTCCATTGCTTTTATTCTTTTTCCCCATTTATAGCCATGTGTGAGTGTGAGTATGTGTGTGTGTGTGTGTGTGTGTGTGTGTGTGTGGTGTGTGTGTGTGGGGTGTGTGTGTGTGTGTGTGTGTGTGTGTGTGTGTGTGTGTGTGTGTGTGTGTGTGTGCGCATGCATATGTGTATGTTTCAGCGCTTAGATTTGATTTCTATCAAGATTTTGCGCTATATAAATATTGTAATTATTATTATTATTATTATTATTCAGTTTTGCCCAGTTAGTTTGCAAATCGTTCGCAGACATCGTATGCCTGACTATCACAGTGTATTTTTAAGACGCTTTAGACAGTGAGTAAGCTGTATCGGTTATTTGTCCTGTTCACTGCGCCCCCTCTGAATCCTCTTCCAGGTTTTTCATGTTCTCTTCTTGTTGGTACTTGCGAATTGCCCTTAAAGTGTGGAGAAGATGTACACTCCTCTCCCCACTCTCTCGCCTACTGAGACCCGTAGTCCCACGGTTGCAGAGAAGAACAACAACAATATCGGTAAACAAACAAACAAACAAACAAACAAAACAAACAAACAAACAAACCAAAAGACACAGGTATACTCACTGCACTGATATTGAATTTTCTGGCTCTGAGTCTGGATTTGATGAAGTAGTCCAGCAATGCCACCATCATGGCCAGCACTAATCCACCGATCAGAATGTGGAAAATGCCTGACACGTTGGATAAGGTGAGGGAACTTGTCTTGCTTTCCTTGTACACAAAACAGATCTTCATTTGATCAGCTGTGTGTGAAACAGAGGGAGAAATATAAACATAACGATAAATCATTTTGTACAGTGCTCTGCTCCACATTCATCTGGACCCACTGCACGTATACATGACATTACAATATCACTTATAGTGAAAAGACGTTAAATCAAAGAACGAACGAACGACATAACAAGAAACAGAATGGAGTGTACAGGAGCAATGATATATCATGACAGAAACAACACACACCAGAATACACACATTCGTACACATACTCCAATAATGCATGCTAAGGGCGTCTAATCATAAATACACTGCCAGCTATGCTCATACACGAGTACATACATGAGATACCTACTGTTTACGTGTACGAGATAAAAAAAAATATCAAAAGATTTACTGTACGTCTAAATACGTATGAAATTATACGGGGATTATCTGGACTGAACAGTTGATAAAAGAATGGATTAATATGAATTACTTCCATGAGCAGACGCGAAATTAATAAACCAGCGGTGCAAATGACTATGCATAAACACCTGAAAAATCCTTGCTGACGTATTTGTCACATCTCCCCTCCCCCCTCTCTCTCCCCCTCTCTCTCTCTTTCTCTCTCTCCCCCCCCCTGTCTCTCTCACACACACACACATATGTATATACATATGTATATGGATATATATATATATATGTATGTATGTATATATACATATATATACGTATATGTACATACGTATACATATACGTAAGTGCGCGCACACGCACACACACACACGCGCGCCAGCACATCTCTTTTGTCGATTTGACACAGAAATCCTATTTTGAAAAGGAACCTGTAAAGTTTGTTTTTTTGGTTGTGTTGTGACCAACAAAGTCTGAGAAAAATAAATTCAAAAAAAGAAGATGAGGAAGAAAATACAACAGACAAACATCACGGTTCCTACCTTGGAATTCTTGGCACACTCTCCTTTATCGTACCACCATTTCCTCTCCAGTTTGTGTAACTCTCCAACCTCACGCAGCTCCAGAACAGCAATATTGATTGGTGCTCTGAAAGTCAATCATAAGTCACAGCAATATTACCTGAAAATGAAGCCTACACATTGAAGACCAGTGTCGAAGGTCACACCTTAACCCACCATTTTTATATGAACACCTGTTTCGTGAAGATCAAAGCATTGAATCAAGGTCTTCTATTTGCCACAATATTTAAGCACATGCATTACAAGTAGAATGCCTCCGTTTAAAGGCCTACTATCTACCACAATATCAAGTAACATTCACACAAAATCATGGGTTTTGATCAAGACCTATGACCACAATATAAAAGCTGAACACAATCATCCTGAACACCACTTGTGAAAACTAAAGCATGAAGATCAGTGCTACCAAAACCAAAACAAAGAAAGTCAACAAAACGCCTGGCAACCTTATTAATATCAGTGGCACTAAACCAAAACAAGTGAGTGAACTGAAATACCTCGGTAGCGTTTTTACAAAACACGTAAAAATCAACAGATAATTAGCAACCGAAATCCATAAACTAAACAATAACAGCCATCAACTTGCCCCAAATACATCCAACTCTAAAATCTTCTCTGAAACAAAATACAAGTTCATCAATTCCATTTTCATCCCCACCCAGACACACCAGTGCCAGACCTGTACCTAGACCAAACCCCACAAGAATATCACCTGTGAGATGCACAGTTTGAGAAAAGCTGTCGAGAAGACCCTAGGGCCTATACGACTTGGTCAGAAATACCAAAATATCAGATGGTGAGAACAACACCAGTCCACCATCATAAGCATCAATAGAGAATGCAGTGGATTGGGCATCTGACCAGGATGACAACCAGATCAGCTGGCTCAACAAGCATACAACAAAAAGATGTTTGTTATTAAGGGAGAGGCAGACCAAGGTAGACCTGGATTGACTGCATGAAATAAACCTTGACGTCACACAGCACTTCTCTACTTTGAGGCGTTGTGGATCCCTGCAGATTGTCAACTGTTTTTCTTTATCACGCCCATGATGGCATAAACGGGCAATGCCAGAAGAATGAAAGAAGAACACACCAATGATCTAGACCTTAAGATAAAGACTACTCGCCCGAAATTAATGACTCAGGTCAAGACCTAACCTCATCATCATTATCATGTGCCCTGCTGCATGGCGTTGGTGATCATGGCCCTCCATACGAATATATCCCGTGTTGCTACATCTCCCACTATCTCTGTCTTCAACCACTCTTCAAGTCCGTCCAGTATTTTCTCCCTGGGTCTAACTGATGCTCTTTTCCCTCCAGCTTTCCTGTTGTGACTAGGTGCTGTAATTTCCCTTGCCTTATAAAATGTCCTATAAATGTTGGTTGTCTTTTTCTAATCTTCTTCGTAAGTGTTATTCTTGTGTGTGTGGTGTGTGTGTGTGTGTGGTGTGTGTGTGTGTGTGTGTGTGTGTGTGTGTGTGTGTGTGTGTGTGTGTGTGTGTGTGTGTGTGTGTGTGTGTGTGTGTGTGTGTGTGTGTGTTGAGCCCCCTTCAAGACTGTCTCGTTTGTTTTCTGTGCTGCCCATGGAACTCTTGACATTCTTCTCAGAAACCTGCTCAACACAATTCCAACCTACACTCACCAAAGACGAAGACCTCAAATCAAACTTTTCACTTACCTCAGATCAGATCCAAGTTGTGTGGCCACTCCATAGCCCTTGTCGTCCAGGTTTCTGCCGGCCTTGAGGGTGTTGCAGGTTTGCGCTGGTTGTGGTACTCGTTCATAGCAGCGTCCAACAAGAAGGCGTACTTGCCTTTACTCTCCCTCACCCTCTTCACCCCTTCTGCTATTGACTTAGTGAAGACACTGGGCTCTGCCTCTTTCATGAAGTTCCACATCTGTTTGTATACTGTCACCTCTGACTCCTGGAATAGAATTTTCATTATTGTCAGTCACGTCTATCGTAGCAGTAATGCTGAAAGATGACAGAAAACGATCTAAAAGACCTTGAGACCTTCCACACACAAAGCCTCTGAAGAACTAAACGAATCTTCTGGCCTGTAACTTTTGCAACTAGCATACATTTGCCAAAGCATTCAAGAAAATATGGACATTATTTTATCTCTTCTGGCATGTAACTTTTCCAATCAACACATATTTGTACATTGAAGTCAAGAAAATATGGACACTATTATCATGTAAAAAGATGATGGAGATAGATCGTAGACACATAATTTGAGGAGAAGAGAATAACATCAACACCCAGGAACACCTGATGAAGAACAGTAAAACAAGAATTCAAAGTGAAACACACCTGGGGTACCATACAGAGGCTGGATCAAAACAAACAGCAGTGGATGATTTTCGTTACTACCCTATATACCCATGGCACGTTGGGCAATAGGTCAGAACGGTACTCATAATAGTTGTCACACTATCAGTCGCCGTGATGCAGTCACTGGCACAACTACCAACTGGAAGGTATTTGGTTCGAATTCCATCAGTCCTGCCAAAATCATTGTGGGATTTTTCGGCCCCAACTGGCTCCTTACCCATGGTTTTGTTGTGCTATGGGATCATTGCTAAACTGGGACCACACAGTTGAATCTCATGCTCTTCACGGATGTATTACTGAAAGCTTTATTCAGATCTCCCCACCAATACTGCAGCTATGTCTGTGTTTGATGCCAACAATATATTATGAAACAAAGTCTTCATTACAGCCTTGTCACGCAGAATAGTACTCCATAGCATCATGATTATCATCATCATCATCATCATCATCATCATCACCATCATCACCATCATCATTATCATCATCATCATCATCATCATCACAACACAACAACAATAACAGGTTTGTGAATTAAGTTTTTCCAGATCCTGTGGCTACTAATGTAGTGTAATAGTGTAAGAAATGATACAGGAAATAACAACATCATTGTCATCATGGTCATAGTTGTCATCATATTATCATCGTCATCATCACCATGATGGTCGTCGTCGTTTATCCTCTACTTCCTTCCCCTTCATCATCACCATAATGAGCAGAGCAATATGTAACTCATTCCACAAAACGATACATAAAGGCGTGAAGTTTATTTTCAAAAGATACATAAATTATGTCTCTGAGTCAAAACCTGCAGAAGCTGTTACATCCCCGTTAATACGAACGGGTCACATCTCATCTCCGACATAAGCAGAAGCACTGCATCACTATGATTATGATCAATTCTACCTTTATCTTCACGAACTGCAGTAACAGCATCTTTTTCTTCATATCTGTCACACTTATTTTCATTGCTGTTATCATCATCTAGACGAAAGAAAAGTAATCAAGCCATTGGTGATTGTCTGAAGAAATGCTAAAACCACTGATTGTCTCATAAAATTCTACCACCGCTATAAGCACCATCACTGCCACTACCATATGCAGCAGCAGCAGCATGTACGTATGTGCCCATGACCACAACCATGAAAATCACTATCGTCGTCATCATCATCGTCATTATCATCAGCATGACGACCACCGTGAAACACTACTAGTATCGTTGTCATCATTACTATTATCATCATTATCACAACGACAACTACCGCAAAAACTATCACCATCATTGTCATCATCATCATAATCAACACCATCATCACAACAACAACCACAAAAATCATTACCATCGTCATCGTCGTCATCAGCATCACCACGACAACCACCTCCATCATCGTCATCATCGTCATCATAATCATCATCATCATGTCACCAGGACCATCATAACATTACAACAATCACCATCACCATCGTCGTATTTATCACCAGAACCATCATCACATAGTCATCATCATCATCATTACCAGAACCACCAATTACATCATAGTCTTCATCATCATTATCGCCAGAACCATCATCACGCCACAGTCATCATCACCTTAAAGAACTGCTGGGTGGACCCATTCTCCACACAACCATAGCGGATCTCTCTCTGTTTGACCAGGTCGTCAGGGGAACTGATGGGCATCAGCATGCGTTCTATGGTGAGGAAGGCTGCCAGGTTGGCCGTGTAGGAGCTGATGATGATCAACGTGAAGAACCACCAGGCCGCTCCCACCACCCGTCCCGATATAGACCTGAAGTCAACCACAAGGAACACATGATGAAGTGTTATTTGGACGCTCAAATCCAGAGAGCAGTCGGTACAACATATCTAGTGAAAGGAAATGCATACACGACGTTTTCGCTAATCTACCACAGTGATAGGATAGACCCTCTCGTCGATCCGACGGATGAGTAGGCACACTGGTCCTTTATCGCCTGGTATGGGTCTTCACCAAGAGCACCAGGTAGACCCAGGGAGAAAATATTGGACAGACTTGCGCTGTGGATGAAGACAGACAAGGTGGGAGATGAACTTGTAGCGACAAAGGATAGATTTATATGGAGGGCTATGATCGCCAACGCCATGCGGCAGGGCACACGGTGATGATGATGATGATGGTGGTGGTGGTGGTGGTGATGGTGATGGTGGTGATGATGATGATGATGATGGTGGTGGTGGTGGTGGTGATGGTGGTGATGGTGGTGGTGGTGGTGGTGGTGGTGGTGGTGGAGTGGTGGTGTGTGATGATGATGATGATGATGATGATGATGATGATGATGATGATGA
>CM060310.1:64136870-64139370 GCA_030674185.1 Monoplex corrugatus
TTTGCCCGCATACCGTGCTGATTGTACTCCACTGGCCCGTCAGTCCCTGGAATTTCACCTGGAATCACACGGACGGTATGTCATCGTCATCACTGTCATCATCACTCTCCCTTCTTTCGTTTCGCTGTGTCCATTGTCTGACCACATTTGGTGACGAAATGATTTCGTCGTCAGATGTGAACTGACCATAAAGACAGCGACCTAAAGAAGAAGAATCACCATCTTCGTTGTCGTCAACGTTTTCGTCTTCCTCTCATTATCATCCCCATCATAATCATCATCATCTACTTCACTATTTCCGCCACGATTATCACTTTCATCATCGTTGTCGCCATGGGCTCCGCAGTCTTCCTCATCAAAACCAGACGGCTTGGCAGAAAATCAAAACATCCTAAACATGATTTTTACCAAAAAAGTGAATAATTATTTTCCCATAACCTGAGAGATAAGTGTGAAGAAAGGTAGCAGCGGCCTGACCTGATTTCGGGTTCAGTTTTATAAGCACAGTACTCTTCTCCTCTCCCTTGCTTCTTAATCCTCCATGCCTCTAAACAGGTACAGGTATCCATTTCTAGCTGGGAAGACTGCAGTGTTAAATTCAAGCCAGGCCACAAATCTGATCACACATCGGTCACGTTGAGCAATATTTTCGATTGTGCTTAAAATTTGGCCATTGCCAGGGGGCACTTAACTATCAAAACGCTATCTTTTTCGTCTAATTTCACTCATAGTGAAAAGACGTTAAATCAAAGAACGAACGCTATCTTTACTGTAACTACTAAAACGATATCCCATTGCCCAAGGAAGATATCCAAAGAACAAAATAGTTTCTTATGTTCGCGATTTACATGATCAGCCCACATCTAGCAATGATTGTGGCTATTTTTTTTTTCAACTCTTGCTGGCTATCATGTAGCATCGTGGTCAGGGGAGCTTTATTCAACCATGTCTCCTGTCGTTACACCTGGTACAGTTGACATTGCTGTAATAGATGTTCAGCTGTCTAGTCTTCTTGAGTGTCGGGGCAGAGCGATACAGAACCAGAGAACCCTAAATACTTGGCTCGTTCTCATAAAATCATCGATAAGTTATATCCTGCCCAGGTTTAGTTTTACACATCACATAATAATGCAAACTCTACAGTTTACAATAATTCAAAATTTTCTTCTTTATTGTAAACATTAAGTGATATGATAGCTTATAGTCTTAGAATGTGGAATTAGCCATTTTCTAAAAGCAGGCTTCCAAGATTTTGATCATGCGACAATTAATGCCTTTAGCAGGAGATATATGTCTTAACGAAGCTTACTCAAACTTTGTAATCAAATACAATACAATTTCCCATGCACTCAATCAACTTTGGTGTCTTTCGAGGTTTAGTTTCGTGTATCAAAATGTTACAAATTGTAGGCCTCAAAAACAGCAGAGTAAACGATTAAATCAGCCTTTTAACGTTACAGTGTATTATTTCTATAAATAAAAACGAACATGAAATGATAGAACGTAAAGTCACGCTCTCACGTTTCCATGCCTCTAAATGCAACTCAACATGTGCCATTCACAAATCATTGTGTGAGAACGGGTCATATCTACTGGACCCTTAGCAAGACTGCCTTTTATCTGAAACTTCTGAAAACTCACCTTGGCCAAAGCATCCTTAATGGCCGCCCCATGTACCCAGGGCATGACCGGTTGTGTCCAGCACTGGATACCCCGGGTGTCGTTGTTGTAGAGCTGACCGTGGCGGAAAGTCTTGAAGATCATACGGGTGTCCACATCGTTCAGGAGGGCGTTGAGAGCCGTGATGACTGTCTGTAGGCCGTCCATCGCCAGGGCAATGTCTGTCTGGACAGGTATTTATTTATTTATTTATTTATTTATTTATTTATTTATTTATTATTACTATCTAATTATTATTTATTTATCTATTTATTTATTTATCTATCTATTTATTTATTTATATATTATTTATTTATTAATTTTATCTATTTATTCATTTAATTATCTAATTGTTGTCTTATATGTTGATTCATTTGTTTGTTTGTTTATTCATGTATTTATTCATTTGTTTATCTATTTATATATTATTTATTTATCCATCTATCTATTTATTTACCCATTTATTTTGTTTATTCACAAAGGTATTCCTTTCTTTATGTATTTATGTATTCATTTATTTACTTCCTTATTTATTCATTTATTTGTTTATCATTTATTCATTCATTACTTATTCATTTATCTGTTTATCTTGTTTATTCATGATTTGTATGCCTATTTATTCAGTCATGTATTTATTCATCAATTTGTGTGTGTATTCATTTAAATTAATCATCTACTTGTGTATTTCTAACTATTTTTTTAAGTCTTCGGTCTTGTTAGGAAGAAACAAAAACTGTTCCTGTTTTAGTCACACTGGTGTTTCCATTGATCAACTGGATTCTATTCTTTGATCTCTCTGACCTTGATTGATTGATTCATTCATTCATTGATCTGTAGATAA
>CM060310.1:64146870-64151870 GCA_030674185.1 Monoplex corrugatus
ACAGCCATATCAGGGTTAACATTACGTAAAAATCGACACCCCCGACTTGAGTTTAAGTAAAAAGGCAACAATTAAAAACCAAGTTCACCATTATTCTTGAAAATATAAAATGCACTTGAAGAAAAAAAAACATACACTAAAAATCATATCAGATACAATCTATTGATCTCTTGTTAAAACGGAATATTGCTCCGCAGGGACGTCTCTAAAGAGATTCTTTAACCCTTTGAATCCCTCATCCTATCTACTAACTGCAAAAACTTAACCCTTTGACTCCCTCGTCCTATCTGCTAACTGCAAAAACTTAACCCTTTGACTCCTCATCCTATCTACTAACTGCAAAAACTTAACCCTTTGACTCCCTCACCCTATCTACTAACTGCAAAAGCTTAACCCTTTGACTCCCTCACCCTATCCCCTATCTTTCTGCAGGAAGCTGGTGGATAGGGTGTGGGAGTCAGGGTTAAGTTTTTGCTTCACTAGCATGGTTGATGATGCAGGATGCTGGTGGACAGGGTGCGGGAGTCGAAAGGGTTAAGGAGCCCGCCATGAAGTGCCTATGTCTCACATCGTGCAAGTCCCAGCATTCAAGAAAAGGGAATGGCGGAATCAGAACCTGGACGGGTAAACTCCTTCTCATATCAGTACCTACGGAAGAATATCTGCGCCCAGGATTAGTCTTTGTCCCACATAAAAGTGCGCAACCAGCATGCTAACTCACCCGTCTGATCGACAGGAGAGTCCATCATCATCATCATCATCCTTATCATCACTGAGCTCAGCATGGAATAGCAATTTTGTATGGGCTCAGCTCAAAAAAAAAAGAATAAGAAAAGAAAAGAAAATCAAAGAAAAAAGGAAAAGAAAAGAAAGAAACAAATCGTTGCTGACATATATCATTTAACACAAAGACAGAGACATACAAACAACACTCACACACACACAGAGGAAACGGTGTGTAGGAAAACAGACGTACAATGAATCATGTTTATAACCCCCATACATGATAATGAATCATAGGACGTTGAATATTCATAAGTTACACACACACACACACACACACACACACACACACACACACACACACACACACACACACACACACACACACACACACACAACACACACACACACACACACACAACACCCACACACCCCACACAACACACACACACACAACACACACTCACGCACACACGCACATACACATACGACACACACACACACACACACACACACACACACACACACACACACACACACACACACACACACACACACACACACACACACACAAACCGTCTAATATCACTTATAGTGAAAAGACGTTAAATCAAAGAACAAATAAACACACACAAAACACACACAGCCTATATCCATATAACACATACAAAGCCTCGTCAAGGTCGATATAAACCCTTCCCTTCAAACAACAGAAAAATGGAGATTCAAACAAAAGACAAACATACAGTGAAGCCAGCATCATCATGCCATGTCGGCGTGTTTCCCATCAAATCTGCATTTCAAACGTGACAAGACATTTCGGAATGCGAACATAAAACAGGACAAATGACCTCAGACTCTGAATGCAAACCAAAACCTGAAACCTTCGATGTTATTATTGTTTTTAATATTCTTGTCGTTGTCGTTGTTGCTATTGTGTTTTACTTTAAAAATATCATCATGGAAGTTTCCTTTTCGTAGAATATTAATTTGAGAACTTCCTGGTGTATTACGAAAGGAATATTAAGAGGATATATACACCACTTAGCTCTACAATCTCCAATTTAGCTTTTTTTTTATTTCCATTTATGTGATTTCGTCTTTTGAATGATAATTATTCGTTGTGATTCTTGAAAATATTTTGAATATTCAACTACTGACATATCATGCACGGGGTTTAAGGACGCGTCGAGAAATGTTTTGAAACTGAAATCTAACAGAACATGCGATTTACACGTACTAGGAATAGATACATTGGTGAATAAAGAAAATGTTAAAACCATACCAAAAATTGCCCTTGCGTTTTCAATACATGTCATAATAGAGATTGACTTATGCCAGTTACTATTCCATACCATACTCTCCCCCCCCCCCCCCTCCTCCGCCATTTCCTTAGAATAGACATTGGACCAAGTTTCGTTTGAAAACAAAATCTAAATCAATGTGTCAGCCAGCCTATTAGAGAAAAGAAGAACCAGAGCAATTCGAAAACAGACCGAGGTGTATTTTTTTTCATAAAAAGACAGGTCCAAATTTTTGGCCAACTGGCTTTTATCAAACGTATACAAAGGATAAAAAAAAGAACAAATATACAAAACTTTGTGTGTGGGGGGGGGGGGGGGGGGGGAGTAACAGCATCAAGACTTTCCTGATATTTTGTTGAGCAGGAGGATAAGGGAAACAAACAAACAAACAAACAAATAAACTTTGAATGCGTTTTGAATTTATCCAAGAGGGATTCATAGCGCTCAGACAATTCCATATGCGTTCCACCTATTACGCAAGCAATTATCTGGCAGACTCACAAAAGCATGCGTAAAACCCTTTGTGCTGGCAAGTCTTGAAATGGGGAAGGAGGGGACGAGGGGTTTAAAACACTAAGCTAACCCCAGAAGATGCGTAATCCAGGTAAACTAACATGTTTGGTATTCTGCTTTAAACTGGGGAAATGTCAGAGCTGGGGGTGGATGGTTGGAAGTAAATGCAGGTATGTGTCCTCAGCTCTATGAGAGGGAACTTGCAACAGGGTTGTCTCACTTACAATGGTAAAAACTAACAAATAAACAGAAAAATAGAACAGAAAAACCAAGCCGAGCACTGTAGGAAGGTCACCTAGGACTTCTCCCTCCCTAACCCCATATATCTAATTTGGTGTGTGTGTGCGGGGGGGGGGGGGTCCCCTTTTTTTTCCACAGCAATGTCTTCCCGAAGGCATCCGTTTTATTTGTTTTGTTTTACAGACAAGATTGTTCATTCTGTCAAATATAAAATTCTGCCATTTGTTCGCTCGTTTTTGTCTGTCTTGTGTGTATATGTGTGTGTGTGTGTGTGTGTGTGTGTGTGTGTGTGTGTGTCTGTGCGTGCGTGCGTGCGTGCGTGCGTGTGTCTGTGTATCTGTGTGTGCGCGCGCGCGTTCGTGCGTGTGTGTGTGTGTGTGTGTGTGCGCGAGCGCACGTGTGTGTGTGTGTGTTGGGTGGGTTTTAATTTGGCTGTTTGGTTTCTGTTTTGTTTCGGTTTGTTTATTTAGTGATTTGTTTTGGTTTTACCACTGCAAGGGAGACAAACTCTACTTTCCCTCTCTCGAAGCTGAGAATGCGAATCTGCACTTACTCTCCCTTGATATTGCGGTTTCAGGCACGCATTTCTGTTTTGACTTTTGGAAGGATACAACGCAACGTTAAATATGATGGATTTTGTCAATTCAGACGTGTTTATCTGAAGGAAGGTCGGGTTAGGCTGTAACTGGTGAAGTACTTCAAGTATGATAAAAATCAAGTTCCCTTTTTGTATAATTTCGCTTCTGTCGCTCACTCTCTTGCGAAGCGTTTAGGGCTAGTGTGCGTCAGATGAGGCGCTTTGTTAGTTATTATTATTATTTATTATTATTATTATTATTGTTGTTATTATTATTGTTGTTATTATTATTATTATTATTATTATCAGTAGTAATAGTTGTCGTTGTAGTAGAAATAATAGTAGTAGCAGTGATAATAGTAGTAGTAGTAGCAGTAGTAATAGAAATAGTAGTAGTAATAGTAGTAGTAGAAATAGAAGTACGAGTAGTAGTAGTAGTAGTAGTAGTATCATCATCATCTTTATTATCATTGTCATCGTAATTGTTATTGATGCTATTATTGTTATCAACGTCAATATCATAATTCGAGGGTTGACAGCCCAAACCCAGTATCTCAAGTTTTGGTCAATTTTTACTTTTTTATACTGAACTGTTGCTGTTGATGTGATCTTTCACTTGGTGGACTTTGTGTTTGCCATGATATTGATTTTTGATTGGTTATCGATAAAACCGAAAACCAGTATCTCAAAATGTAGATATAGCCTCTCCCCGAAAACCCAGTTAAAAATCGTCTCCTGTAAACTATCAGAAAATGGAGATACTTGGTTCTGGTTGTCAACCCTCGAATCGAGATTCCATCTCTTACCCACTGGACGAGGCGGCAGGGAAGTTTTTGGTCCCGTTTTTATTATCCATTGTTTGGTGTCTGTGATTTGTCTGTGACCGTGCGTTCGCGCTTGACAAAGGCTAGTTGGCCGAAAATTTGCGCTTGTTTTGTTTTGTCTTGTTGGAGACGCGCTTACATTGGTTTTCTTGTTCTTCTGGTTTGTGTTTGCTTGGGCGCGGGCAGTCACTCTTGTTTTGGACCTCGAATCTTATTCTAAGTGTGCCATCTGGCTCGCTCTTTTGATACAGCCTTAATTTCATGATCTTATCTCTGGAGTTCAGTTCCACTCCACAACATAAGATATGGCTTGTTCGCTGCCCAACGTAATGATTCAATTATAAAGCTGATGTCAGTGTGTTATAGGTCTCGTTCACAATCATCCCCTTTTCAGGACTTCGCTAGACGTAATGTTTTGCATACGTCCATGTAACTGTTTGCAGGTTTTGATACAGCGCATACAGGACTTGTCTGAGTGCGATGAATTACTTTTTACCGGACTCCAGACTTAGCCTTATGGAATGAATAACTTTTTCCAGACTCCAGACTTAGCCTTATGCGATGAATGACTTTTTACCAGACTACAGACTTAAGCCTTATGCGATGAGCAACTTTTTACCAGACTCCAGACTTAAGCCTTATGCGATGAATAACATTTTACCAGACTCCAGTCTTAGCCTTATGCGATGAATAACATTTTACCAGACTACAGACTTAAGCTTATGCGATGAATAACTTTTTACCAGACTCCAGACTTAGCCTTATGCGATGAATAACATTTTACCAGACTCCAGTCTTAGCCTTATGCGATGAATAACA
>CM060310.1:64161870-64186870 GCA_030674185.1 Monoplex corrugatus
AGGAATGCCTGGATGTTTGGAACATGCCACGTTGATTTGGGATGCCATCCAAAAAGCAAGAACAGAGAAGCGAGACATTGACGTAGTTTGGCTTGATCTGGCGAATGCATATGGATCAGTTCCACACGATATGATCCAGCTGGCTCTTGAAATGTATCACATCCCAGAAAACATCCGAACAATGCTGAGGAAGTATTTCCAAGGGTTCTCAATGCGGTTCTCTACCAAAGAATACACCACAGACTGGATAGACCTAGAGGTGGGCATTGCAATGGGCTGTGCAATCTCTCCCATACTGTTCGTGTTGGCAATGGAAGTCATCTTGAAAGCTGCAATGAAGAGTTCAGGTCCAGTGAATCTGGGAGATGGATACCAGATGCCTCCTCTGAAAGCTTTCATGGATGACACAACAGTCTTGTCCACGGATGAGGAAGAGACACACCAAATCTTAAAGCAGCTGGATGAGCTGGTGGCCTCTTCAAGAATGAGGTTCAAACCTAAGAAATCCCGAAGTCTCTCACTGCGAAAAGGAAAAGTGGCAGATTCAGTCAAATTCATGGTAGCCAACCAAGCCATCCCCACTGTCACAGAAGAGCCAGTAAAAAGTCTCGGAAGATGGTATGATGACTCCCTGAAAGACACACAAAGGGGATGTGAAACCAAGCAAACAGCAGAAGAAGGCCTGAAGAAAATAGATAGCTGCGGACTGCCAGGCAAATACAAAGTCTGGTGTCTACAGTTCATGCTGATACCAAAGCTGCTGTGGCCACTGCTAATCTATGACATTTGCACCAGCACAGTCGAAGCAATGGAAGCCAAAATCAACAAATACACAAGAAAATGGCTCGGTGTCCCACCTGGTCTCACTGATGTTGCATTCTACTGTCGTCAAGCAATGCTGAAGCTACCTCTCAAATCCATAGTGGAGGAATACAAAGTTGGAAAAGCAAGACTGTTGAGCATGCTGGAGGAATCGGAAGACAATATCGTGAGATCAGTTCAGCCAAAGCTGAGAACTGGCAGAAAGTGGAAAGTCCAAGAGGCTGTAAACAATGCCAAGAGAAACCTCAGCATCAAAGAAATAATTGGACACACGCAAACCAACAGACAGGGACTGGGAGCAACAAAAATGCAGTGGTGGTCCAAAGCCAAAGGGAAGGAAAAAAGAGACATGATCATACAGGAGTTGAAGGAAGAAGAAGATGTCAAAAGAGTGCAGAAGGCAGTCCAGCAAGGTCAACAGGGGCAATGGACAACATGGGACAGTGCACTCCAAAGAAGTCTCAGATGGAACGATATGTGGCACATGGCTCCTCTAAGGATAAGCTTCCTCCTCAGATCTGTATATGACCTGCTCCCCTCGAATGCAAACTTAGTGAAATGGGGGAAAGCAGACGACCCAGCATGTCCGCTCTGTCACAAGAAACAAACAGTGGAACATGTCCTAAGCTCTTGCAAAGTAGCGCTAGCCCAAGGAAGGTATACATGGAGGCACAACCAAGTTCTGAAAGTGATCACAGATGTGGTTAGCGAAAAAACCATGACCCAAACGCACCAATTGCTATGACAACGTTCTACAAAGCAGGAGGGAAACAGGTCTGGCCCGAAAGTACTATGACAACCAGCACATTGCCAAAGGGTCTTCTGGATGGAGCAGTCGACTGGGAGTGTACAGCAGACCTCCCAGAGTGGAGAAATTACCCAGATGTCATCAGCAAGACAGGCATGAGACCAGACATCGCTCTCCACTCTGACTCCTCGAAACAAGTGATTCTGATAGAACTCACTGTGCCATACGAAAGCAGAATGGAAGAAGCACATATCTACAAGACCGAAAAATACGCCGGTCTTGCCAGCACCCTGAAGAAAGCAGGTCTGCGGGTCAAAATCTTCGCCATAGAGGTCGGGGCAAGAGGGTTTGTGGGCACCTCCGCTTATGATCTCATGAAACAACTCGCCATTTCTGGGAAGAAGAGGACTAGAGCCCTTAAAGCGATGGCAGAGGCAGCAGAAAGGAGCTCAAGCTGGATCTGGGCAAGGAGGAACCAAAAAAAGTTAACTTCATAAGGATTAAATTCCCTACAGATGATGTGTGCCCCGTTAGCACATTGGTAAAACCGCGTACCGCAGTTCTGAAGCGCAGAATCGCCCAGGTTCGATCCCCGGCGTGGAAAAAAAAAAAGAAAAAAAAAAAAAAAGACAACAGCAGAAGGGCATCCAGGAGTCATGACCTGGATGTGGCCCGGCCCCCCGAGAGTGTAAGGAATTCAGGGCCGAAACACTTGTCTAAAGGGGGTTACTTCTCTGAAGACCTTCTGTTGTCTAGCTCTCCCTAGAGTTTCTTTCTACCTCCATTCCATGCGTATATGAAGTTAGCGGGCACACGTGCACGTGGATACAGAGAGAGAGAGAGAGAGAGAGAGAGAGAGAGAGAAACACACACACACAGAAACACACACACACACACACACACACACACATACACACACACACACACACACACACGCGCGCGGGCGCGCAATCTGAACAATCTGTTAAAGCCTGATCGTTCTAATGTTATGATTGCTTTTCTATTGTCCTATATTTTTTTTTAATGTTAATTGATATGTTAAACTGTCTTTATGATTTTTTTTTTCGTCTAAAAGCACATATGTGAACAGACGTTAAAAAAAGTAACGAACGAACGAACACACACACACGCACGCACGCACGCACGCACGCACGCACGCACGCACGCACGCACGCACACACACACACACACACACACACACAAACATTATGATATTATATTACATTTAGCAGTGAATTCCAGATGAGTCCTCGTAACCTGAAACTAGATATCATCATTCCTTATCCATTATATCTTCATTTTGTTCACACACAAAACACACACACACAACACACACACACACACACACACACACACACACACACACACACACACACACACACACACACACACACACACACACACACACTCACACACACACACATACACACACACACACACACACACACACAAACACAAACAACTCAACACACACTCACACACACACACATATACACACACACACACATACACATACACACACATACACCATTCTATGCTATTTATCATGATTGCATAATCTCCGGCAATTGATTCCAGAATGAATCATGCAGCTGTGCAAGAAATGCACAGACGAGAACGAGATATGGCAAGGTCATAAAATTACCCGCAGTCCTCCGACATTTGTTTCTCTTGCTGCCTGTTTGCCTGCTTGCCTGTCTGTCTGTCTGTCTTTTTGCTTGCCTGTCTGTCTGTCTGCTTGCCTGTCTGTTCGGCTAGCTGGCTGGCTGGCTAGCTGGGTCTGTTTCTCTCTTTCTCTCTGTATTTTTGTTGTTGTTTTTTCCTCCGAGGCACACATGTCGTCTCTCTTTCTCTTCTGTTATATACACACATAGATTTACGTCTCTCTGTCTCTCTCTTTCTGTCTGTCTCTCTGTCTGTCTGTCTGTCTCTGTCTCTCTCTCCGTCTGTCTGTCTGTCTGTCTCTCTCTCTCTTTCTTTCTTTCTTTTTTTCTCTCTCCCATCTCTCGTTCTCTCGGTCCTTTTATTCTCCTACCCTTCCTCTCTGTCTCGTTCTGTCTCTCTCCTCAGCCACCCCTCTCTGTCTCGTTCTGTCTCTCTCCCTTCTCAATAACCCCTCTCTGTCTCGTTCTGTCTCTCCTCAACAACCCCTCTCTGTCTCGTTCTGTCTCTCTCCCTACTTAACAACCCCTCTCTGTCTCGTTCTGTCTCTCTCCCTACTTAACAACCCCTCTCTGTCTCGTTCTGTCTCTCTCCCTCCTCAACCATCCCTCTCTATCTCGTTCTGTCTCTCTCCTTCTCAACCATCCCTCTCTATCTCGTTCTGTCTCTCTCCCTCCACAACCATCCCTCTCTGTCTCGTTCTGTCTCTCTCCCTCCTCAATCACCCCCTCTGTCTCGCTCTGTCTCTCTCCCTACTTAACAACCCCTCTCTGTCTCGTTCTGTCTCTCTCCTTCCTCAACAACCCCTCTCTGTCTCTCTCCATCCTCAACCATCCCTCTCTGTCTCGTTCTGTCTCTCTCCCTCCTCAACAACCCCTCTCTGTCTGGTTCTGTCTCTCTCCCTCCTCAACCATCCCTCTCTGTCTCGTTCTGCCTCTCTCCCTCCTCAACCATCCCTCTCTGTCTCGTTCTGTCTCTCTCCCTCCTCAACAACCCCTCTCTGTCTCGTTCTGTCTCTCCCCCTCCTCAACCATACCTCTCTGTCTCGTTCTGTCTCTCTCCATCCTCAACCATCCCTCCTGTCTCGTTCTGTCTCTCTCCCTCCTCAACCACCCCACTCTGCCTCGTTCTGTCTCTCTCCCTCCTCAACCATCCCTCTCTGTCTAGTTCTGTCTCTCTCCCTCCTCAACCCCCCCTCTCTGTCTCGTTCTGTCTCTCTCTCTCTCCTCAACCATCCCTCTCTGTCTCGTTCTGTCTCTCTCCCTCCTCAACCATCCCTCTCTATCTCGCTCTGTCTCTCTCCCTCCTCAACCATCCCTCTCTGTCTCGTTCTGTCTCTCTCCCTCCTCAACCATCCCTCTCTGTCTCTTTTTCTCTCTCTCCCTCCTCAACCATCCCTCTCTGCCTCGTTCTGCCTCTCTCCCTCTTCAACCACCCCCTCTGTCTCGTTCTGTCTCTCTCCCTCCTCAACAACCCCTCTCTGTCTCGTTCTGTCTCTCTCCCTCCTCAACCATCCCTCTCTGTCTCTTTCTCTCTCCCCTCCCTCCTCAACCATCCCTCTCTGTCTCGTTCTGTCTCTCTCCCTCCTCAACCACCCCTCTCTGTCTCGTTCTGTCATTCTCCCTCCTCAACCATCCCTCTCTGTCTCTTTCTCTCTCTCTCCCTCCTCAACCATCACTCTCTGTCTCGTTCTGTCTCTCTCCATCCTCAACCATCCCTCTCTATCTCGTTCTGTCTCTCTCCATCCTCAACCATCCCTCTCTGTCTCGTTCTGTCTCTCTCCCTCCTCAACCACCCCTCTCTGTCTCGTTCTGTCTCTCTCCCTCCTCAACCATCCCTCTCTATCTCGTTCTGTCTCTCTCCCTCCTCAACCATCCCTCTCTGTCTCGTTCTGTCTCTCTCCATCCTCAACCATCACTCTCTATCTCGTTCTGTCTCTCTCCCTCCTCAACCATCCCTCTCTATCTCGTTCTGTCTCTCTCCCTCCTCAACAACCCCTCTCTGTCTCGTTCTGTCCCTCTCCCTCCTCAACAACCCCTCTCTGTCTCGTTCTGTCTCTCTCCCTCCTCAACCATCCCTATCTATCTCGCTCTGTCTCTCTCCCTCCTCAACCATTCCTCTCTGTCTCGTTCTGTCTCTCTCCCTCCTCAACCATCCCTCTCTGTCTCGTTCTGTCTCTCTCCCTCCTCAACCGCCCCTCTCTGTCTCGTTCTGTCTCTCCCCCTCCTTAACCGCCCCTCTCTATCTCGTTCTGTCTCTCTCCCTCCTCAATCATCCCTCTCTGTCTCGTTCTGTCTCTCTCCCTCCTCAACCATTCCTCTCTGTCTCGTTCTGTCTCTCTCCCTCCTCAACCACCCCTCTCTGTCTCGTTCTGTCTCTCTCCTCCTCAACCACCCCCTCTCTGTCTCGCTCTGTCTCTCTCCCTCCTCAACCATCCCTTTCTGCCTCGCTCTGCCTCTCTCCCTCTTCAACCACCCCCTCTGTCTCGTTCTGTCTCTCTCCCTCCACAACAACCCCTCTCTGTCTCGTTCTGTCTCTCTCTCTCCTCAACCATCCCTCTCTGTCTCGTTCTGTCTCTCTCCCTCCTCAACCACCCCTCTCTGTCTCGTTCTGTCTCTCTCCCTCCTCAACAACCCCTCTCTGTCTCGTTCTGTCTCTCTCCCTCCTCAGCCATCCCTCTCTGTCTCGTTCTGTCTCTCTCCCTCCTCAGCCATCCCTCTCTGTCTCGTTCTGTCTCTCTCCCTCCTCAACCACCCCCTCTGTCTCGTTCTGTTCTCTCCCTCCTCAACCATCCCTCTCTGTCTCGTTCTGTCTCTCTCCCTCCTCAACCATCCCTCTCTGTCTCGTTCTGTCTTTCTCCCTTCTCAAGCACCCCTCTCTGTCTCGTTCTGTCTCTCTCTCTCCACAACCATCCCTCTCTGTCTCGTTCTGTCTCTCTCCCTCCTCAACCACCCCTCTCTGTCTCGTTCTGTCTCTCTCCCTCCTCAACCATCCCTCTCTGTCTCGTTCTGTCTCTCTCCCTCCTCAACCACCCCTCTCTGTCTCGTTCTGTCTCTCTCCCTCCTCAACCATCCCTCTCTGTCTCGTTCTGTCTCTCTCTCTCCTCAACCATCCCTCTCTGTCTCTGTCTCCGTTTCTCATCCCTCTCATTTTCTCTCAAACTACAACAATGTTGCTACTCTTTATTTCTTTTGAACAGCGTCTTACATCAGTGATTTATTGATATATCCCATTTTCAGGATTTTTTAGTTTTAGGCAAATGATTACATGTATGCAGATTAGCAACGGTTAGTTTGAGAAATGGCTCTCTCTCTCTCTCTCACACTCTCCCTCTCCCTCTCTCTCTTTTTCTCTGTGTCTCAGTTTCTGTCTCTCTCTGTGTCTGTCTGTCTGTCTGTCTGTCTGTCTCTCTGTCTCTCTCTCTCTGTCTGTCTGTCTGTCTCTCTGTCTCTCTCTGTGTCCCTCTCTCTGTCTCTGTCTCTCTATCTCTCGCTCTGTCTGTCTGTCTGTCTGTCTGTCTCTCTCTCTCTCTCTCTCTCTCTCTCTCTCTGTCGCTCTCTAATAAATATTGCATAACCTGGAAGGTTCATAGTTCAGACAGGATTGCACTATAAGTGCTTACTTGTTACATACATTAGGATGGTATTTGGTCCTGATACTTTCTTGATGTGAAATGGGGTTGTGCCACTTAGCGTAAGAACCGTAAGTGGCCATTGTCGATGATACGTCGAAACGTCTTTGTGTGTGTGTGTGTGTGTGTGTGTGTGTGTGTGTGTGTGTGTGTGTGTGTGGTGTGAGTCTGTGTGTGTGTGTATGTGTGTATGCGTGTGTGTGTATGTGTGTATATGTGTGTGTGTGTGTTTATGTGTGTGAGTCTCTGTGTGTGTGTATGTGGTTGGGTGTGTGTGGGTGTGGGTGTGTGCGTGTGCGCAATCGCGTGTGTGTGTCTTGTGTGTGTGTGTGTGTGTGTGTGTGTGTGTGTGTGTGTGTGTGTGTGTGTGTGTGTGTGTGTTTGTGTGTGTGGGTACGGGTGTGTGTCTGTCTGTATGCGCGTGAGTGTGCGTGCGTGTGTTTGTGTGTGTTTGTTTATGTATATGTGCGTCTTAGTCAACGTGCTTGCGTGCGTGTGTCTGTGAAAGACAGACAGACGGACAGACAGACAGACAGAGACAATGCCAGACAGATAAAGAGACAGAGAGATTAGAGAGATTAATGATCAGTGCCGCTTATTATTATATGCTTCTTTTTCCCAGTGGTGCTCAATACTGATTGGAGATATGGACGTATAATCCACATGTTGCTGATTATAAAGGCAGATGAGAGCAGTGAGACAGTGGTCGAAGGGGAGGGGGTCACAACAGAAGCTGATACATTACTAATGGGCAGGAAGGGGGGGGATGAAGGAAAGAATCGGTGGGGGAGAGGAGTTGGGGTATTGATGCAGAAATGATAAGGGAATGGGGTTGTGTTGTTTACAATAAATCGTAGATAATTGTACATGGATACATATCATTTTCGTAAGGAGCAATAGTGATAAAGTGGCACGTCTGTTTTTACCGCTAATGCTGCTGTTTATTTCATAAAATGTATCTTTCTTACACGAACGCGATGTGCAATAAGAAATGTATTATTGTTTGAAGAGTTATTGTTATTGTTACTGTTATTTTTTGTTGCAAGCCCAGCCGACTGCATAGAGCCATATCAGGGCTATAGCCATTTCAAAATATACACAATGCTTCAAGAGGACAAAAAGAAAAGGAAAATAAAATTAAATACACATATCAATGCATCCACACACATGATCTAAGGAGATGCCCCTGGCGCTGACAACTCCATTTAATCACACAGGGGATTTAAAAAACATGCCTGGATACAAATTTAAACATACCTAAGACACTAAAACATACATAAAAAACAGGCCTAATAATGCACTTAATACATGTACACAATTATCAATCTTAAGAGAACGCGCGTAAGACTTTATCGAACACATACAGGTGAATGGACCAGCAAGATAAAATTGACAGGAAGAAATGACAGAAAGCAAAGGAACAGGGCAAAAACAAAGAAAGTGACAGAAAAGAGGACATTTCTACCACAGAATTTCCAGAAGGTGGGGGACACTATTTATGCTGAAAGAGCCCCCGGCATCCCAACGGGCGATAGTGGGAGAGTGAAAATGCTTTACATAGCTACACTTGTAAACTAAAGCTTACCTTTTTATTGAATGACCAGACTACAAGTATGTTTTGTGAGAGAGTGTAGCCTTGTGGATAAAACAGAAGCCTGGAATGCCAGAAGCTGCCACATTTTATTTTGTTTGATAAGCAGCTCTATTTGCCGGTAACACAGGTGTTGCTGCTAAGGTGTTTGTTGTGAGCAGCTGAGAACTTTGTCAATCACCTTGATGATTTCTTCATCACTGTCACTAAAATCGTCGCTGTGTTGACAATAACAAAACCCAGGGTCTTGGCCGCATCGCTGTAGATAACTTTAAAAAAAAATTATTTCCATTCTGCCTGAAGCTGAATGTCACGTAATTGTTCCTCGAGCTTCTCTTGAAGGGTGTCTTTGATGTGTTGTAGATGGGTGATATTTAACCTCTGTGTATGTTTGTCCCTAGCTGCCTTGGTTCTACGGCGGACGACCATCACCCCACAAACGCCCAGGTGCAGAGTCATACTAGAGAGACTCCCAGCAGCAATTTCTGCCTGTCCCCGTTACCACTTCTCCATCACCTCCGGGATTTTGTCATAACTGGTGAGTGAAAGGGGAATTAGAGCATCTGGTCACAACGGGAAAGCTGGAGGGAATCGGAAATAGAACACCTGCATGTGTGTGTGATTTAATTATTGTTGTTGCTGCTGCTATTGACTTTACTCAAACATAAAATGGCAGTACAGAATCACGGTAAAACACTGCGTCATTCAACTATTTCCCTTTAAAAGTATAATGTGTTTTCTATTCCATTGCAACCTTTTACAATACCGTTTTCGTATGGCAACCCCTCTGATAATCCTCTGTAATATTTTTACTTGCTCTTGTGTACAGTTTGCACACGAAATGTCTGTTGGCTGTCTGCATCTGCATTGCAAACCCAGCGTCCGGCACAAATCTCAAGACATAGCGGACAGCCCTGGGGGAATGCGCTGATTTCAATCACGTATTCAATGGAGCCTAACTCGAGATATCTCACTTCCTGGACAATGGTCTTGCATTAAGGCTCCCCTGTTTTTGCTGGTCTGGGTGGTCAGAGAGTGGGAGTGTGTGTGCGTGTGTGTGTGTGTGTGTGTGTGTGTGTGTGTGTGTGTTTGTATGTGTTTGGTTTTGTGTGTGTGTATCTTTGCATGTGTGTGTATGTGTGTGTTTGTGTGTGTGTGTGTGTGTGTGTTTGTGTGTGTGTGTATGTGTGAGAGAGAGAGAGAGAGAACATTTGCATCCAGATATATTTCCTTATTGTATCTTGTGGAATTCTTGTGTGTGTGTGTGTGTGTGTGTGTGTGTGTGTGTGTGTGTGTGTGTGTGTGTGTGTGTGTGTGTGTGTGTGTGTGTTTGTAAGTGTGTGTGTGTGCATGTGTGTGATTTTGTATGTGTATGTGTGTGTGTGTGCGTGTGTGTGTGTGTGTGTGTGTGTGTGTGTGTGTGTGTGTGCGTGTGTGTGCATGTGTTTGTGTGCGTATGTGTATGTGTGTGTGTGTTTCTGTCTGTCTGTCTGTCTGTCTGTTGTTGTGTGTGCACATTTACATCCAGACAAATTTCTTTAATATATTCTGCTAAAATTCTTCAAATTATAAACTATTTACCCTTTGCACGAATGGGACTCTATACCAATACGTGGTTATGACAAAACTTGAGTGTCTGTGGGCTGATCTATCACTTAACTTTATGAAAGCAATAACATCCAGAACTTCAGCTGACATTTGCAATTGTTTTAACAATATAGGCACCCAGCACGAACATTTTAATATATGAGGTTTGCGATTGTTTAATTCAAGTACTTTCACCTAGCTATATAGAATTAATATCGTCTTTACACCCAAATAAAAACAAAGAAAACTGACTTAAGATGGAAAAAAAGGGGAATTTAAACAGGAAATAAAAAACAAGAGAGAGAGAGAGAGAGAGAGGTCAACCAATAAAACACATCCAAAGGAAAATCAACAAAAACTAATTGACAAAAAAGTGGGGATAGAAATACGAGAAACAAAAACAAGAATTACATAGATCAAGGAAGAAAGATGACAAACAAACAGAGAAAACAAACAGTGACATAACAAGAAACGAATTAAAAGAAACTGCAACAATAAACAATCTCAGCAACACACAATCACTACATCACACGCTCGCACACACACACACACACACACACACACACACACACACACACACACACACACACACACACACACACACACACACACACACACACACATACACATATGTATATATATATATATAAATATATATATATCTATATATATTATATATATATACTCCTAATCATAATTTAAGGGCCACTTCTTCCTTCCTCTCTAATTTTAAGTTGAAATAATTGACAATGTTTAGAATTGATTCTATGTTTTATTTCATCATTTCCACACCTGTTTTGGAAAAAGAAATTAGCACAATGACCCATTAGTGAACAGCACATGCATTTAAAGGAACATCCCCCCCTTTTCAAAAAACATAAAGTGTCAGATTTGGCCAATCTGTTTTCAATATCGCGTGTGTCCGCCCCGAGCCTGGATGCATGCTTCACAGCGCCGATGCATCGACCCCACAAGGGTACGGAGTGTGTCCTGAGGGATGGCCGCCCACTCGATCTGCAGGATGTCGACCAGCCTGGCCAGGGTGCCCGGTGGGGGGTGGTTGTCCCTGATGCGCCTCCCGAGCACATCCCAGAGGTGTTCAATTGGGTTCAGGTCAGGTGAGCACGCTGGCCAGGCCATACGGACGACTTCATGCTGCTCCAGGAAGTCGGTCACAAGGCGTGCTCGATGCGCAGGTGCATTGTCGTCCTGGAAGATGGCGCCTTGACCAAGGTCCACAAGCGCAGGCAGTGCCACGGCCGCCAGAACCTCGTCCCGGTACCGGACCCCGTTCAGGATGCCGTCAATGGGGAGCAGGGGGGTCCGGGTACAACGGCTCATGCCACCCCACACCATCACCGACCCGCCGCCGTACCGGTTATGCTCTTGGACAGTGGCGTCAGCGAACCTCTCCCCTTGACGTCGCCACACCCGAGCCCGGCCATCGTTAAAGGTCAGGGTGAACCTGGACTCATCCGAAAACAAGACCCGGGCCCACTGTTGCCTTGTCCAGGTCACGTGCTCCCTGGCCCAGGTCATGCGGCGCACTCTGTTGACCGGTGACAGCACGGGTCGGACGGCCGGTCTCCGTGACCTCAAGTTTGCCTCATGTAGCCGTCTTCTCACCGTGCTGCAGCTGATGTTAGCACCTGTTGCGTCCCTCAGCTGACCCCTCAAGGTCACCGCAGTGGATGCCCTTTCCCTCAGGACGGAGAGGGCAAGGTAGCGGTCTTGCTGTCTTGTCGTTACTCTGGGTCGACCCGTGTGACGCCTTTCCTGGACTGCTCCAGTCTCATTGAAGCGCTCCAGCAGTCTCTGGATTGTGGAATGCGACACTTCAAGTCGTCTAGCAACTTCCCGCTGCGCTAGGCCTTCATCAAGCAGAGCGAGGGCTCTCCCCCGCTGCTCATCCGTCATCCGTCGTCTTGCAAGCATGGTTAAAACGAACCAAGAACGGGTCCTTTTTATCCTCGTCTGCGGGCAACTTTGGCTGGAGTAGTGTTCAAAAAGGGCTTGCCTTGCACGTGCAAAGCGAATTTTGTCGCTACCTTGCCTGCGTCGTCAGAGAGACCCTGCTGAAGATTCGACAATTTCGTGTGGAAATTGTCTTCCTTGGGCCGCCCATTGCAAATCGGCAAATCCCCAAACACGTGCCAAAAGGAAACTGCAATGTTGTCTGAGCTCTTATCCATTCAGTTACGGCAACGAATTGGAGAAAAGAGTAAGAGAAAATAGGTTATTTCTCCTTTCAAAAATTGACTCAAAAACGTTCCTGGCCCTTCAATAATGACGTGTAGTATATGTATATGTATATGTGTATACATAGATGTACAGATATATATATATAGATATACAGATATTCAAATATAGATATAGATGTATAGATACATTCACGGCAAACCTCGTGCGAGCGCGGACACACACACACGCACGCACACACACACACACACACACACACACACACACACACACACGCGCGCGCGCGCGCACACACACACACACACGCACACGCGCACACACACAAGCACGCACTCGCTCACACACATACACACACACACACACATACGCACACACTCACACACACACACTCACACACACACGCACGCACGCACGCACGCACGTACGCATTTCACATTTTGGGATTCCACAAATTGAAGAGCATTTTACTGATTTAATGATTTGTTTGTTTGTTATTTGTTTGTTTGTTTGTTTGTTCGTTCGTTTATCTATTTATCTATTTATTACCTGTCCATCTATCCAACCATCTATCCAACCATATATCCTACCAACTATCTCTCTGTCCAAACCATCTATCCAACCATCTATCTATCTATCTATCTATCTATCTATCTATCTATCTATCTATCTATCTGTCTATCTATCTATCTGTCTATCTATCTATCTACCTATCTACCTATCTATCTATCTATCGATCCATCTTTTTGTTTATTTACTTATTTATTTGTTTTATTATTCATTCATTCATTCATTTGTACAAAACAGCATGGAATAACATCCGTTTCACGAAGATAATATAAGTTTATTTTATGTTGTTACCTACTGAGGTCTAGAAGGAATCAATCTACACTTGAATTCCACTTTTTGTGGATTTATTATTCAGTTATCAATTTTTGGTCTTCTTTCTTTCTTTTTCTATTTTTTTTTCTTTTATTTATCTTTTTTCTTTGTCCTTCTCGAATTCTGATTCTTCTCCTGCTATTTCCTATTTTTTCGCCTTTCGCTCTGCTTCTATTTCTTCTTTATCATTTCAATCAAAATTTCATAATCATGATTTTCATGAACATGGCACATGAAATCATATTTCCAAACGATCTCAGGTAGGCAAAAGTTACATTTTAAGTTACGACATCACTTTCCTTATGCATCCTTGATGCCTTTATCCTCCTTTTACATCCCTAGAATGTGGCCAAGTTATACTAATCTTCTCTCTGGTAGCTTTCTATTCAGTTGTGATTGATGATCGCCACTTGTTTGCCTGTCATAACTTTTATGTACAGTCTATTTTAGGAAGAGTGACTTATGATCATTTTCGGTGGACCTTTTTCTGTTTTCCGGTTCTTTCTCTTTTATAATTGTCTGTCTATGTGTCTTTCTTTCTCCCTTCCTTCCTTCCTTCCTTCCTTTCTTCCTTCCTTTCTTCCTTCCTTCCTTCCTTCCTTTCTTCCTTCCTTCCTTCCTTCCTTCTTCCTTCCTTCCTTCCTTTCTTTCTTTCTTCCTTCCTTCCCTCCTTCCTTCCTTCCTTTACTTCCTTCCTTCCTTTCTTCGTTTCGTTACTCCACTTTGTGGCGGTCTGTGTGCTAGGCTTTTAGATGGGACGATAAACCGATGACCCCTGTGAAGAATTCATTTATCGCATGTTTAAGATCCCACGGCAAGAGACGAGATGTCCCTGGCAAAATATGTGGCAAAGTCCATCATTTTTCATTTCATATGTAAACGGAACTACATGCATACAGTAAAAAAAGGAGAAATAGAGAAAGCAGCCCGAATTTTATGTGGGAAATCCATAGTGACCGAACAAAAATGCAGCAATTTAATGCATTTATTAAAACTGCATTTTGGAATGTATTCAAATATACACAGTTTTTAGACGATTCCATCCTACCGAAAATTTAGAATTCATAATTTGTGTTCAGTTAGGATTTTTTACACTCTAAAAGTTTTACTTTTGTTATATAAATCGTCTGAGGTTTTTCTTCGACTTTGTTAGATTCGTTCCAAGACGGATTCATTTCATAGAGACTATTGTATTCCCTATACCCAACCCAAATTCTATCATGATGTATTGTATTGTTTAATATCGCATCGCAATGGTTTGCATTGGATATGTATGTATGGATGGTATGGATGGTATGTATGTATGGTATGGTAATGGATGGTATGTATGTGGTATGGTATGGTATGGTGATGGTATGGTATGGTATGGTATGGTATGGTAATGGTGGATGGTATAGTATGGTATGGTATGGGTATAGGTATGGTGGATGGTATGGTATGGTATGGTATGGTATGGTATGGTATGGTATGGTATGGTATGGTATGGTATGGTATGGTATGGTATGGTATGGTATATGGTAGGTATGGTATGGTACGTACGGTAGGGTAGGTAGGGTAGGTAGGGTAGGTAGGTAAGACCAAGAAACACGATCCCTGTCTTGTGTTTCTCTCTCTCTTCCCTCTCTCCCCCTCTCTCCCTCTCTCTCTCTCTCTCCCCTCTGTTTCTCTCTCTCTCTTCTCTGTCTCTCTTTCTCTCTCTTTCTCTGTCTCTCTCTGTCTCTTTCTCTCTCTCTCACTCTGTCTCTGTCTGTGTGTGTGTGTGTGTCTCTCACACACACACATACACACACACACACACACACACACACACACACACACACACACACACACATACACACACACACACACACACATACACACTCTGTCTCTCTCTTTCTGTTTATCTGTGTGTCTGTCTCCTTCTCTCTCTCTGTCTCTCTCTCTTTTCTTCTCCTCTCTCTCTCCTCTCTTTCTCTCTATCTCTCCCCTCTCCCTCCCTCTCTTTCTCTCTCTCTCTCTCTCTATATATATATATATTTGTATATATGTATATATACATATATGTATATATATACATATATAATATATTGTATGTACATATATATGTGTATCGTTTCTCTCTCACTTTTCTCTCTCTCTCCTCTCTCTCTCTCTCCCTTACTTTCTCTCTCTCTCTCTCTCTCTCTCTCTCTCTCTCTTTCTTACTCTCTCTATCTCCCTCACTGTGCATGTATTCTGTTCTGCTTTGAAACGGAGTAATTTCTACAGGCAGATATCAGAGAGAAATATTCGAACAGGAAGTATTGTTTCATATGTACTGGGTAGAAAGTGCACCACTCAGTGCGATCAAATAACTGGAACTCGGGCAAGCACTCAAGGTATTGCACAGGGCTGGGGACAGGGTAGTGAGTAAGGGAAATAGAAAATAGCCCCTGTCCAATCCAGGGCTTAACTCGGAATCCCTGGCTTCCTAGACAGCACTCTAACATTAAGCCAGCACTTCATTTTCCAGGCTATTTTTGTTCTTTTTTTCTTTCATTTCTTTTTTTTTCTGCAGTAACCTCGGTCACACGTTTCTATGCTGGGTCGTCAGAATATCGTGTGCCAAAGGGTTTCTTCCTCTCCCCAGCACAGAGTTGGGAATTTGCTCAAGGAGGATTTATGTGCTCTCTTTTGGCTAGCTCGTCGTTTTCTAGGGAATTACAGGCGTGTTCGTCTTTCATTTCAGTTAGCCTGTCTGTCTTTTTCATAAATCATGTACGCATCATTTTTTTTCTATACTGCTGCATCAGTCACACCAAGTCTTTGCCATTTTCTGTGAGTGTGGCAATTGAATTTGATCAAGAGAAAGCTATCACATACATGCAGTGTTACGTTGTTATTATGTACATCGTTTGAATCTTTTATGTACTTTCCTGTATGCCCCTTGTTTAAGCTTATATTTGATCTTATAACGACCCACGTACTTTAGTATTTTGAGTGCATTTTTCTGAACCTATAGCAAGAATTGAGAAGAAATCTGTCGAAATATAATTCCACAGAGCTACTCATATTCACAAAAACAAGAAACACAAAACAAAGCAAAAGTAATACATCCAAATTCTAGAATCATAAAACAGAGCATGTTCTTGAAAAAGGCGGAAAGAGAAAAAAAAATCAAAGTATATTTAAAGAAAGAAAAAAACGCAAGAAAAACCACCTAAAATATAGCAGTATTAAAATAACGAAGAAGAGCAACATCAAAAACAAAAGCAAGAAAAACAACACCGAGAAACAAAATGAGAAAACAAAGCAAAGGCAAAAAACAGCATTACAGTTTACCCACGAGCCTAAATAAAAACAAAGGCTGTGAATTGACTCCTGTTCAACACTGACGATCTACTGGACACAGAATAACTTATAACTCCTGCAAAACAGAAGTTTAAGTTTCAGATAGCACTTAAAAAACTCTGTTTAAAAATGCTTTCAACAGGCAAGCAATTTTTGCGCTATTCCTGTCCAAACATAACAATTCGTTGAACCCATTAGAACTTTTCTAATACGTAAGAAATATCATCTATATACGGCTATACACATCCACTTTAAATAATCATGTTGTATATGAAATACAAGAAAAAGCCTGAAAAGCAAATACAGTATAAACAAACAAATGCAGCAATCAAGAAATCCAGGAAGAAATCTGAGTTAACAAACAAACCAAAACTAAATTAATCAGTCAGAAAAGAAGTGAAACGTAATAAAACTACAAAAGAGAAAAAAACAAAACAAAATAAAACAAATACTTGCAAGCACACTAATCAGTACAGACAACAAACGATAGACATGAAAAAGACAAGACAAAATTCTACATTAATTTTGAGAAGTTGTAGAATAAGCAATGTATGGTATTTTTTGTCCAGCCTTCATGTTAAAATGGAGAACATCAGAAAATCAGGTTACGAAAGGGGAAAAAGCACACAGGAGACATCAGGCAAATCGCAAAAAAGAAAAAAACGATAAATGTCAAACTAAACTGAAAAAAAAACTATCAATTTATTCGCAGAATATCGTTAAAGTTATACTGAATCTCACACAAGTTTCTTTATTTTGTTTTGTTCTGCTTTGACTACTTTTGTTTTATTTTGAATTGGTTGGGATCAAGAATGAAACTACAATCCACTTCAACTGATTAAACCATTACTGCAAGATAGCTTTTAGAGATTCCCAATTCAAACAACAGCGTTTGTCTTTTCATTATTTCTTCCTTATTGTCTTCTTTCTTTCTTTCTTTCTTTCTTTGATCCATCGTTCCTTCCTTCCTTCTTTTCCCTTGTTCTTTGCCTCTTTTATTTTCACATTTCTGAAAATATGATAAGTGGTAGTATATTTTATATGATTTGCGAGGCAATGTGTGTTCCTTTTTCATATAGAAATTAAATTCAGATGCCTAGTGAATCTTTTTTCATTTATAAAATCACAAACAAAATTATCAACAAATGTACATGTTTTTTAGAAGAAGAAAAAACACTCATTTTCAAATTCTTCATCTGTCATGTTTATAGATGGTATACGTGTTTCTGTGTCAAAAATAGTATTTGAATACGTTATTTAAAGCCGCATTTAAATATCTTTTTAATAAAATTACATGTGCAGTAGCCTTGTAATGTTTACATTTGTAAATGCAGAAATTAACATGAAAATATAATTAAGTCTAAACTATTATCTGATATCTGCGATTAGTGTCGTATCCAAACGAGGACATTGGAGCAAAATATTTCTTATGAATCTGATATGCTTCGTCAAGAATGTGGTAATGAACAAGACACACTAATATACTCTTATACATGTTTGTTGAGGTGTCGTTTTGATAGTAAAATGATTTAAATTTTGCGTTTGGAATCCAATATGTGTTGTTAACTACTGAAACGTTTATGAATATTTCTGTGTGCTGAATCTGAAAGGGTCAATATGTAGTTATCTATTGATTTGTTTATTGTACACAAACGGTATTTTCATGCAAATAGATGCACGAAGAGAAAGATTTCAGTCTTCAGACTTCAGAATACTTTATAACTTAAGCATATAGCATTAGGTCACATTAGACGCGTCTTACAGCTAGTTCTTGTTACTCTACACACAAAATAAGGACATAAAAATGAACCATGACACATAGAATACTTACACAAGTTGTAAAATGAGTTGTGATAATATATTGATTGTTATACATACGGCAATGTCTCGTGCACTTTAGAAAAACATGTGAGACAAAGATAGACATACGTAGATAAATACTTGTCCGTCTTTTACAATACCAACAAGAACAACGACAATAATATAACAATATTGGTAGGAGTTGTGTTGATATTCTACTTAAAAAAGTCAATAACAGACATGCAATCAAAAGGAAAAGGAAGAAGTGAAAGAAGCATTAAGAAGAGCAACAGGACGCGGGAGAGGGAGAGAGGAAAGACACGTGAACTGATGCAAGACTGAAAATAATGTAAGAACAACATATGCTATGTGTCAAAGAAGTTTTACAAAAGAACTCTAATAATGTATCAAGTTATATCTATCTATCTATCTATCTATCTATCTAATCTATCTATCTATCTATCTATCTATCTATCTATCTAGTTATCTATCTATCTATTATTATCTGTCTGTCTATCTATCTATCTATCTATCTATCTATCTAGTTATCTATCTATCTATATGTATCTGTCTGTCTATCTATCTCTCTATGCATGATATATAAAATATATATATATATGTTTATCAAGGTATATCTATCTATCTATCTATCTATCTGTCTGTCTATCTATATATCTATTTATACATATATATGTATATATATATATATATATATATATGTGTGTGTGTGTGTGTGTGTGTGTGTGTGTGTGTGTGTGTGTGTGTGTGTGTGTGTGTGTGTGTGTGTGAACCGATCAAGTGCATTGCATGAGATAAAAGCAGATATATATAACAACTACATGTCAGCCCCTAACAATAACATATACTAAACATTACTAAGATAAAAAACTTATATAAACAGATAGGAAAAGAAGCCATAAAACAAAACAAGCAAACAGGAGTATGGGGGAGGGGGGGCGGTTTGATGTTATGTCAGTTCTCACATCATGATGAAAATAGGAAAACTGCAACACATACAATAGTCAAAGATATGGAGCAGACATTTACACAGACAAGGGTATAAGAAGACAGACTAAATGCTAGATAAACAGACAGACAGATAGATATTTAGACAGACAGACTGATATTCCTGATTTCCTGATTCTTATTCAGATTTTTGTGCATGTGGGTCTGTTACGTTTACATTTGCTTAGAGTGCCAACTAAGGGACCTACAAAACCTTGTGAATATATTAGAAATAGAAAGCAAAGGTAAGGGTTGGAACTAAACAGCAGGCAGACTGAAGTCATGGTGATCCGTAAAAAACATGAAATCCCCTCATGCAAAATAACAGCAAACGGCACGACCTTGAGACAGGTTGATAAGTATAAATACCTGGGAACGATCATTTCATCAGACGGCAGATGCACTTCAGAAATAGCAAGCAGAATCGGCCAAGCCAAAACAGCATTCAAGAAGATGACAAGCATTCTTACCAACAAATGCCTGTTAATTAACATCAGGAAGAGAGTTCTTGAATGTTATATAGAACCAATACTTTGTACGGTTGTGAGGCGTGGACAGTCAACAATCAAAGCCAGAACAAGATTGAGGCAGCCGAGATGTGGTTTCTAAGAAGAATGTTGAGAGTTCGAAGGACAGCAAAGAAAACAAACGAGACAGTCTTGATGGAGGCAGACACAGGTAGATCATTCATAAGGAAGATTAGGAAAAGAAAGGCAACATTTATAGGCCATTTTATGAGGAAGGGGGATTTGGAGCACCTGGTCACCACGCGAAAGGTGGAGGAAAAGAGAGCACCAGGTAGACCCAGGGAGAAATTCTAGACGGACTAGCAGAGTGGCTGAAGACAAGGAGGGTGGAAGAGATGCTTGAGGCAACAAGAGATAGAGACAGATGGAAGTCCATGATCGCCAACGCCATGCGGCAGGGCACCTGATGATGATGATGATGATGATGATGATGATGATGATGATGATGATGATGATGAGAGTGCCAACACTGATAACATAGTGGCGTGGGTTTGATCCTTGGACTGACCACAGAGAGTTGTGTTTAACACTTTGACTCATGTACCCTGTCCACCAACTGCCAAAAAACGTAACCCTTTGACTCCCTCACCCTAACCGCCAGCTTCCTGTGAGAAGTTGGCGGATAGGGTGAGAGAGTCAAAGGGTTAAGTTTTTTTGGTTTGCTAGCATGGTTGACAATACAGGATGCTGATGGACAGGGTGCAGGAGTCAAAGGGTTAAAGTCTTTGCCACCGCACAGGGTTTTATGAATGATCAAGGACGTAGCAGTGTGCCAGATATATCATTCACATTTGCTTGCAGTGTGTTACACAAAACTTTTCGAGTGTGACTAATCTCTCTTGAAATGACTCCAAGCTCCGAACTGATGCAACATCAACTGCCTCCCTGTAAATGCCTCATGAACTGAAGCTGCAGTGGACAACAGCTTTCTGAAGGGTTGTTTTGTTCAATTCCTGAAGAAGACCGAGAAAATTGGGGGTTTTTTGTTTTGTTTTTTAAAGAAACAGTATGGAATGCACTCTCTTCTTGTTGTATTCTAAGCGCTATCCTCCTAAACATCTTTGTCTCCTGAACAAAGCCGCCGCTGCTATGGCAACCGAGGTTTCAGAACCTGACCTGGTTAGTGATTTTGTGAGACGGTATTATTTTGTGATGGTGTTGATGTTCTGGGCTTTAAAGTATAGGTTTGAAAGTCACCTCTTCGGTTTGTTTTTTGAGTTTTGCCTGTGTGTGTGTGTGTGTGTGTGTGTGTGTGTGTGTGTGTGTGTGTGTGGTGTGTGTGTGTGTGTGTGTGTGTGTGTGTGTGTGTGTGTGTGTGTGTGTGTGTGTTCTTTTCGTGCCTGCCTGTCTGTCTGTCTTTCTGTCTGTTTGTCATCTCATTCTGAGTGTTTTGTCTCTCCTTTTCTTTCCATATGCTCTGTCTCTGGTACGTAGTTCTCTTTATTTGTCTTTGAGTTTGTTTGTTTTTTACCTCCCTTTAAAAGCCATTCCGCTAACGTCATATGTCTTTGTGTCTGTTGTTTTTTACCTCCCTTTAAAAATCATGTTACTAGCGTCATATATCTTTGTGTCTGATGTTTTTAACCTCCCTTTAAAAGCCATTCTGCTAGCGTCATATATGTTTATTTCTGTTGTTTTTATCTACCTTTACAAGCGATTGTGCTAGCGACATATGTCTTTTATGTTTGTTGTTTTTGCCTCCCTTTAAAAGCCATCGTGATAGCGTCATCGCATCCCCTGTCAACCAGTGGGTGGTCGCTCAACACTGCCTATCGCTTGCTCATTCTTGATCGTCCTCTCTTTCTCTGGGCTGATGGCGTCCATTTAACAGCTTGATTCGCAAGTCTTCTGCTTGTATAATAGGAGCAAAATTAAAAAGATCTTCACAGGCTGGGCTGTATATTTACAAATCCCTTTAATCCTTTGACTCCTGCACCCTAAGTCTTTGACTCTCTCATCCTATCCACCAGCTTTCTGCAGGAAGCTTGTGGATAGGATGAGGGAGTCAAATGGTTAAGTTTTTGCTTTGTTAGCATGATTGACAATGCAGGATGCTGGTAGACGAGATGCGGGAGTCGAAGGTTTAAAGGAATACTACAGTGTAGTAAAGGTTCACAGCTCAAGGCTCAAGGCTCAAATCACAAGAAATATTGTCCGGTTGTTTGTCTTTATAAGATGACATGACATCCAGAATATTTCGAGGGTTGACAGCCAGAACCCAGTATCTCACTTAACCCAGTATCTCACTTTTTTGTCAATTTTCACTTTTTATACTGAACTGTTGCTTTTAATGTGATCTTTCATTTGCTGGACTTTCTTTTTACCATGATATTGATTTTTGATCGGTTTTCAATGAAACTAAAACCATTATCTCAAAATGTAGATATAGCCTCTCCACGAAAACCCAGTTAAAAATCGTCTCCTGTAAACTATCAGAAAAACGAGATACTTGGTTCTGGTTGTCAACCCTCGAAATTTATTTCTAACCTAACAAGGAGTTTGAAAGAAATGTCTGTTCTTCTAGTCAAGTAATCATCCCGGTGTAGAGGTGGAGGCTGAGGGCTTTCAAGACCAAGAATGCTGAAAAATGTCAGATGCATGTCTATTCTTCTAGGCCATTGATCACCCTGTTGTGTAGGTGGAAGCTAAACCTGTTCAAGACAAAGTATGTTGAAAATGTGACTTGCCTATTTGGTGGTCATATATAGGTAGATTACATTCTGGCTTGTCCCTAGTTAAAAATCCACATCCTTGTTCAAACCACTTCTACACTGTCGGCCATTTTCAGCATCCTGCATTAATATAACTTTTTCGATTCTCCATAACAAAGTCAAATTGATGTCTTGTTTGGAGTTATCCTGGGTCAACGACCAGTCGCCTAACAACATTCTGTCTGTGTGCGTGCGTGCGTGCGCACGTGCGTGCATGCGTGCGTGTGTGTATGTATGTGTGTGTGCGTGTTTATGTGTACACACTCTTTATTTGTGTGTCTGTATTTGTATTTATCTATCTATCAATCAGTCAATCTATCTATCTATCTATCTATCTATCTATATATCTATATATCTATCTATCTATCTATCTATCAATCTATCTATCTATCTATACCTGTCTATCTATCTATTTATCTATCTATCTATCTATCTACATGTATCTAAATAGAAGAGAAGAAAGGCAGTGTGCCATAGGAGTCTGCTTCACAACGTCCATCCCCGTATCTTCTTGTTCTACGTTTGTTGAGCCACCTGGTAGGAATTGCAATCTGATCAGATGACCATCCTACTTCATTCTCTGTTCATGGATACGATGGTGGACTGGTGTTGCTGCCATCATTTCCCTGATCATGATGTTCCTGATTGTGTTTTGTTGACAAACAATGCGTTTTACAAGTAGTGATGGCTGTGGTGGTTAAATGGTAAGAAGGTCGGACTTTCAATCAGAAAGTATGTTTTGATCCTGCCTAGACGCCTACAGCCTGGCAGGTAAAGGTTGAAGATCTTTCAGATCTTCCATGTCAAAATGTGCAGACCTACCTATGCCTAATTCCCCTTTTTTTTCCTAACATGTTTAATCAAAGAAAGAGGTAATGACTAGTTAGGTTTCGTTATAAATCATCTATTCCTTGGGTAACCATTACTCAAAATGTGAACATATCTGAGCAGTGCAATTTACCAATTTGTATTTGATATACCTCAAAGAACTCTTGCCGAATTTCTAATCATTTTTCCAATTTTTGTATTTGTAAGTCTTCAAGGGAAGTAACCATGCATCTAATAGTCCTGTAACAATCTAATAGTCCTCTTATACTGACACACTTGGTTTCCATCTGGTATTCAAGTCTTGGTGTCTATTAAACTGTCAGATTGTTATCACCTGAACAAAGTCTGTTTACCCGGGTCACCCGCCTCACAGGCTTGAGTGAACCCTGATGGCAACGTTTCATTGTTTTGTCTTGTTCTTCGATTTGACTGAATGCGATGTTGATGTGAAGTATGGTGTGCCACAGGGTACTGTCCTGGGCCCTGTTCTTTTCACTATGCATTTACAACCACTTAGCTCTGTTATCAGGCAGGAGCTCTCTACTATTTCTCTCTGATGACTCAGCTGTATGCTCTGCTTTTCCGAAAGACATCTCTAGCACAGCTAGACAAATTTAAAGCAACATTGAAAACATAGGCCCCTGGATGAAAGTAAACAAACTAAAAATGAATAATAACAAAAATAAAAATCAACAACATTAAAAAAAACAACTAAAAACAGGTTATGTCAGACTGTACTATAGCCTTCAGCAAATCTGCAAGTAATCTTGCTCTTTTTCTGGTTGAATCCCTATCAACTGACGCCCATGTTAACTGCGTGAGCAAGATCGTGCGTGGGTGTAAAGGCAGACGATCAGTTTTCCTGAGGCTTGTAATGTGTTGTGCACTTTGTGTGGTGGCTTTATGTGTGTGGCCTTCAGACTAGAAACTAACAATGACAATCTGACAACCATCTGTGTTCTCTCAAAAGTAATCAAGCTATTACCAGAAACTACCCCTTCCTACATCATGAGGGTATGTACATTTTTGGATAATAATTGCACAATAAACAAGTTATATCTGAGGCTGAAGGAAGGAGAAAGAGACAGACAGACAGACAGGCAGACAGACAGACAGACGAACGGACGGCAGGCAGAGACGGAGAGTGCAGTGCAGATACCCTCTCGTTTTCATATTTCCATGTCAAAAGGGAGATTGATGGTTTATCATCAGCAGCAGCAGCAACAGCATGATTATCATCATGTTTGCTGTCTGTTGCCTTCAGAAGAAGAAGAAAAAGTGACCCTCCCCTTCTTCTTCTTCTTCTCCTCCTCCTCCTCCTCCCCCTCTTCAATCTTCTTCCTCCTCCTTCTTCTATTTTCTTTCTTTCTTCTGTCTTTCTTTCTTCCTTCCTTCCTTCCTCCCTTCCTTTCTTTCTTTCTATTTTCATTCCTTCTTATTTTTTTTCTTTCTTATTTGTCTTTTCCCCTGTTCTTGGGTTTGAAAACTGTATGAATTATGTTTGAGATCCAATTTGGCCTGTCTGACGCAAATGTACTTGGATAATACGCGCTGACTTTTAACTGTCAGAAAAGAGAGTGAAAAGTAATCATGTGTTATTTCTCACAGACAATACGTTGCTTTAATTTAACAACATTTGTATATTGCCCTTTCCCTATAATTCTCCTTCGTTTAACAACATTTGTATTCTGCCATTTTCCT
>CM060310.1:64191870-64194370 GCA_030674185.1 Monoplex corrugatus
AATATTTTGAATCGAAGTTGAAAGTGTTGGTCATTACCTTTGCAATTCTGTTTTCCTCTCTCTTGGGGATGAAGTTCACCTATCTGCTTGTACTCATCATGAAGTTTAAAGTCTTTGTCAATGTTATCTCCAAAGAACGTGGAGTTTTACCAGGTTATTCTGTCTAAGTCATTACTTTTATCTAGTTAGCGTATTAGTGTTTGCTTTTCCCCTGTGGGTGAAAGCGAGTAAAGAACCTTTAAATGCACTTCAATGTGATTGTGTGTTGAGAGATGTATCCTGAATTTGCTAAACTGTTTGCTTTTTTCTACGAAGAAAACTAGAAACAGCTAGGTTTTGTGGCACACACAACTACAATCAAAAACGTGTTGGTTTGGAGTGAATGTGAACAGGTAAGAAAACGTATTTGATCACAATGCATCAAAAAGAACACTTCTTAAAATTCATGCAGTGAGGGAGGGATCAACTGAAATCCAGTTGACCTTACTACCTTTTCCTACCAAAAAAATATCTATATGTTTATCTCATTGAAGTATTAATCGATTTTTAAATTTTTCCTTCGAGCACGTGCTGACTTCTCCTTTTGTTTCTTCTTTTTCATGTCTTCTTCTTCTTGTTCTCCTCCTTCTTCTTGTTCTCCTCCTTCTTCTTCGTCTTTTTCTCCTCCTCTTCTTTCTTTTTTTTTCTTTTTTTCTGATTGTTCTTGTTGTTTTTGCTCTTGCTGTTCTTGTCTTTTTGTTGATGTTCTTCTTTTCCTCCTCCGCCTCTTTTTTCTTTTTCTTCTTCTTCTTTTTCCTATTCTTCTTCTTTTTGTTTGTTGTTATTGTTCTCCTCTTTCTCGTTCTCCTGTTCCATCTTCTTCTCCTCCTCCGCCTCCAGTTCTTTCTTTTTTCTTCTTTCTTTTTTTTTTTTTTTTCTTCACGCTTCTCTGCTCTTTCTTTTCTTTTTTTTTCCCTTTCTTCTTTCTTCTTCTTTTTCTTTCTTTCTTTCTTTCTTTCTTCTTCTCTCCTCCTCTTCCGTCTTCTTCTTCGTGTTGTTTTTCATCATCTTTCTTTTATTATTATTTTTTCACTCTTCTTTTCATCTTATCCACTTTCTTTTTCAATATATATATTCTTTCTTCTTTTTGCTCTTCATCCTTCTTGTTTTCCTTTTTCTTCAAAATCATGTCTATAATCAATGTCCTGATTCTTTTCTCCAGCTTTGAATCAGAAAATTCATACACACTGACAAGGTGATTACAATCTAGTTTGCAGCTGTCCCTGAAGCAAAAGATTCAGAATTTCAATCTTGCTTTAATCTGATATCCAATAACTTATTTCATAAACACTGTGTTCTCTCTCTCTCTCTCTCTCTCTCTCTCTCTCTCTCTCTCTCTCTCTCTCTCTCTTTTTCTCTCTCCCTCTCCCTCTCTCAGAATTTTCTTTCGTACTTGCTTTCAGACAAACACTCACGTGCGCGCGCACACACACACGTGCATACATACATCCAGACAGACATATTTTCAATATACATACACACGTACATACATACATATATACATATACATACATACATACATACATACATACATACATACATACATGTATATACATACATATATTCGTCTAATATCACTTATAGTGAAAAGACGTTATATCAAAGAAATATAAAAGAAGGATAAAAGATACATATATACATACAGACAGACAAACAGACATACATACATGCACACATGTGCCCATACATACATACATACATATACACAACTACATACATACATGCACGTTTGTGCCCATGCATGCATACATTGCCGATGAATTCTATACTACTCTCCACCATCTTCTGGACACTCATGCTCCAGCCACAACCCGTCTTTTACCTGACCGTCCCCCTACCCCCTGGCTCACTCATGAGATTGCCTGTGCAAAACGTGCCCGCCGCAGAGCAGAGCGCCGCTGGCGCAAATCCAAACTCACTGTACACAGGCAACTTTTCCAAGCCTCTAAAACAAAAGTATCCACCCTCATTGCATCTGCAAAAACAAGCTATTTCCAAACCAAAATCTTGAATGCCTCTTCTTCAAAAGAACTCTTTACAACCATGAATCATCTCCTTGGCACACGAAAAGACTTACCTCTCCCAACAAAACATACAAATGAAGAACTCCCATCTGTATTCTCCAAGTATTTCACCACCAAAATACAAACTCTTCGTGACAGGCTTGACAGGACACCCTGTCAACCATGCCCACCTGACCCTTCCTTCTCTGGCACACCTCTCACTACTTTTACCCCAGTCTCACAAGAAGAAATTTTCAACACAATCAGATCCATGTCGTTCAAAACCTGCGAACTGGATCCTCTTCCAGGTTCTCTCTACTCCGACTGTCTCCCAACTCTCCTCCCATTCATCACTGACATCATCAACACTTCTTTTCAAACTGGAACTGTCCCAGATTCTTTCAAGTCTGCTATTGTTCACCCTCTCCTCAAGAAACACAATTTAGACCCAAATGAAC
>CM060310.1:64199370-64209370 GCA_030674185.1 Monoplex corrugatus
AATGTGAAAAATAATTAATGTCTAACCCATTTGGCATGTGTATTGCTGCTCATGACCATGCTGTGCTTTGCACACTCTTCAGGCTCCTATCGCAAACATTCTGCACATTGAATCAGATCTTCTTCAAGGTTTTCACAGCACATGAAAGAGAAGCATTACTGGTTTGTCTGACAGGGTTTACTCAACGTTTTCTGCCTGGTTTGTCTGGTTTCCGCCTTCTTCTTTTTCCTCTTGGAGACAGGATTGCTTCTTTTGGAAACGGAAGACAGAAACAGAAACAGACATTTATTCAGTAAGACCAAAGCCCCATTTGAAGGGGTGTGAACGCATCACAAACATTCTACAAACACAAAATGTAATTCATAGTCGTTCTTGGACAATGCAGACTTTCGAATATTTTGGAAGAATTACATGTAGGACTTGCAGCGAAACTTCAATAATACAATAGGAGCATATAAGTAGATCTGACAGACACACATCACAAGAATTTCACTTTACGATAAGGCAAACTCTGTTCTCTAAAAAGCTTTATAGACGTATGTTGCCAAATTTCTAACGTACGTTCATTTACTGAAACCATGAGCATTATTAATCTGTAATCATTTGGTTTATGGAAACGGAAGACATTCTCTGCGCGTAAGGAGAACAGGTAAGGGTGTCTCCTTCTTTTCTGTTTGTTTTTCCATTCTGAGGCAAGAGTTTAATACGTGGAAGTGGAAGTAGTAAAATGTCAGTGACATGAACAGTTGTAGAAGTAGTTGGACATGGAGTGGACCCTTGTGCCACACTCTTCTGAAACAGCTGGTGGGATGAGGTGATCAAATTGTCCTGACCTGTCCCCAAGTGAAGTGTAGAGAAGAAAGATTGGAAGGGCATCACGATTTGTATAACGGTCTTTGTACTTAATCAAAGCCTGCATTTGTAGATACATCATTCTGAATAACATATATTGGTGTCTTGAGAACCTCAGCAGTGCACGCAATCTCAAGTTCACCCACAGAAGCGGTAGGTTTCAACATGGCAAAAAAAAATTGGGTCTTCAAGGGTCTTCTGCCTACTGTTGTTAGGTATGTCACTGTTGGCTACAGCGTGTAAGTTACGAAATTTATTATAATTTTTGCACATGTAGTTGAACACTGGTGGCAAGCGATCTGTGTGGCATTGTTCCTGAGCTCAGAAAACTGGATCAAGGAAGAGATGATTTTGATCGCAAACACCTATTCGCATCCTACCGTTACGACTTATCACTAAAATTCTACAGAAAACAGCGTCCGTCAAGACTGCTGAGAACTGTGACAAACAAGACAGGAACATTGTCATTCTGTGATGCCAGTGGAACTCTTTTTCCAAGTCTTCACATGGTGGATGTAGTCCATCACCTGAAGCAGAGTCTCCCTCTGCAGACATGGTCAGTGATGTTTGAGCAGCAAAATTTGGGTAAGATAGTGACAAAAAGTGCGTGATGTGTTGACAGAAAAGTGATGACGTTTTCATGAATTATTGGTCTTGCTTTTGTCCCTTTTTTTAAAACTTTGAATGTTTTGTCATCATATCTGGAGTTACTTGTTTGTTTAGGTTTGTTTTTATTTGTTGTTTTTCTTTTTGTCTTTTTGTTTCTATTTCATGCCCGTAAACTTTGTTTAATTGTGTCGTGTTGTTGTTGTTGTTGTTGTTGTTGTTGTTGTTGCTGCTGCTGCAGCTGCTGTTACTGTCTCGTTTGATGTTTTGTGATTGTTGACTTTTCCCGTGGTTATTCGATAAAGAAAAACGCGTCTAATAATATGTTTCCAATCCGACATATTATCCCTGAATGGCATCAGAGTCATATCGACTAGACGTTGAAACACTGATGCTGTGATCTCACGTCTAGTCTCACGGTAAGGCCATTAAAGTCATCCATTAAAGCCACTTCCCCTCCCCCTACCCTGGTGTCCCCCTTCTCTCTTGTGGTGCTAAACTGTTTTGTCGTGAAGGTCAAAGTGTTTGGGCAGAAAGTTATGTCCAGTCTTGTGCTTTGTACTCCCTTAAGACTTTTAAACCACGGTGCTTTTCCTTATTCTTTTCTTTAAACGTTCAGTGTAAACAGCGTTATTGGATTTTCTGTTGGAGTGAAATGAGTGAGAAACTTTTCGAGACGAAAGTTGTGTTTGTCTGCCAAGCGCTGCAGATTAAATTCGTTGAAATGCCATTCTACTTAGATGGCGATGTAGTGTTGCGTTTAAGAACACAGAATCATTCAATATTTTGTGGTGTTGTCTAATTTTAAACAGTGATAAAGTTGTCAGGTTAAGTTGCAAATGTATCGGAAGACGTTCTCTATGGGAGTCTCCTTTGGGGTTCTGAAGGTCACCCTCAATGCTTCAATTTGCTGTCTGTCTCGTTTCAGTGCCTTTGGGTATCATTGCTTTAAGGACGCACAAGCTGCCATCAAAGTAGGGACTCATGCCTAATAAGAAAATTATCCCAGTCTGTCAGCTTGACATAACAATAGCAAATAAGTCATGTGTTTTTGTATTTGGCATTAATTCTAATCGAAAGTGTGCTGGTTGTACATCATTTCGTTGTTGCTGATAACTGTTTTGTTTTGTATTTGGTGTTTTCGTTTAAAAGACCAAAGATTTGAAGTGCACAGAAACTCCAGTTCTGTTCTTATTCTTCATCTGGAGAGTACAGAAGACTTCGTATGATGAACAGAACACATTCTTTCTTCTAGTTGTCTTTGTTTTATCAGGTCTGTGTGTAACGTCTTTTCTTCTAGTTGTCTTTGTTTTATCTGGTCTGTGTGTAACGTCTTTTCTTCTAGTTGTCTTTGTTTTATCTGGTCTGTGTGTAACGTCTTTTCTTCTAGTTGTCTTTGTTTTATCAGGTCTGTGTGTAACGTCTTTTCTTCTAGTTGTCTTTGTTTTATCTGGTCTGTGTGTAACGTCTTTTCTTCTAGTTGTCTTTGTTTTATCTGGTCTGTGTGTAACGTCTTTTCTTCTAGTTGTCTTTGTTTTATCTGGTCTGTGTGTAACGTCTTTTCTTCTAGTTGTCTTTGTTTTATCTGGTCTGTGTGTAACGTCTTTTCTTCTAGTTGTCTTTGATTTATCTGGTATGTGTGTAACGTCTTTTCTTCTAGTTGTCTTTGTTTTATCTGGTATGTGTGTCTTTTCTTGTTGTCTTTGTTTTATCTGGTCTGTGTGTAACGTCTTTTCTTCTAGTTGTCTTTGTTTTATCTGGTATGTGTGTAACGTCTTTTCTTCTAGTTGTCTTTGTTTTATCTGGTCTGTGTGTAACGTCTTTTCTTCTAGTTGTCTTTGTTTTATCTGGTATGTGTGTAACGTCTTTTCTTCTTGTTGTCTTTGTTTTATCTGGTATGTGTGTAACGTCTTTTCTTCTTGTTGTCTTTGTTTTATCTGGTATGTGTGTCTTTTCTTGTTGTCTTTGTTTTATCTGGTCTGTGTGTCTTTTCTTGTTGTCTTTGTTTTATCTGGTATGTGTGTCTTTTCTTGTTGTCTTTGTTTTATCTGGTCTGTGTGTCTTTTCTTGTTGTCTTTGTTTTATCTGGTATGTGTGTAACGTCTTTTCTTCTTGTTGTCTTTGTTTTATCTGGTATGTGTGTAACGTCTTTTCTTCTTGTTGTCTTTGTTTTATCTGGTATGTGTGTCTTTTCTTGTTGTCTTTGTTTTATCTGGTATGTGTGTCTTTTCTTGTTGTCTTTGTTTTATCTGGTATGTGTGTCTTTTCTTGTTGTCTTTGTTTTATCTGGTATGTGTGTAACGTCTTTTCTTCTTGTTGTCTTTGTTTTATCTGGTCTGTGTGTCTTTTCTTGTTGTCTTTGTTTTATCTGGTATGTGTGTAACGTCTTTTCTTCTTGTTGTCTTTGTTTTATCTGGTCTGTGTGTCTTTTCTTGTTGTCTTTGTTTTATCTGGTATGTGTGTAACGTCTTTTCTTCTTGTTGTCTTTGTTTTATCTGGTATGTGTGTCTTTTCTTGTTGTCTTTGTTTTATCTGGTATGTGTGTCTTTTCTTGTTGTCTTTGTTTTATCTGGTATGTGTGTCTTTTCTTGTTGTCTTTGTTTTATCTGGTCTGTGTGTCTTTTCTTGTTGTCTTTGTTTTATCTGGTATGTGTGTAACGTCTTTTCTTCTTGTTGTCTTTGTTTTATCTGGTATGTGTGTAACGTCTTTTATTCTTGTTGTCTTTGTTTTATCTGGTATGTGTGTAACGTCTTTTCTTCTTGTTGTCTTTGTTTTATCTGGTATGTGTGTCTTTTCTTGTTGTCTTTGTTTTATCTGGTCTGTGTGTCTTTTCTTGTTGTCTTTGTTTTATCTGGTCTGTGTGTCTTTTCTTGTTGTCTTTGTTTTATCTGGTCTGTGTGCCCTTTTCTTTGTTTTTCTTTGTTTTATTTCTTGTTGTCTTTTCTTCTTGTGTCTTTTTTGTTGTCTTTGTTTATCTGGTCTTTTCTTCTTTTGTTGTCTTTGTTTTATCTGGTCTGTGTCTTTTCTTGTTGTCTTTGTTTTATCTGGTCTGTGTGTCTTTTCTTCTTGTTGTCTTTGTTTTATCTGGTCTGTGTGTCTTTTCTTCTTGTTGTCTTTGTTTTATCTGGTCTGTGTGTCTTTTCTTCTTGTTGTCTTTGTTTTATCTGGTCTGTGTGTCTTTTCTTCTTGTTGTCTTTGTTTTATCTGGTCTGTGTGTCTTTTCTTCTTGTTGTCTTTGTTTTATCTGGTCTGTGTCTTTTCTTGTTGTCTTTGTTTTATCTGGTCTGTGTGTCTTTTCTTCTTGTTGTCTTTGTTTTATCTGGTCTGTGTCTTTTCTTCTTGTTGTCTTTGTTTTATCTGGTCTGTGTGTCTTTTCTTCTTGTTGTCTTTGTTTTATCTGGTCTGTGTCTTTTCTTCTTGTTGTCTTTGTTTTATCTGGTCTGTGTGTCTTTTCTTCTTGTTGTCTTTGTTTTATCTGGTCTGTGTGTCTTTTCTTGTTGTCTTTGTTTTATCTGGTCTGTGTGTCTTTTCTTGTTGTCTTTGTTTTATCAGGTCTGTGTGTCTTTTCTTGTTGTCTTTGTTTTATCTGGTCTGTGTGTCTTTTCTTCTTGTAGTCTTTGTTTTATCTGGTCTGTGTGTCTTTTCTTCTTGTTGTCTTTGTTTTATCTGGTCTGTGTCTTTTCTTCTTGTCTTTGTTTTATCTGGTCTGTGTGTAACGTCTTTTCTTCTAGTTGTCTTTGTTTTATCTGATATGTATGTAACGTCTTTTCTTCTAGTTGTCTTTGTTTTATCTGGTCTGTGTCTTTTCTTCTTGTTGTCTTTGTTTTATCTGGTCTGTGTGTCTTTTCTTCTTGTTGTCTTTGTTTTATCTGATATGTATGTAACGTCTTTTCTTCTTGTTGTCTTTGTTTAATCTGGTCTGTGTCTTTTCTTCTTGTTGTCTTTGTTTTATCTGGTCTGTGTCTTTTCTTCTTGTTGTCTTTGTTTTATCTGGTCTGTGTCTTTTCTTCTTGTTGTCTTTGTTTTATCTGGTCTGTGTGTCTTTTCTTCTTGTTGTCTTTGTTTTATCTGGTCTGTGTCTTTTCTTCTTGTTGTCTTTGTTTTATCTGGTCTGTGTCTTTTCTTCTTGTTGTCTTTGTTTTATCTGGTCTGTGTGTCTTTTCTTCTTGTTGTCTTTGTTTTATCTGATATGTATGTAACGTCTTTTCTTCTTGTTGTCTTTGTTTAATCTGGTCTGTGTGTCTTTTCTTCTTGTTGTCTTTGTTTTATCTGATATGTATGTAACGTCTTTTCTTCTTGTTGTCTTTGTTTAATCTGGTCTGTGTGTCTTTTCTTCTTGTTGTCTTTGTTTTATCTGGTCTGTGTGTCTTTTCTTCTTGTTGTCTTTGTTTTATCTGGTCTGTGTCTTTTCTTCTTGTTGTCTTTGTTTTATCTGGTCTGTGTGTCTTTTCTTCTTGTTGTCTTTGTTTTATCTGGTCTGTGTGTAACGTCTTTTCTTCTTGTTGTCTTTGTTTTATCTGGTCTGTGTGTAACGTCTTTTCTTCAAGTTGTCTTTGTTTTATCTGGTCTGTGTGTAACGTCTTTTCCTCTTGTTGTCTTTGTTTTATCTGGTCTGTGTGTCTTTTCTTCTTGTTGTCTTTGTTTTATCTGGTCTGTGTCTTTTCTTCTTGTTGTCTTTGTTTTATCTGGTCTGTGTGTCTTTTCTTCTTGTTGTCTTTGTTTTATCTGGTCTGTGTGTAACGTCTTTTCTTCTTGTTGTCTTTGTTTTATCTGGTCTGTGTGTAACGTCTTTTCTTCAAGTTGTCTTTGTTTTATCTGGTCTGTGTGTAACGTCTTTTCCTCTTGTTGTCTTTGTTTTATCTGGTCTGTGTGTAACGTCTTTGCTTCTTGTTGTCTTTGTTTTATCTGGTCTGTGTGTAACGTCTTTGCTTCTTGTTGTCTTTGTTTTATCTGGTCTGTGTGTAACGTCTTTTCTTCTTGTTGTCTTTGTTTTATCTGGTCTGTGTTTTTTCTTCTAGTTGTCTTTGTTTTATCTGGTCTGTGTCTTTTCTTCTAGTTGTCTTTGTTTTATCTGGTCTGTGTCTTTTCTTCTAGTTGTCTTTGTTTTATCTGGTCTGTGTCTTTTCTTCTAGTTGTCTTTGTTTTATCCGGTCTGTGTCTTTTCTTCTAGTTGTCTTTGTTTTATCTGGTCTGTGTCTTTTCTTCTAGTTGTCTTTGTTTTATCCGGTCTGTGTTTAAACCTTTTTTTCTTCTAGTTGTCTTTGTTTTATCTGGTCTGTGTGTAAACGTCTTTTCTTCTAGCTGTCTTTGTTTTACTTTGTCTGTGTGTAACGTCAAGGATGTCGTGAGGAAAAAGAGTGACGGTCAGCAGCAAACTGGAAAGCCTGAAGTGACGGTCAGCAGCAAACTGGAAAGCCTGAAGTGACGGTCAGCAGCAAACTGGAAAGCCTGAAGTGACGATCAGCAGCAAACTGGAAAGCCTGAAGTGACGGTCAGCAGCAAACTGGAAAGCCTGAAGTGACGGTCAGCAGCAAACTGGAAAGCCTGAAGTGACGGTCAGCAGCAAACTGGAAAGCCTAAGTGACTGTCAGCAGCAAACTGGAAAGCCTGAAGTGACTGTCAGCAGCAAACTGGAAAGCCTGAAGTGACTGTCAGCAGCAAACTGGAAAGCCTGAAGTTACGGTCAGCAGCAGACTGGAAAGCCTGAAGTGGAGAAATGCCAACTGACTTCAAGGTTTCTTTCATGCTATCGATCCAGATCTTCCTTGGTCTCCTTCTTGCTTAAAAACCAGACGTCTTTTTGCTATATGCTTGTTGAGTCAGCCAGTGGGGTTGCACTCTGATCAGATGACCATTGTTTTTACTGTTATTTTCATTGAAAGCCCAGCCGACAGCGTAGAGCCATATCAGGGCTATAACTGTTTCAAAACATACACAATACTTCAACAGGAAAAAAAGGAAAAGAAAATTAAGTACACATATCAATGCACTTGTGCACATAATCTAAGGAGAACCCCCTGGCGTGGGCCACTCCATCCAATTTATTGCACAGGGGATTTAACAAACATAACTGAATACAAATTTGAACATAATTAAGACCTCTAAAACATATAAAACGGATCTTAATTACCTAAAATTGCTTTCGAATATCTCATTTTCCTTGAGCGAAAAATCCACTTAACACATGTAATCAATTATCAATCCTAAGAGAAAGTATGTAAGGCTTTATCGAATACATACAGGTGAATGGACCAGCAAGGCAGAAAATGATAGGAAGAAATAACAAAAGCAAAGGAGGAAGAAAGAAACAAAGAGAGTGAGGGAAAACAGAAAATTTCTAGCACACAATTTCCAGAAGGTGGGAATACTTTTTATACCGAAAGAATCCTTTGCATCCCCACGGGGGTTATCAGATGACCAAACCACTTAATTCTCTGTTGATTTGTATATCAGTGGTACTGATGTTATTCCCACTATTTTTCTGATCTTGGTGTTTCCGATCATATCACGTCTAGTTTTGTTGACAGCAGTCCTCAAACATGTCATCTCACATTTTGTGCTTCCTGGGCCTTGGTCATGGTCGAGACCTGGCAGCGATGTGTCGGGGTGGGGATGACAATGGATTTTATGTCTTTGGTTTTCTGTTGTGTTTGTTGTTGTTTTTGTTGTAATTGTTACTGTTGTTGCTGCTGTTGTTGTCGTTATTTTGTTTGTTTTGTTTCAACTGGCATGTTGGATTGTTTCAGGATTATTTTGGAATTATTGGAATTATTTCAAGAGGGATTTACCGTGCTCGGACAATTCCATATGCGTTCCACCCAAATCTTCCGGCAATTATCTTAACAGGTTTCCTTGTTTTAGGAATAGGGCAAGTAAACAGCTGTCCTCTTTCCGCCCCACTGTAAATTGTCATTCCATATTGTTTCAAAAAAATGCCATACTCACGCGAATCCTATACTCTGGATGTAAATGTGAGTTTTTATTACTGATTTTGTGAGAAGAGGAAGTCATGGGAAGGAATATTGCAACAGTATGAAACATTTGACTCCGGTAGGAATTACATTGCAGTCTCATATTTCGTATGATACCCCTTCACTTTCTTGCCAACGGAGAATATTTATGCGCCTACACAGCTGAAACTTTTTATCCATAAAAGATGTTGTGTAAATACAAATGTCTTCACCAACAGATTTTTGTTGGGTTGTGTGCACTGCTTCAGGGAAAAGTTGACAAACATATTGTGTCTGCCATCCTGCCTGTCTGTCTGTCTGTTACTGCATACAGACAGACAGACAGACAGACAGAGAAGGAGACAGAGAAAGAGAAAGAGAGAGAGAGAGAGAAGGAGAGAGAGAGAGAGAGAGAGAGAGAGAGAGACGTCGCGCGGTCGCACGCACACACACGATTCAAGCACGCACGCACACAGGCACACACGAGAACATAAACACACACACACACATACACACACACACACACACACACTCACACACACACACACACACACACACACACACACACACACACACACACACACACACACACACACACACACACACACTGAAAGCAAGACGAAGAAAGAAAAAAAGTTAAAAGAAAAGAAAGAAAAGAAAGTGACACAGCAAGTCATTTTACTGTATTATTTCACTCTGACTCAAAGCTGCAAAACAATTCTGCAACTGTTCCTACATAACGTTCAGTTTCAAGTAAAACGGTCTTCTTGAAAGTGAATCGTTTAGTAATTGTATCGAAGGATCATGCCAGTAATAACCTCAAAAAGAAACACTAAAAGACACTCACTGGTACCGTGAAATCCAATGTTAAGGCAGGGTCCTGAGTTTCTATTTGAGTTTCTATTTCTTTTCCCCTACTCCTTCTTCATCTTCCATGTCTGTCTTTCTGTCTACACATTACTTAGAAACTGGAAAACAGGCAAATACGTAAAAGAGTTTCACGGTCATTGTCATTTTAATGGCAAGTATTCTTCAATTATATAATTTTTTTTTTGCCTTTATTAAAAAAAATCACATAAATGAACAAAACCACCAAAAAAAACCCATCCTCTAGCAGACGTGTCTATTTTGATAAAGAGAGCACTACTAGGCTCATGTTTCCTTGACCTTTTGCTACAGCACTCTGTTCTGAGCTCTCAGTTCTCTGTTCTGAGCTCTCAGTTCTCTGTTCTGAGCTCTCAGTTCCTGTTCTGCTCTCAGTTCTCTGTCTGAGCTCTCAGTTCTCTGTTCTGAGCTTCGTTCCCTGTTCTGACTCTCTTCCCGTTCTGAGCTCTCAGTTCTCTGTTCTGAGCCTCATCTCTGTTCTGAGCTCTCAGTTCTGCTCGAGCTCTCAGTTCTCTGTTCTGAGCTCTCAGTTCTCTGTTCTGAGCTCTCAGTTCTCTGTTCTGAGCTCCTTTCTGAGCTCTCGGTTCTCTGTTCTGAGCTCTCAGTTCTCTGTTCTGAGCTCTCAGTTCTCTGTTCTGAGCTCTCAGTTCTCTGTTCTGAGCTCTCAGTTCTCTGTTCTGAGCTCTCAGTTCTCTGTTCTGAGCTC
>CM060310.1:64211870-64224370 GCA_030674185.1 Monoplex corrugatus
CTAATAATGCAAGCACACTGGAAAAAAAGTGGCTTCCTGCTGTGACGGCGTGTTTTTCCCGGAAAAGAAAGCAATCCATATTTCATGCAAAAGAATCCAGTTGCATTATTCAAGCAAAGGAATTCAGTCCGATACAACTAGTCCAGTCCATTCTTTCTTCTCCTTCTTTTAATTAGTTTTTTCTTGTTCGTCTAAAAGAAGGAAAGAAAAAAGAAAGAACAGAAAAGAAAAGAAAGGAAGGAAAGGAAGAAAGAAAGAAAGAAGAAAAAAAGAAGGAAAGAAGACAGACAGAAAGAATGAATGGAAAAAAAATAAAAAGGAAAAAGGAAGAAAGAAGAAACAGCAGTGTAGACACGAACCAGCCAATTACTCTTTCAGACGTTTTGTTCTTGGTTCTGGTTTTGGTTTTATTTGTTTTGTTGTTGTGTTGTTATTTTGTTTGTTTGTTTGTTTGTTTGTTGTGTTTGTTTGTTGTTTGTTTGTTTGTTTGTTTGTTTGTTTCTGTTTTGCCGCTTGTTGTTCATTTTATTTTATTTTTAAAGGTACAGCTTGAAAATAGACATGAGTTATTCAGGGGAATTTATTTTACTGTCGCTCCTTCAATAAAAAAAATAAAAAAACTAGCATAAACATCATCACTCGCCAAGTGAAAAACCAACAGCCAACCAAACGACCCAAGCCAACCAACCAAACAACTTCCAAACAATCAACCAACAACCTAGTCAGTGCAACAAACAGACCTCATTACATCGAAAGTGTGCTTTCATATTCTCAAAAAAAACAGATCAATCCTTGCAGAGGCATTCCACGGACTTGTTCATCGACATTCATAAACCCCCCAAGGCCATCCGTCTATACATGAAATTTTAACCAACGATTCTAACGGGCAGTGTACTGAGATTGATAATTAGCCTGTTCCTTTTGCAGGTAACCAAAATAATCCTCGCACAGGCGTTTCCACGTGCTTGGTTTCTTCGACATATAAATCCAAGGCCGTCCATTTAGTGAGACATTCATATTCACTGCCTCTTAATTAATGGACAGTGTCTGAGATAAACGATACTTTTTTTCCTGCAGGTGACCAAAATAAATGTTGTTGACAAACTGTTGTAAAGACTCAGGTGTAAGCGAGCATGCAAGAACTCACGAACGTATAAGGTGATCCTCACTTCGTGTCGGTATTATCAGACGCTCATCTGTTTTATCTATTTACTTATTGTTTTGTTCATTCATTTATTGATGAGTTCGTCTCAAAGAAAGAAACGTACAACTTGACTGGTATGCATATCTATGTAAACGATATACTTTAGTTCAAATGTTTTTCATAGAGAGAGAGAGAGCGAGAGAGAGAGAGCGAGAGAGAGAGAGAGGATGGACAGATCAGCTGATACACGTCAAGATTCTGCTATTACTGTTTTATACAGAGAAACAAAGTTGATTAAATTCATCACACAAAAATATACATTTTACCAGACAGTGAATTGAATTTCATGCTCTGCTGTGTTTGGAAATGTCTTGTATGATGCTTTAGACAGAAAAAAAATTGTGTTAATGCTAGGGTGTGGACTAGAGAGAGAGAGAGAGACAGAGACAGAGACAGAGACAGAAACAGAGAGAGGATGGTCGTGTTTTGTGTATGGAGTATGGAGTTTGTGTAAGAATGATTTATCGCAAGAGGATAATTCCATATGCCCTGCTAGAAATGGTCAAGCAAACTCCTTGATTCTGAACAAAACCAGATGCGCTGGCAAAGCCTTGAAATGGGAAGCAGAGGCGGACGAGGGTGGTGGTCAGGGTAACTTATGAGACATAGGGACATCACCAAAGTGACGGGAGCACAAAAGCTGGGCAGCGAACAAGCAAACGTTTATGTCGCAGGATGGGACTGAGTGCGAGACATGAAATGTTGAATCCACTGCTCTATCGAAACAGCCAGCCAGTCTACTGGTGGTGGAACATTTGTCCATTAGATTAATGTCAGCTGAAAATTGAAAGCGTGTTACATGATGCCAAGGAAAAAAAATGAATGGTTGTATGGATTGACAGTTTAGTCTTTTCTTTATGCATCATCTTGTTTTTCATGCATTTGTGTTACTTGTTTTGAGGAAGGGGGATTTGGAGCACCTGGTCACAACGGGAAAGCTGGAGGGAAAGAGAGCACCAGGTAGACCCAGGGAGAAAATGCTGGACGGACTTGCAGAGTGGCTGGGGACGAGGAGGGTGGGGAGATGCTAGGGGCAACGAGAGATAGAGACAGATGGAAGTCCTTTTTTTTTTCTTTCTTTGTTCATTCTGTATCTTACTTTGTGTACGTTTTTCATTTGTTTTTGTTTTAATAGATTATGTTTTGCAGCTTGCTGTCTATTCTACTACTTTGTGGGAGTTCTTTCTTTCTTTCTTTCTTTTTTTTTTTTTTTTTTTTTTTTTTTTTTTTTTTGAGGGATGGGGGACTTGATTGGTCAGTGAAGCAGCTTAGGACTCAATTAAACGAACCCAATGTTTCCAATTTAACACATTAACACTGAATGGTGTCAATCACATCAACCATATAATGAAACATTGACGCTGTTTGATGTTACCATGTCAGGTCTTCTGTAAAGCCACACATCAAAGCCATGTTCCTCCTGGGCAGACTAATTACATGTGTCCGCCCTCTTTCTTGTGGTGCTGAATTGTTTTGTCCTGAAGGTCAAGGTGTTGGGGCAGAATGTTACGTCCAGTCTTGTTCTTTGTACTCCCTGAAGAGTTCTAACAGGGTGCTTTCCCTACTTCTTTTACTGAAACTTTCACATTATACAGTGTTATATGCTTTCCCTTGTGAGCTGTTTTTTACTTCTTGTTCACTTCATTCGTGGAGTTAAGTCTCAAGGATGAACCAGGTCGTATTCTGTAGCACATCCACAGGCCCGTATAGCTCCTCCCGTAAGCTCATGACCGTTGACCAGATCGTCTCCTTCAGGTGACTTGTAGTTCTCGCAATCCTCGAGGACGTGTTCTGCTGTCTGATCATTTTCTCACAGAAGCACTGTTGGGAGGCATGGGTCGGAAGCGCCTGTTCATGTGATGGCTTGATCTGTTGTGAGCACTCAACAGGTGGGAAGGTAATAACTTGCTCTTGCCAAGACAGCTTGTTTGACTTTTATGCAGCTGGGGGTGATCTGATGAACACGTTTGATGATTGATGGTTTTCACCTCTGTGAGGTTGATGCTGTTGTCTTTGCGTTCACACTCTGCTCCGTACTTCAACATTTTCTCCATCTCTTCATTTCCTGGAATGCCACAGACTGAGGGAATCCACTGCAGTAGCCGTCTGGTGCATCTGATGTTGTGTATTGCTTCTTGCAGATGTAGTGGTTACCTCCAGGACTGACATGGCATCTTCAAGGACGACTAGTTGATTTTCATGGTCTACGGCGTTTTTGATGTTTGCTGCATGAACCAGGATCTCAACTGCGGCTCTGTAGTTTGTGCAGTAAATGTCAGTTAAGAGTTGCTGAAGCCTGCTATAGTTCACTCCCTTTCTTGACTATATCTGTGGCAGATCAGGCCATTCTGTGAAAGCCAGTAGCCATACGTCATACTTTTATCTTTCTCTCTCCCTGCCTCTCTATGTCTCTGTCTCTTTCTCTTATTCTCTCTCTCTCTCTCTCTCTCTCTTTCTCTCTCTCTCTCTCTCGCTGTCTCTCTCTCTCTCTTATTTTTTCTCTCTCTGTCTCTCTGTCTCTGTATGTATGTCTCTGTCTCTGTATGTATGTATATCTGTCTGTCTGTCTGTCTGTTTCTCTCTCTCTCTCTCTCTCTCTCTCTCTCTCTCTCTCTCTCTCTCTCTCTCTCCCTATACACCTCTATGGTGGTTTGTGAAGCACGGAAGAAGTATAAAAATGTATTAAAGAATAAAAAACAGCAGTTTAATAAACAAAAAGCAGAATGCTTAGCCAGAAATATTTCAAATTCATCGCAGTTTTGGACTGAGTTAAGAAATATAGGGTATGGTACCAAAAACAAACTTACTAACAATATAAGTATTGATGAATGGTTCAGTCATTTTAAAAACGTATTTCAAGATAACAGATCAACAAATCATGAGCGCTGCATTGTCGAAGTAGAATTAAATGATTCAACAGAACACCCTTTAAATTCTAAGATAACTATAGAAGAAGTCAGAGAATCCATCAGAAAATTGAGGATAGGTAAAGCCAGTGGAATAGACGGTGTTACAGCCGACATGGTAACACAAATATCCATAATTTTCTTCTGAAGCTGTTTAACACTTTATTCGACCGAGGAATTTATCCTCAAGATTGGTCAAAAGCTATTATCATATCAATATTTAAGAAAGGAGATCCTGATAAAGTGGACAATTACAGGGGTGTGTCGTTATTAAGCATTGTTTCAAAATGTTACACATCAATACTGAATACTAGATTGTATGCTTGGTTAGAAAACAATAATTTAATATCAGAAAGTCAGGCAGGTTTTAGGAAAAAATATTCTACAGTGGATCAAATTTTCAGTCTGTACGCTATGGTTCAGAAAACTATGTGCAAGAAAGGTAGAAAACTATATGTTGCTTTTGTAGACTTTAAGAAAGCCTTTGATTCGGTTCAGCATGACAAACTCTTAAAGTGTATTCAAAATCAAGGAGTAAAAGGGAAGTTTTTGGTTTCGCTAAAAGCAATGTATGAATCATTATGCTCATGTATTCGGGCAAACCGGGAATTATCTGAAATATTCGATAACCCCATAGGCGTGAGACAAGGATGTGTCTTAAGCCCTACTTTATTTTCGGTATTAATAAATCAATTAGCCAAATGTATGGATGAAAAGGGGCGACATGGCATCCAGTTGATGCCAGGTTTAATGGAAATATTCATTCTTCTTTTTGCAGATGATGTAGCCCTTCTGTCAACAACACCAAATGGTTTTCAAAACCAGTTAAGAGTCTTGCAGACATAATGTGCCAGCATGAAACTGGAAGTTAATCTTGAAAAAACTAAGGTTATGGTTTTCAGAAGAGGGGGCTTCTTAGGACGACATGAACAGTGGTTTTACAAAGGGACAAAATTGGAAGTAGTAAATATTGTTATCTGGGGTTCAGTTTCACGACAATGATTAGCACCAAGTCCGGCACAGAACATTTGGTGACAAAAGGTAAAAAAGCAACTTTGCTATTAAACAGGACTTTTCAAAAATATAAAGACATGACTATAGAAACTTTCTTCAAGTTGTTTGATGCAAAAAATTCAACCTATTTTGTTGTATTCTTCTGAGATATGGGGACTTAACAGACTCGAGCATATAGAGAAAGTACATTTGGTATCGTGCAAAAGACTGTTGGGTGTTCCAGTCAGGACATCTAACAAGATGGTATATGGGGATTTGGGAAGATATCCTCTTTATGTCAACTCCTCAACTACCTGTCTTAGATATTGGTTTAAATTACTGGAAATGAATCCAAATAGGTTACCTTATAAGGCTTACCAAATGTTAGTGGAACTTGACAGGGCTGGGAAAGAATGCTGGGCTTCAAAAATAAGGGAAATTTTGTGTGAAACGGGATTTAATATCGTGTGGCTGCAACAAGGTGTTGGTGATGTAAAAGCCTTTTTGCGTATATTTAAACAGAGACTTGTAGACTTATATATTCAAGAATGGTCTGGGTCACTCAGAGACAGAGATAGGTAAGAAAGCTACAGATCATTTAAGACCATCTTTGAAAAAGAGAAGTACATTGACTCTATTGATATATACTGTTTCAGAGTTGCCCTTTCACAAATAAGGTTGAACGTTTTACCACTAAACAATAATATAAATAATAATAATAATAATAATAATAAGAGCATTTATAAGCGCACATCTCTGCCTACGGCGGAGCTTATGACGCTTTACAATCATTCACTCACAATATTTCAATCTCTCGGACCTCACGTACATACACTAAATACACAATACAAGTAATAGAATAAATCCATAAAAATACTACATACGCTACAATCATACACGGATTCTCACGCAAGTCCAAATGCACCCCACAACCCCCACGGCTATACCCCAAGGTACTCTGAGGCACATTGGGCTCTATAATCACCCACCCCCACCTACTATAACATACACACACACTAACACACCTTTTCCACTATTAGGCTGGGGGGAAATGAGGTTGAACTTACTGATAATATTTTTGAAAGAGGTGAGTTTTTAGAGCTGTTTTGAAAGAAGAAGTCGATTTTAGATGTCGGATTTCAAAGGGAAGAGAGTTCCAGATAGTGGGGGCTGCGAAGGAGAAAGAGCGATGTCCAAATGTTTTTGTGCGCACGCGTGGAACACGGAGCAATCTGGTATCAGCAATGGAGCGGAGATTTCTAGAAGGAGTGTACACAGAGAGAAGATCAGCCAGGTAGCGAGGAGAGAGATCAGAGAAAAAAGAGTGGCATAGTGAGGCAAGCTTATAGTCAATGCGAGCTTGAACAGGCAACCAGTGAAGGGATTTGAGAATAGGTGTGACATGATCATGCTTGCGGGAACGAGAAACAAGTTTAGCGGCAGAGTTTTGTACTTTTTGAAGTTTGTCTAATTGATTTTGAGGACAGCCAGAAAAGAGGGAGTTACAGTAGTCTAATTTGGAGAGAACAAAGGCAGAAAGAAATGTTTTGGTAGCGTCTTCTGAAAGTAAGTGGCGAATATAACTAATGCGTCTAAGGTCAATTTATGCTTTGCGGCATGTACATGTGTTGAGATACTCATGTCTTTGCTGAAGTGGAAGCCAAGATTTCGTGCGGTAGAGGAAAAGGGAATATCTGTTGATCCAACGGTAAGAGATGTAGGAGTGGTAGACGGCAGAGACTTAAAAGAGGAAGAACAGAGGACAGCTTCAGTTTTCTCGTCATTTAGTTTTAGCTTGTTTTCGAGCATCCAGATTCGTATGTCGGTGATACAAAGTTCGAGAGAGGAAATGGCTGGGTTTATGTTCTCGGGAGGAGTAGAGAGTTCAAGTTGAGTGTCATCTGCAAATGATTGATGTTCAGGAGAGTGAGACTGTATCAGGCCGGCAAGTGGTTGTGTATAGAGGACAAAGAGCACGGGGCCCAACACAGATCCCTGTGGGACCCCGTACAATAGTTCTTCAGATGTAGAGTTGAGGTTATTGACAAAGACTGAATACAGTGAATCTGATCAAGAAAAGGTGTGTCCATTTTGCAGGACAGAATCTGAAAACGAAGAACACTTATTATTTAGATGTTCCACTTACGCTGATCTCAGGGCGAAATTTTTAAAGGATTTAGTCAGCATGCCTATGTGCATACTGCTCCAATCAACAAATAGCCACCGAAGTCACAGCGTATCCAGATACGTTTTCCACGCCATGAATAGGAGAAAAAAATTATTAAAAGGAGAAGAAAAGTAAATAGTTATGTAGATACTAGCACTAGAATTTCAGACAATACTTAATTTCAATTGTAAAGAAAAAAAATGTTTATTTGAATATGAAAGGGGTGCTCATATAGAGACACATGTGCATATGTGCCTGTGTATTCACATTGACGTTGGTGTACTTATGTGTATATATAGGTGATAGTATCTACATTATGTATATGTGTGGATACATATGTATATATCTATGTGTGTATATATGTATGAGTGATTATGTATGTGTGCGTGTATATAGGTGTGTATGTGTGTATGTGCGTTTATACATAACCTTCAATTCAGTCTATGGCCTGAACCATTGCTGACCGCCGAAGATTGAGTTATCTCTGAACTAAAAGATGGACGAAGTGCTAAATATGCGTTGAATGATCATTTGGTATTGTCTCAATGTCAGTTGTTTTGGTAAATGAGTGACTGATCTGCGATAGGTCTGATTAATTGATTGGCATTATGAATGTCTGTTTTTGCCAATTAACCGACTGTTTTGGGGTCGAATTGCTCTTATGTCATATATTTTTTGGTTCACTTCATTGTACATTAATTCCATTGATTGGTTTAGATTCACTGGTGAATAAATTGATAAACTGAACGCATGATTAGCTGACAACGGAATGATTATATAATTTGTTAATTGATGGCGATGGGTGGCTCACCGACTGATCGATTTATAGATTGATGGTTTTAGCTATTGAGCGATCAGTGATTGAATTATGGAATGTATGGATGATTGATTCGCGTTATTTGAAGTAACGATTGCAAATTGATATATTGAACTCAGTTAAATTCTAGGTTATCTGGTCGATTAAGTCACTGGATGACTGATAAACTGGTTAAATGATTGATCGATTGATTGATTGAGTGAGGGAGTGATTACGTGAAGTGATTGTTACTGAAGTGATATCGATTGTACAGTTGGATGATGCATCTGACCCAGTCAATTGAAAGCTGATTTGTCAGTTGATTCACGGGCTGAATGGCGGATTATTTGATTGATCAACTGGTAAATCAGTTGATTGATTGGTTAATTGATTGGTTTACTGATTGATTGATTGGTTGGTTGGTTGATCGATTGATGGATTGATTGTTTATGTCAAGTAGCTGTGGTTGAATATATTGATCAACTGTATGATCACTGAAGGGTACAAGAAACGTCAGATCTGTGCACTAATTGAATGGTTTGTTTGTCTGATAGCCAGTTATTGTAAAATTGACAGTTGGATGAATGATATAGATGCGGTTAATGACAAATATTCTTAGCTGGCCAGTTCAGGAATATGGACTAGAATACAAATGAAAGGACCACTGTAAATGCAAAGATGAATGTATCCCAGCTTATGTGACGCTAAACGATAGAAGGGGACAATGTGACAGAGTTCACTGCAGTTTGATAGTATAACTTGTATGAATGTATAAGAAAACCTGATCTCCTCCCCTCCCCTTTCCCATGCATGTATTGTGGCCTAAGGCCGATGTACAATAAACATTTTCTGAGTTCTGAGTTCTCTCTCCCCCTATCTAAGCACAGCATAGACTGAAAACTTGACCTTGGCAAACACGATACCACAGTATGCAGAGCATCAAACGCATGTTGGAGTCACATTTGACAGGCGGCTCACATGACAACAACACGTAAAGAATGCAGAGACCAAAGCCATAAGAAAGCTGAACATCACGAGAAAGATGTAGGCATGTTTGTGTGATATATAGGCTTAGAAAACAACAACAAAACAAACGAGACAGTCTTGAGGGAGGCAGACACAAGTAGATCACTCATAAGGAAGATTAGGAAAAGACAAGCAACATTTATAGGCCATTTTATGAGGAAGGGGAATTTGGAGCACCTGGTCACAACGGGAAAGCTGGAGGGAAAGAGAGCACCAGGTAGACCCAGGGAGAAAATGCTGAACGGACTTGCAGAGTGGCTGGGGACGAGGAGGGTGGGGGAGATGCTAGGGGCAACGAAAGATAGAGACAGATAGAAGTCCATGATCGCCAACGCCATGCGGCAGGGCACCTGATGATGATGATGATGATGATAGGCTTAGAAAGACAGTCTAAACCTAATTCCAACATCAACGATTATTCATCGTATGGTTTCCAGAAGGAAGCTTGCTTACATGATTCATTATCGATTTTTTGCTGAAAATCCATGATATCGATTTCAAATTGATTTTGTTATCATTTCAGAAATGAAATGATTGTGTATTTGTCCGAAAATCCCAGCTGTCGAGCCATTTCTATTAATGAATATAAAGGTAGTAAAATCCAGCTTAATCTACCCTTTTGGCATTTAATAATAATAATATATTTTATTTATAATAATATATTTTATTTATATAGCGCAAAGTCTTGATAAAATCAAATCTAAGCGCTGAGCGTATACATGCATACATACCTACATACATATGAGCGTATACATGCATACATACATGCATACATACATAAATCTAAGCTGAGCGTATACATGCATACATACATACATACATAAATCTAAGCGTATACATACATACATACATACATACATACATACATACATACATACATACGTACGCATAAGTATTATATTTCTGTTTCAAACTAAAAGTCACTTCAATGTGCATAGTATTATTCTTGTATAAGCATATATGTGGGTGTTTGTATGTGAGTGTGTGCGCTCGCGCGTGTATGCATGTGTGTGTGCGTGTGTGTTTGTATGTGCGTGTGTGTGTTTGTGTGTGTATGTGTGTGTGCAAGCGCGCGTGTGTGTATGTGCGTGTATACGTGTATGTGTGTGCATGTGCGCGTGTGTGTGCATGTATGCGTGCGTGTGTGTGAATGTGTGTGTTCGCGCGTGTGTGCGTGTATGTATGTATGTATATATATATATATATATATATATATATATATATATATATATATATATATATATATGTATATACATATATATGTATAGATATTTTTGTGAGAGAGAAAGACAGAGAGAGAGAGAGAGAGAGTGTGTGTGTGTGTATGTGTGTGTGTGTGTGTGTGTGTGTGTGTGTGTGTGTGTGTGTGTGTGTGTGTGTGTGTGTGTGTGTGTGTGTGTATGCGCGCGCGGTTGTGTGTGTGTGTGCGCGTGCGTGTGCACGCGTGTGTGCGTGTGTGTATTTGTTTGTGTTTGTGTGTCTGTCTGTTTGTCTCTCTGTGTACATGTATGTGTCTCTATGTGCATATTATAGTCTTAACTATAAAAAGATGAAGTCAATTACATACCAACGGACGACAGAACAACTCCATTTGCATGTAACTATCTGTCTTTCGACTTTTGTTGCAGGAAAACCTTGTGAAACACTCAGAGCACAGCAGGGAGAGGATGAAGGAGAGAGGGGAGAGAGAGTGAGACAGACAGTCAGATGGACAGACACTGTGAAAGGGTGGAGACAAAACAATAAGAGAAACAGGATGTGTGGGAACGTAGACAAATGAGTTAATAAGAGAGAGTGCGTGGGGTATGAGACAGTGAATGTAAGAGAGTGAGAGAGAGGGGGGGAGGGAGTGAGAGAGAACAGACAGACAGACAGAGACAGAGAGAAAGATAGACAGAGAGAAAGAGAGAGAAAAAGAAAGACAGAGACAGAGAGAAAGAGGAGACAGACAGACAGAGAGAAAGAGAGACAGACAGACAGAGAGACAGAGAGAAAGGGAGAGAGAGAAACAGAGAGAAAGAGAAAGACAGAGAGAGAGAAAGAGGAGGGGAGACAGACAGAGAGAAAGAGAGACACAAGAGAGAAAGAGAGACAGACAGATAGAGAGAGAGAGAAAGAGAGAAAGAGGACAGAGACAGAGACAGACAGACAGACAGACAGACAGAGACAGAAAGACAAGAGACAGAGAAACGAAACGAAAATAGTCAACAATGAACTACTACATATTAGCACATAGGCCGACTTACATGTATGTCCTTGCTTATTCACGTTCACTTTTATTAAAAACAAAACAAGATAAGATGGTAAAAAAGAATTAAAATCTCAGGAGAAAGACAGGAAGACAAGGAGAGAGTGTGTGTGTGTGTGTGGTGTGTGTGTGGTGTGTGGCGTGAAAATAAAGATAATGCAGCATATTACATAGACGCATATATGCAATGAGAGAGGGGGAGAGACAGACAGAGAGACAGACATACAGAGAGAGATACAGAGACAGAGAGACAGAGATACAGAGGGAGGTCCGCACAGAGAGAGAGATACACAGAGATAGAAAGAGAGAGAGAGAGATACAGAGAGAGAAAGAGAGAGAGAGGGAGAGAGTCAGAGATACAGAGATAGACAGGGACAGAGAGACAGAGATACACAGAGAGAGATACACAGAGATACACAGACACAGAGAGAGAGATACACAGACACAGAGAGAGAGATACAGAGAACAGAGAGAGACAGAGTGAGACAGAGACAGAGAGAGAAAGACAGACAGACAGACTTACACATTATGAGAATTATTAACAATAGCCTGTTACTGCCCTTAATTACGTGAAATGATATAACTTGTTTTACAATAGCAATGTATCATGGAAAAGCACCTCAGTATCATATAAATAAACATGCACAATGCAAGTCCAGCTTAACCAGGCGCAACTTCTACTACGTTGATTCTCAAGTCAGTATATAACACTTTCATCAATGCTGCAAGTCATGTTAAGACAGACGTTAACATGTAAATTGATAGCCCGATTAAACGACCGTTCAGTGACTCATCATCATCATCATGTGCCCTGCCGCATGGCGTTGGCGATCATGGCCCTCCATGTGATATTCATCACCTGTCGTGCAAGTACATCTTCCACCCTTTCTGTCCTCAGCCACCCTGCCAGTCCGTCCACTATTTTCTACCTGGTGTTCTCGTTCCCTCCAGCTTTCCTGTTGTGACCAGGTGTTCTAGTTCAGTGACTAAGTTTACGTGAATGTTTCAATTTTCAATACGGTACTTCCATTTGAACCATATGATTTTGACCAATATGTGTATAAAATCGAATGGTATGTTACTGTTCGTGTGTGTGGTGTGTGTGTGTGTGTGTGTGTGTGTGTGGTGTGTGTGTGTGTGTGTCTGTCTGTCTGTGCGTG
>CM060310.1:64241870-64251870 GCA_030674185.1 Monoplex corrugatus
ATGTTTCGTGCTACATTTCGCATGGAAAATAATTTCTTTTTTACCCACATCTCAAAGGTGACATCAAAGGGACATCCAGGAGTCATGACCTGGACGCTGCTCGGGCCCCCTTAGAGTGTCAGGAGTAAAGGGCCGTAAACTTGCTTGACTGGGGTTTCTCCTCTGAGTACCTTCTGCTGTCTGGTTCTCCCCAGAATTTCTTTCTATTGTCATATGTGGCAGTTGGCATTCCTTTTCCTGCCATCGTATTTATAGAATAATTCTAACAGTTACAGTGCGTGTCTACTGAACTTATATCATTATTGATGTAATGTATCAGTTTGTATTCACTGAAAAAATAAACAAAAAATATCTGCATACAGTAATCCTAGACACTTTTTTTCTGTCAAAAGATGTTAAGCCTCTTTGGTTTTAAACGCGTCTACCGAGATCCCATATAGAACACGCATAACTCACGTTGAAGATCCCATGGCAACAGCTTCAGTTTTAGTTTCAGTACTGGTATGATAGAGAAGACCCAAACTGATCATCGCAAGAGCCTAAACCATGCACATAAACCTATGAACTGGCCAAGTCTTGATGTCTATCTAGCGTGTGGATTTCGCAACTTATACTTATTTGTATCAGTCTGTCATTCGAACAGACTTGATTACGTTGTAGTGGCATGTGTATCTGTTTATCTCACCTTTTTTTTAAAAAAAATACTGAATGAACACAACCAGCCACTAAGTACAAGCTTGTCTCACATCACTAAAAAGCTTCCCATTCAACACAACACTTACCCTTCTCTTGCCTATCAGCATGATTAAAATACTGTCTTCTTTATCGTAGCTCCTCCAGTCGATCGTCCACCTCCGATAAAAAAAAATAATAGGGTAATAGATTGATAACAATAAACACAAACACAACACAGACACACACACACACACACACACACACACACACACACACACACACACACACATACACACACAAACACAACACACACAACAACACACACACACACACACACACACACACACACACACACACACACACACACACACACACACACACACACACACACACACACACGCACAAGAGCAAAAACACTTGTTCTTGGCAAAATTCTCAAAACAAAAATCCACTTACACAGGTCACTAGAAATGCATACATACTGAGTAAACAAATGGATGGCGTCATATTATGGCGCAGTGCTTTCACTACAGAGAGCAACATACACTTCATGCGGAGAAATTATGCTGTGAATAATGTCAAAACAAAAATCCAGTCCAGTGCTGCTTGAGGAACATTGCTTTTGGTTGGTTGGTTGGTTGGTTGGTTGGTTGGTTGGTTGGTTGGTTGGTTGTTGGTTGGTTGGTTGGTTGGTTGGTTGGTTGTGGTTGGTTGGTTGGTTGGTTGGTTGGTTGGTTGGTTGGTTGATTGGTTGGTTGGTTGTTGGATGGTTGGTTGGTTGGGTTGGTTGGTTGGTTGGTTGTTGGTTGGTTGGTTGGTTTGTTGTTGGTTGGTTTGGTTGGTTAGTTTATTTGTTTGTTTATTTGTTTGTTTGTTTGTTTGTTGTTTGTTGTTTGTTTGTTTGTTTGTTTATCTCATTTGAACGACTAGGACCCAGATCACCACTAAAGATCTAGTGAAGGTGGAAGAAAGAAATAATCCTGTATACCTTCGATTCGAAACTCAAACATCTGCCTTTTTTTTTAGCTCAATAGATGGCACATTGTATCCGCTTGGCCATTACTCCACATTTCGTTTATCTAGAAACTGAAGATGACTTATGCTCTAATACTACTATGGTCTGTCTTGATTCTTTGATTAAATACCAATTCTCGTTTCATTCTCCTGTGCTTCTGTCTTCTGTTCTCTCAAAACACTGAAAAGTCATTTTGATTTTGAAAACATCAGTTTTATGTTCTTTTCCTTTTCCGCGTTATTACTTTTCCTGTCTATATGTCACGTTTATGTACCTCTTATTGTTGTCTTTATTGTCTGAATGACTGCTACTGTCCAGTCTTTCTAGATAAATTGCCAGCCAGCAAGACAGAAGCCATTAAGGTGATGATTCGTGTCTCTGTCATTTTGTTTTCTTTATTTTCTCGTTTTTGTGTGTGCTTCTGTTCTCTTCTACACAAACGCGCGCGCGCGCGCACGCTCGCATACACACACATACACACGGACACACAGACACACACACACAAAATACATACATAAATACATATAAAAAATACATGTGTATAAATGTATATATATATATGTATAATGTATATACGAAATACAAATATGGCTCAGTGTCCCACCTGGTCTCACTGATGTTGCATTCTACTGTCGTCAAGCATGCTGAAGCTACCTCTCAAATCCATAGTGGAGGAATACAAAGTTGGAAAAGCAAGACTGTTGAGCATGCTGGAGGAATCGGAAGACAATATCGTGAGATCAGTTCAGCCAAAGCTGAGAACTGGCAAAAAATGGAAAGTCCAAGAGGCTGTAAACAATGCCAAGAGAAACCTCAGCATCAAAGAAATAATTGGACACACGCAAACCAACAGACAGGGACTGGGAGCAACAAAAATGCAGTGGTGGTCCAAAGCCAAAAAGAAGAAAAAAGAGACAAGATCATACAGGAGTTGAAGAAAGAAGAAGATGTCAAAAGAGTGCAGAAGGCAGTCCAGCAAGGTCAACAGGGGCAATGGACAACATGGGACAGTGCACTCCAAAGAAGTCTCAGCTGGAACGATATGTGGCACATGGCTCCTCTAAGGATAAGCTTCCTCCTCAGATCTGTATATGACCTGCTCCTCTCGAATGCAAACTTAGTGAAATGGGGGAAATCAGATGACCCAGCATGTCCGCTCTGTCATAAGAAACAAACAGTGGAACATGTCCTAAGCTCTTGCAAAGTAGCGCTAGCCCAAGGAAGGTATACATGGAGGCACAACCAAGTTCTGAAAGTGATCACAGACGTGGTTAGCGAAAAAACCATGACCCCAAACGCACCAATTGCTATGACAACGTTCTACAAAGCAGGAGGGAAACAGGTCTGGCCCGAAATTGCTATGACAACCAGCACATTGCCAAAGGGTCTTCTGGATGGAGCAGTCGACTGGGAGTGTACAGCAGACCTCCCAGAGTGGAGAAATTACCCAGATGTCATCAGCAAGACAGGCATGAGACCAGACATCGCTCTCCACTCTGACTCCTCGAAACAAGTGATTCCGATAGAACTCACTGTGCCATACGAAAGCAGAATGGAAGAAGCACATATCTACAAGACCGAAAAATACGCCGGTCTTGCCAGCACCCTGAAGAAAGCAGGTCTGCGGGTCAAAATCTTCGCCATAGAGGTCGGGGCAAGAGGGTTTGTGGGCACCTCCGCTTATGATCTCATGAAACAACTCGCCATTTCTGGGAAGAAGAGGACTAGAGCCCTTAAAGCGATAGCAGAGACAGCAGAAAGGAGCTCAAGCTGGATCTGGGCAAGGAGAAACCAAAAGTGAACTTCATAAGGATTAAATCCCCTACAGATGATGTGTGCCCCGTTAGCACATTGGTAAAACCGCGTACCGCAGTTCTGAAGCGCAGAATCGCCCAGGTTCGCTCCCCGGCGTGGGAAAAAAAAATAGTTAACAGCAGAAGGGCATACAGGAGTCATGACCTGGATGTGGCCCGGCCCCCCGAGAGTGTAAGGAGTTCAGGGCCGAAACACTTGTCTAAAGGTGGTTACTTCTCTGAAGACCTTTTGTTGTCTAGCTCTCCCTAGAGTTTCTTTCTACCTATATATATATACATATATACATATATATAATGTATACAAAATGATATCTATCTATCTATTTATCTATCTATCTATTATATACACACACATATATATATATATATAAATATATATATATGTGTGTGTGTATACGTGTGTATACGTGTGTGTGTGTGTGTGTGTGTGTGTGTGTGTGTGTGTGTGTGTGTGTGTGTGTGTGTGTGTGTGTGTGTGTGTGTGTGTGTGTGTGTGTGTGTGTGTGTGCTGTACAGCCTATAAGGAATGACTGATATTATTTGCACATCACAACTTTTTCAGGAACATAGAATTACAATCTGAGAGTTCATTTAACTAACCACTACCGTCGGTTGAGTTATGTCCCTTTTCACGACTCTTTCGACAACTGGCTTATATACATAATTTTATTTTATGTGCCCATAATTTCGGTATTGTTTGCAAATGTTTACATAGTTGACTACATTGTGTAATAAAGTCACGGATGACATAGAATCGCCTCGTAATTATCTTTATTATTCCTTTCCCTCAGAAGAGAAAATGTTAGTCAATATCGACCGGAGAGAGGTGTACGTGTGTCTGTGTCTCTGTCGATGAGAACAACGAGCTGACACGATTTTACGAGCTCTTCATCAGATAGAATTTTACGGGATTTTGTTCAAAGGTGAGGACCGTTGTGGACACATGAGCGCATAAATGTGTTAGGAGTAAACGCGTGTCTAGATTTGCACTTTTCATGGATTGTGTGTCGACACCAATTTTGAAGAATTTTTGACAATGCTAAAAATAGTTTTTCACTGTTGTGAAATCTTGTAACATTGTTTGGGACCGTAAACATCATCATCAGCTAAAACAGTACTCGAGAAAACGAAAAGCGTTCTTACCAATAAATGCCCATCAATTAATATCAGGAAGAGAGTTGTGTTATACAGAACCGATATTGTTGTACGGATGTGAAGCGTGGACAGTCAACACACAAAGCCAGAACAAGATTGAGACAGCTGAAATATGGTTTCGAAGAAGAATGTCAAGAGTTCCATGGACAACAAAGAAAACAAACGAGACAATATTGAGGGAGGCAGACACAAAATAGACATCAATGAAGATTATGAAAAAGAGAACAACATTTATAGGACATATTGTAAGGCGAGAGAAATTAGAGCACCAGGTCACAACAAAAAAGCTGAAGGGAAAAAAAGAGCACCAGGCAGACCTAGGGAGAAAATATTGGACAAATTGTAGTGTGGATGAAGACAGAGAGGGTGGGAGAAGTACTTGCAGCGACAAAGGATGGATTCGTATGGAGGGCCATGATCGCCAACGCCATGCGGCATAGCACATGATGATGATGATAAACAACATCACCGACTCCCTGAGCTGGGGTCTCTCCATCATCCAGACGGAACGGACTCTTGAACACCAGACCTACTAGTTACAGGACGACTGGACAAGTAGTTTGTTGCTATGATCCACTTCCTTGCAATCGAAGAATTTTCCGATCTATGACTCAGCTTCAAGACTGGAACCCCTGGCAGTGGATGCCCTCTCGCTTCATGGGAATCCCCTGATCAGCTACATCTCCTCCTTTCCCCTCAGCCTCCGTCCCTCCAGCCATGGTACCAGGGCATAAATGTGGTAGGATTAAACACGTGTCCAGATTTGCACTTTTCGTGGATTGTGTGTCAACATCGATTTCTGAAGAACATTTGACAATGCTGAAAACAGGCTTTCACTCGTGTGACCTTCTATCTTTGTCCTCCATGTACAAGTTTCACCCAACTGAAGCTTCTTCAAGGTCCCGATGACCTTGAGAAGTACAAAATTCTGTAATAATGTATGTACGAGAAAGGGGGAGATTGTTACAGCTGCTTGTTCATCTGGTTTTAATTTATTTCCCACAACTGAAAGTCTGTTGAAAAGTCTCCAGTCTGTTATCATAAGCGAATGTAAGTCCAGTAATTGCACACACAAAAATGGTTTATATCATCTTTTCTTGCAATCAGGTCCTGTTGGACACAGCTGAGTAGAAATGAAATTGAATTTCCACTAAAAGCACTCTCCTTCAGCCAGTTACAGTAACAGATTTGAGTCATTTGAAAACCCAGACTTTTTTTCTGAAAGTAGAGCGACATAATGCAAACGAAGCTAGTTGCTGAAAGAAAGAGCCGTGAGAAGGTGACATAATTCAGCCGACGGTAGTGGTTCGTTAAATACACTCTCAGATTGCAGTTCTGTGTTCCTGAAAAAGTTGTGATGTGCAAGCAACATAACTCTTTCCTAACTGGCTGTTCCATTTTTTATGACGTTCTCTTTATCTCCTAAAGCACTTCACGTAGTACACCGCCGTCTTTACTTTTCTTTGATGTGTGTGTGTGTGTGTGTGTGTGTGTGTGTGTGTGTGTGTGTGTGTGTGTGTGTGTGTGTGTGTGTGTGTGTGTGTGTGTTGTGTGTGTGTGTGTGTGTGTGTGTTTCTTGTTTAGGATGTGTGTGTGTGTGTGTGTGTGTGTGTGTGTGTATGTGTGTGTGTGTGTGTGAGTGTGTGTGTGTGCGTTTGCTTGTTTAGGATTTTTATGTGTGTGTTTCCTTGTTTAGGGTTTGTTTTGGTGTGTGTTGTTGTTGTTGTTGTTGTTGTTGTTGTTGTTGTTGTGTTGTTGTTGTTGTTGTTTCAGATCGGATTTTCAGTCATCTCCCACACATTGGGTAAACATAGAGTGGGAATTTTTCCTTTAAATTTATTTTCTTCTTTAGAAATGATTAGATGGATAAAGATGGCGTATGTATTGTTTTCTCCCTCTGTCTGTCTGTCTGTCCGTGTCTAGCTCTCTCTGTCTGTCTCTCTATCTCTGTCTGTCTGTCTGTCTGTCTCTGTCTCTGTCTCTGTCTCTCTCTCTCAAGTAAACAGATCTTTTTAAATGATCATATACGCAGGGAGGATTTTTAAATGCATTATAGACTTGAAAGATTAATCATGTGCTTGGTTTTTTGCTGTTGTCTTTCTAATTTGACTTGAAGATATGTTTAACGTGTTTTTGTTAGCTCTGATATGGCTTTAGTGGTCGGCTGGGCTATAAGCAATATGAACAAAACTTTCACACACCCAACGTTAGTCATTAGCGTACAGCACTGTCATACCTGATGGCAGAAACAAAAACTTAACACTTTGACTCCCTCACCATATCCACAAAAAAAGTATTGCATTTTCACCCATGACAGCAAACCTTACTCTTAACCCCTTCACTCCCACATTACATTCATCATCGTAGTGAATTGTCATCCGTAACAGCAAAACAAACAGTTAACCCTTTCACTCGTTTACTCTATTCGTTAGCGTAGTGCAGTATCAGGCATAACAGCAGAAACATTATATTCATCATCGTAGTGAATTGTCATCCGTAACAGCAAAACAAACAGTTAACCCTTTACTCTATTCGTTAGCGTAGTGCATTATCAGGCATAACAGCAGAAACATTATATTCATCATCGTAGTGAATTGTCATCCGTAACAGCAAAACAAACAGTTAACCCTTTACTCTATTCGTTAGCGTAGTGCATTATCAGGCATAACAGCAGAAACATTATATTCATCATCGTAGTGAATTGTCATCCGTAACAGCAAAACAAACAGTTAACCCTTTACTCTATTCGTTAGCGTAGTGCATTATCAGGCATAACAGCAGAAACATTATATTCATCATCGTAGTGAATTGTCATCCGTAACAGCAAAACAAACAGTTAACCCTTTACTCTATTCGTTAGCGTATTGCATTATCAGGCATAACAGCAGAAACAGTTTCGTTTCGACTACCTTGGCCTGTTTGTTGGCGTACTGCATTGTCAGCTATGATATCACGACAAAAACTAAACCACTGATCTGACAACCTCACCCTGTCAACCAGTGCACTGTATGGTCAGCCGTGATCATCAACATCATGTGCCCTGCTTAATACCTATGGTCCACGAGCCTTCTCTGTTTCTGGTCCACTCTCCTGGAACAAACTTCCTCTCTCAGTCCGTCAGCAACCTACTATTTTAGTCTCCTTCAAGTCCGCTCTCAAAACTCACCTTTTCTCCTCTGCATAAAATCCTGACCTCACTCAACCCCCTCTGCAGCCTGTCTCCACTCGGAGGGGAATCACATTGTAATATATAATTGTATATAAGAATAATATGATCTCTATAATTTTCCATTGCTTTTATTCTTTCTCCCCATGTATAGCCATGTGTTGTGTGTGTGTGTGTGTGTGTGTGTGTGTGTGTGTGTGTGTGTGTGTGTGTGTGTGTGTGTGTGTGTGTGAGTGTGTGTGTGCATGTGTGTGCGTGCATGCGTGTGTGTCTGTTCAACGCTTAGATTTGACTTTTACCAAGATTTTGCGCTATATAAATATTGTAATTATTATTATCATGGCCCTCCATATGAATCTATGCTTTGTCGCTGCAAGCACATCTCCCACCCTGTCTGTCTCCATCCACTGCGCAAGCCTGTCCAATATTTTCTCCCTGGGTCTACCTGGTGCTCTTTTTTCCTCCAGCTTTCCCGTTGTAACCAGGTGCTCTAATTTCTCTTGCCTCATAAAGTGTTCTATAACGTTGCTTGTCTTTTCTTTATCTTCTTCAGTAATGATCTTCTTGCGTCTGCCTCCTTCAAGACTGTCTCGTTTGTTTTCTTTGCTCTCCATGGAACTCTTAACATTCTTGTTGATAACAAAACAGAAACCTAACCATTTGGCTCCATCGCTTATTCTACTAGAACATAGCGCTGTCAGCCATTAAGGTAAAACAAAAATCTTAACTCTTCCATTACCCCACCCGGTGCATTGGAATACTGCATAATTATGGTAAAACAAAAACGTTAACCTTTTCACTCCCTTGCCCTATTTACTAGGCTAGTGCACGAAGCCATGATGGCAAAACAAAACCTTAACCTTTTCATGACTTCAACCTAACGTTAGTGTACTGCATTATCAGTCATTGTAAGAAAGCAAAAATTTAACCCTTTCATTACATCACCTTATTCACCAGCTTCCTCCATTATCTGCCGTGATAGCATGGCAACATCTTAACCCTTTCACTGATTTACCTTTTTCATCAACTTCGTGCATGGATTAGAGAGAGAAAGTGTACTTTTTGTCGGCTGGTGGACAGTGTACGGCGGCCAAAGGGTTAATAAATAAACACGCACATGTAACAGACCTGTGAAACGAAGTCAGCAATGAAGCCAAAGAAATTTCAGGCCATTCAAAATCAATGTCGGACAATGTCAGACTTTTACAGCCAACTGAGAAGTTAGATACAATCAGCATTATCGTGTTTTACACAGAAATGCAGTTTCCATGCCGAGCATACGTTGTATTGATTGGATGTGATAGCTGAGGACAAAATGCTCCAGCTTCATCAAGTCGACTGTCAGTAAAAAGTGGACATAAAATGCTCTGGTTTCATCATGTCGACTATCAATGAAAGCTGGGCATAAAACGCTCCAGTTTCATCAGGTCAACTATCAGTGAAAGTAGACATAAAATGCTCCAGGTTCATCAGGTCGACTGTCCATTAAAAGTGGACATAAAATACTCCAGTTTCATCAGTTCGACTATCAGTGAAAGTGGACATAAAATATTCCAGTTTCATCAGGTCGGCTATCAATGAAAGTTGGACATAAAATGCTCCAGTTTCATCAGGTCGAAATCAGTGAAAGTTGGGCATAAAATGTTCCAGTTTCATCAGGTCGAAATCAGTGAAAGTTGGGCGTAAGATGTTCCAGTTTCATCAGGTCGAAATCAGTGAAAGTCGGGCATAAAATGTTCCAGTTGCATCAGGTCGAAATCAGTGAAAGTTGGGCATGGAATGCTCCAGTTTCATCAGGTCGATTATCAGTGAAAGTTGGGCATGAAATGCTCCAGTTTCATCGGGTCGACTATCAGTGAAAGCTGTTCATAAAATGTGCCAGATTCGTCAGGTCGACTGTCAGTGAACATAAAATGCTCCAGTTTATCAGGTCGACTATTAGTGAAAGTAGACATAAAATACTCCAGTTTCATCAGGTCGATTATCAGTGAAAGGTGGGCATAAAATGCTCCTGTTTCATCAGGTCGGTTATCAATGAAAGCTGGAAATAAAATGCGCCATTTTCATCAGGTCGACTATCAGTGAAAGTGAACATAAAATACTCCAGTTTCATCAGGTCGACTATCACTGAAAGTAGACATAAAATGCTGTTTCATCTGTTCAACTATAAGTGAA
>CM060310.1:64266870-64269370 GCA_030674185.1 Monoplex corrugatus
AAGATCAACAACAGAACATCAGACAACCTCACCATCAACATCAGTAGCACCAAACTCAAACAACTGAGACAATTCAAATACCTGGCCATCATCTTCACAGAAGATGGAAGTCAACAGAGAGATGAAAACCAGAATCCAGAAAGCAAACAATGTCAACTATCAAACTGACTCAGTCCTGAAACATCCGAATGTCCATAGTAAAACAAACCGTTTAGCTTCTCAGTTCTATGTTCATCCCCTTCCTGACATACCAGTGCCAGACATGAACCCTGATGAAGTCCGTAGTACATGAAATTACACACCTATGAGACGCGTTGTTTTGAGCTAAGCTAACGACCAGGCCATATGTAACACATCAGAAACACCAAGATCAGATAAATGGTGGAAAAAAACATCGGTCCTACGTCATTACATTGGTCAACAGAGAATTAAGTAGTCTGATTATTTAACCGGAACGCATCTCCACTTACTGGCGCAATAAGCATGTAACTAAAAGATATCTGTATTTTATTTAAAGCGCGAGCCAGACCATGGATCGATGGCGTAAAAGAAGACATTAATGTCACACGGTGTTTCTCCGCTTCAGTTCTTGCGGCTCTCTGCTGACCGCCAACTCTTCCTCTTTGTCACATTCATAATAGTACAAGCGGAACGATAAAAGAAAGAAAGAGAAAAGGATTAAGACTGATTCAGCGCCATGCCGTTCTAAGACCGGCAAAAGAAACCCAGCTGCTAACTGAAAGAATAATTACAAGAACTCAGACGGCACGAACAGCTACTGCGACAGCTACAGCTACAGTAACAAAATGAAAGGAAAAACAGAAACACTTCGAGTTCTAACCTGTGGGATTATATGAGTATGAACAGCATGAAATCACCCACAGACAAGATGACTGGGCGATGCTAACAGAATGAAACAAATAACAATTACTGTCAAGGCAGTCAATCATTGTCCTTGTACTCTCTCTTTTAAGGGAGATAATTCTATATTACCCAGAGTGAGTGTTTGTCTGTGCGTGTTTGTGTATGTGATCTGTCTGTCTGTCTATCTGTTCATCTGTTTGTCTGTCCATCTATCTGTTGTTTTTTTCCTGTTGCCAATAGGTGCTATCTGTTGTTGTTTTTTTCTGTCGGTTACCAATATGTGTTAGCAAGATGTCATTTTACCAAGTTTTGGTCAAAGGTGTGGCCCACATAGGAATCGCAACTGCACAAGTTTTTAGAGGACAGGGTATGAAGGACAAGGTCACGTGGACCCAACAATGTGCCTAAAATTAGCAATTTCTTAAAAAAGGCGTGTGGATGCCACTTTCTCAGAAGATCCTGATAATATTCAACTGATGCTTCCTCACAGTCACAGTGACATTGGCAAATGCAAAATATGGATTTTCTGCGATGTCTTTTATAAAAGGGAAATGGTTGGAATGGCTCGACCATCCTGACTTTTTTTCATTATATTAAAGAAGAAGAAGATACTCCACTACATAGAACAAACATCATTCTGAGACAACTACTCTAATCCAAAAATGTGACCCTTCCATTACAGAAAGAGTCTTAAAGTCCCTCAGACGTTGATTTTCAGCTTTCTGCTCTTTCTGAAAGCAGGTTCACAGTTCCCTTTCTTGTGGTGCAAACAAATCAGACAATTTATAGTCCAGTAATAAAGATATTCACGCACGGTACCTCATTGACCTGTTGTTTTAGAGAAAACGATGTGCAAACTGGTTTCAAACTTGAGAAGAAAAAAAATTGTGTCTGTTTTATGTGCCTGGATCTAGACGTCCAGATAGCAGTGTCCACCATAAGCACAGATGGCGGTGCAATGCAGACTGGCCTTGACACATTTGCAGCGTCCTCTGTAGCCTCGTTTACACCCACAGTGAATCCGTTCGATACATGCATCGAAACTTCGTTCGTGCTAAAGTTTCCTAAGTACCCGCACATCAAAACTGAATTAAATTTTTTACCATTCATAGCAGTGCCCCTAAACTGTGATTTTTCGAACTTTTAAAACAACACTATTTATTTGGGATGTGGTTTCTAAGAAAAATGATGAGAGTTCCATGGACAGCAAAGAAAACAAACGAGATAGTCTTGATAGAGGCAGACACAAGTAGATCACTCATAAGGAAGATTAGGAAAAGACAGGCAACATTTATAGGCCATTTTATGAGGAAGGGGGATTTGGAGCACCTGGTCACAACGGGAAAGCTGGAGGAAAAGAGAGCACCAGGTAGACCCAGGGAGAAAATGCTGGACGGACTTGCAGATTGGCTGGGGACGAGGAGGGTGGGGGAGATGCTAGGGGCAACGAGAGATAGAGACAGATGGAAATCCATGATCGCCAACGCCATGCGGTAGGGCACCTGATGACGATGATGATTTATTTGGGGTGGGGGAACAGTATTCTAGATAAACAACAATGGGCAGAAAAACAATCCGAGACAGAAACATGTAAAGATTGAAGACGTACATGAATTCAATACCATGGACACTGTGA
>CM060310.1:64274370-64311870 GCA_030674185.1 Monoplex corrugatus
CGTTTGTTTTCTTTGCTGTCCATGGAACTCTCAACATTCTTCTGAGAAACCATATCTCGGCTGCCTCAATCTGTTCTGGCTTTGTTTGCTGACTGTCCACGCCTCACATCCGTACAACAGTATTGGTTCTATGTAACATTCAAGAACTCTCTTCCTGATGGTAATTGTTAGGCATTTGTTGGTAAGAATGCTTGTCATCTTCTTGAATGCTGTTTTGGCCTGGCCGACTCCGCCGGCAAACTCCGATGTGCATCTGCCATCTAATGAAATGACCGTTCCCAGGTATTTGAACTTATTAACCTGTGTCAAGGTTGTGTCATTTGCTGTTGTTTTGCATGAGGGGATTTCATGTTTTTTACTGATCACCATGACTTCAGACTTCCTGCTGTTTAGTTCCAACCCCTTACCTTTGCTTTCTAATTCTAGTATATTCACAAGGTTTATTTACCTGTCTGTGTTCGATAAAGTCTTACGTACTCTCTCTTAGGATTGATAATTTGATATATGTATTAAGTGCACTTTTGGTTCTAGGGAAATGAGATATGCGGTAGCAATTAGGTAATTTAGGCCCGTTTTTATATGTTTTAGTGTCCTTAGCTATATTTAAATATGTATTCAGGTATGTTTTTTAAATCCACTGTACGATGAATTGGACGGAGTGGTCAACGCCGGGGGCATCTCCCTAGATCACGTACGTGAATGCATTGAGATGTGTACTCAATTTTCTTTTCCCTTTTTTTTTCCTGTTGAAAAATTGTGTGTGTTTGGAAATGGTTATACCCCTGAAATGGCTCTACGCAGTCGGCTGGGCTTTAAACAACAGTAACAATGAGCACCGGTCGGGTCAGAAACGTATTGTGGGATTTTTCACCTTTGACCGGCTCCTTCTCAGAGCTGACCGTGTTGTTGGCTTGTCGGGAAGACTGGGAACGCACACTCCAGCCTTGATTACTTAACCTTACCTGACAAAGACAGACATATTACCTGTCAGGCCTGTCTGATGCCAGGATAAATTATGACAATAAACATAGAGTCGGCTCTGTCACGCCGTCTTAAACCTTTGACTCCCGCACCCTGTCCACCAGCATCCTATATTGCCAAAACCATGCTAGCAAAGCAAAAACTTAACCCTTCGATTCCCTCACCCTATCCATCAGTTGCCTGTAGGAAGCTGGTGGATAGGGTGAGGGAATCAAAGGGTTCAGTATTTGCAGTTGGTGGATAGGGTGAGGGAGTCAAAGTGTTAATCCAGGATGGACGTTCACAGCTTCATGATCATCATCTTCGTTAACCCTTTGACTCCCGCACCCTATCTATTAGCTGCAAAAACTTAACCCTTTGACTCCCCCTCACTCTGTCCAACAGCTTCCAGGAAGTAGGTGGATAGAGTTAGGGAGTCAAAGGGTTAAATTTTTGTTTCGCTATCAGTGATGACGATGCAGGATGCTAGTGGACAGTGTGGGGGAGTCAAACGGTTAACGTGGGATGACCACAGCATCCTGAAAATAATTCCAGGTTCTATGACTTTTTCTGCTCTGATCTCTTGGCCACCTCGGGTTTGGTTTGATCAGCCCGTTCTGTGCTTGAAATACGTTCATGTTATGGAATATGGTGCCAGAGGTTTGTGGGAGCTGTCATTCTATGCCTGAAATACGTTCATGTTATGGAATATGGTGCCAGAGGTTTGTGGGAGCTGTCATTCTATGCCTGAAATAGTTCAGGTTCTGAATATGGTGCCAGTGGTTTGGTGGGGCTGTCCCTTCTGTGCCTGAAATACGTTCATGTTAGGAATATGGTGCCAGATGGTTTGTGGGAGCTGTCATTCTTGCCTGAAATACGTTCATGTTACGGAATATGGTGCCAGTGGTTTGTGGGAGCTGTCATTCTATGCCTGAAATACGTTCATGTTATGGAATATGGTGCCAGTGGTTTGTGGGAGCTGTCATTCTATGCCTGAAATACGTTCATGTTATGGAATATGGTGCCAGTGGTTTGTGAGAGCTGTCTTCTATGCCTGAAATACGTTCATGATACGGAATATGGTGCCAGTGGTTTGTGGGAGCTGTCATTATACAGTTGGTGCCGCTGATCATCTGGGACTTGCCACACTTTATTTCTACGTTTGCTGGCAATACCTTTGAAGGGAACCTATATCTCATCTCCAGCAACTACCTCCGTCACACGTTTGGGTTCGTTCTATTCAAAACAGTAGAGCAGATCACATGCATTGTGTACCCGTCGTTTCTTGGTTCACTTTTTCTGTCAGTTCATGCTTTTGAAGTTGAGGGTCAATGTGTAAGACTTCTCTGAACTGTTCCATATTAAAGTGACAGCCTTGAGCTGACTTTTCGTACGCAGATGTGTGGGTTTTCCTTTACAAGCGTGGACACATAGCACATTACCCTTGTTCGAAACTCTCTTCAGAAGACGCTTTGGCTCGTCAAAGTTGTTCCCCTTTTCTCAAGTTCTGAATTCCCGTTTCCATCGTAGGATTCTACAATATCAAGTAGTTCTCAAACTTTTTTTTTCTCCCTCTCCCAGAGTGTTGTGTGTGTGTGTGTGTGTGTGTGTGTGTGTGTGTGTGTGTGTGTGTGTGTGTGTGTGTGTGTGTGTGTGTGTCTAAAATCACTATTGTGAACAGACATTAAATAAAAATTCCATTCCATATTCCATTCCAAACCAGCGACTTTCTTCAAATCTGTAGCAATTTTCATTGCTCCATCACCACCAGGTGAAATCTCACAAAGATGCAGAACTTTTAAGAGTGCTTGACAAAACACTCCATTCTGAAGCACACTGAAATGTCAAATGTTTTTGACATCTCTCATTTCATGACCTAACGGTCTAAAGATGTCATAGCTGTAACTATAAAAGATTAAAGGTTGGCCTTTCAGATGATATATAACTTTTTATGATCAGTGAGCTGAGATGTCTGTAAAAGAGATTTTATCAGTTTCTTTTTTTTTAACCATAGTTTACACTAGAAACGGAGACGGTAGAGAAGCTAGCAAAAAGAGGAAGCAAAAAAGACCAACCAGACACGAATGTCAGCTACAACGAAAAGAGAACCGTTATCAAATCATTTTCTAAGTAACGGAGAGAAAGGAACGGTTGCCACCTTCTGTCCACAGAGAAGGTTTCATGTACTGACTCTAGAGATATTCCTTTACGACAAAAATAATATTATTTTGGTAGTCCAGCTGATTCTCAGATCCCCTGTTGGCGATTGTTATGAAGAGTTAATTAATCGTTGTATGTTATTATTTGACACTGTTAATTCATTGTTCTGAATATTCAATTGTGATTGTTCCCCTTTTTACATTCAAACTTCCACTATCCCTCCCCATCCCATCCCCATCCCCTCATCCCTATTTTTTTCTTTTTTGTCCATTTTCTTTTCTTTATATTTTCTCTCGTGTGTGTGTGTGTGTGTGTGTGTGTGGTGTGTGTGTGTGTGTGTGTGTGTGTGTGTGTGTGTGTGTAAAAATCACTATTGTGAACAGACATTAAATAAAAGATTCCATTCCATGTCCACAGAGCAGCAAGCGGTCCTGACGAGACTTGGCACTGGCCACAACCGGCTCAACGCCTGTATGAGCCCCAGGTTCAAATTGACCCTTTCACAACCTTCCCATGAGATCAAGTGGACCAGACAACTGAATATTACAGCTGTGTTGCCTCTGTCAAGTGAATCGACAGGAGACGCGGCCGATTTCAATTCCTCTGAATACCAAGCAGCCAGCAGGATCTGAAAGAAATAATAGCCACATTCGTCGCCATATGTCGCTTCACCAAAGCAAACCAAAGACGTAATAATTTCACCTAGTCCGTGTTCTACGACCTCCCCTCTTCTTTTTTTTTTTTTCTCTATCTTATTCTCTGTCTTCCCGTTGCTCTAGAGACATCGTTGGGGAGTGTGTGGCATAGTGGTTAAAGCACCTGCCTATGACGTGAGCAACCTGGGTTAGAATCACGAACTGGACAGAGAGAGAGAGAGAGAGAGAGAGAGAGAGAGAGAGAGAGAGAGAGAGAGAGAGAGAGAGAGAGAGAGAGAGAGAGAGAGAGAGAGAGAGACCCACTTCACTAGATCTTGAAGTTTCAATTTCAGATTCTGAAGATGGCGTGATCGCGCTCAGAATAAATGCCATATGCACTGACACCTCATAGGACTTCACTGGCAGTCATATGCTATACACATCATTGCAAATGTTGGCCCATTAGCCAGATAATTGATGAGAGATTTAGATGGAGCTCTTATGGAATTGTCCGAATGCTATGAATCCCTCTTGAATAAATTCTTGAAATTCGCTATCATATAGACAAAGACGGTGCATGCATAACTATCTATCTATCTACCTACCTACCTGCCTGTCTGTCCATCCATCCACCCATCCACCCCATCCATTTAGTCCATCTATCTATCTATCTATCTGTCTATTTATCTGTCTGTCTGTCGATCTATCTATCTCTATCTATATCTGTCTATTCAGCTAGTTTGCTAGCTAGCTATGTCTGTCTGTCTGTCTGTCTATATACATGTATCTCGTTTGATCTTTCTCCTTTCCTTTCTATCAGTAGTATGTTCAAAACTATTTTCTTCTTCTTCTTCTTCCTCAGATTTTCTTTTCTTTCTTTTTTTCTAGTAAAGGGATTCATTGCTATTACTAACGCAGAGCTGAAGGGGCCAGAAAAGTTATCAATATTATGTCTCTCCAGTGTCATCCATCAAAGGATCGTCTGGACTACTGCCCTGTCATTTTGACGGATTTCAGAAGCGCCTGTTCTGATCCAAAGGCTCTCAAGACACCCCCCCCCCCCTCACCCACACTAACTGCCCACCCCACCCCACCCTGTCCCCCATCCTGACTTACTGACGGTAGTGCAACATTATCATGTAACATCATCAACTTGAAGCCAGACAGTGTGACCATTCCTGTCTTGTGCAGACCACAAGTATGTCCCTCTAACGGCAGTCTTGGTGAACAACCGACACCGCACCGTCTGACAGGAAGTTATTCCTGACTCAAAGAGTCGACAGAAGAAACCGAATTCTGATATCTTACAACACACCATGCAGGGCTTAAAGGACTACAGAACATGATAAACATGTCTTTGATGTTAATGCAATGGAGTTTCATTCTGGTTTGAAACTGTATGACAGAGCAGAACGTTGCCAGGGCACACCATCGACAAGGTGGCTCCTGGACGTGATGGGGATCAAATGGCTGACACTCCCGTCTTCCTTTCTCCAACAGGGAAAAACTTTGAGGAGAGATAGACGTGAGCACACATACAGTGGCAGACAGAAAAGAAGGGTAGGTGGGGGGGGGGGTAAACAAGTTGGGTGTAGGTATAGCACTGAGAATTTCTTTAAGAGGGAGTCATCAAACTCAAACATATCCGCAGAATTCATCTCACTTCCCTGCTGACATCATATTTATTCACAAACACATTACGATGTCATTTTAGTCTTTTTTTCTCACTGGACGAAGCAGCACGAAAGCTTCAGTCTTTTTCTCTTAATTTTTTTTTGTATTTGGTGTTTGTTCGTTTGTGATCGTAGGTCTACGCTTGACAAAGGCCAGTTGGCCGAAAATTTAGGCCTGTCTTGTCTGGTTGTATTGAATACGCGTTCTGAATTTTTCATGTTTTTTTTTCTGGTTACTGTGAATGAATATTTATATGAATGATGGGAGTTTGCACTTTGATTTGATTTGTATATCAAAATTTTGTGCCTTACAAATATCATTATTATTGTTGTTATTATGTCATTTATTATCACTGTTATATTATTATTATTATTAATATCAGACAGACAGACAGACACAGTCAGTGAGGCGGACAGAGCGAAGGGAGAAAGAGTGCCTTAAGGAAAGAGATGAGGAACACATACACTAATACACGACGTTACCTAACCTGTTCCTGTTGTGCTTTGGTCCTAAAATGTTTTGATTTTGAAAATGCTTGACTTTTTCATTATTATGTTTTACTTTTTTTTTTAAATTTCTTTCTTTATTTTTGTCTGTTATATATGCTTGACACTGGCCACTTGACCGAAAATTTTCGCCTGTCTTGCTTTAATGATCAAATATGATTTATCATCTATTCTTTACGTGTTTCTGGTTTCACGTGGTTTATTGTGAAGGACACTGACCCTTACGACAAACCAGGGGAAGGAGAGAGAGAGGGCGGCATTTGTATCTTTCACAATACAAATTGTATAATGGCTACCTGGCTAAACTTGTCTCTCAGTGAAAAGGCTACTTACTGCGTTGCTTTCATCGGCGATCCGGCCGACTTCTTCAGCGCAACTGCTGGGTTGAGAACTGGCTTCAGTGCGCACCGCCGTGAGCGAAATCACGACAGTGCGACTGAATAAGTGAGGAGTACACCGATAGCAGGTTGTGTTGGCCCCGGTCATGGTTGAGGGTGGGGTTCCTTGCGGCGATGTAGACTGCCTCCTTTACTCCCCTCTGGAACCATCTTGCTTCTTTGTCGAGAACTTGCACACTGTCCTTTTCAAAGTGGTGTTGGGTGTGGGTCAGATGTTCCCCCACTGTATCTTCGTTAGTGCACATGGAAATCATTCCGAGCACGGAGACGTCATCCTGAGAAATCACTTCCCTTTCATACAATCATCACGTCCTTCATGAACAGGTGCCAAACAACAAGTTTTCTGTAGCTTATTACATGTCGAGCACGTTGTGACAAGCAGAAGGAGATATTCTATTTCAACAATTCGTTTTTGGCTTTTTTAACGTCGTGTCTCGTGGTTCGTTTATTGCGTGATAACGACAGAGGTCGACATATATTTGTTTTATGTATGTTTGTCTAAGCTGCTTATTATTTCGTAAAGCATTCAGGACTCTTGTGAGATGACGTGCTGTAAAGTAGTCAGTAGTAGTAATAGTAGTAGTAGTAGTAGTAGTTGTTGTTGTTGTTGTTGTAATAGAAGAAATAGTAGTAATGGTAGTAGTGGTAGAAGTAGTAGTAATAACAGAAGTAGTACAAGTAGTAGTAATAGTAGTAGTAGTAGTAATAGCAGCAGCAGCAGTAGTAGTAGCACCAGTAGTAATACTAGTAGTAGATGTAGTACTCCCCTCCGTGGAGATGCCGGGGGCTCTTTCGATATAAATATTATCCCCACATTTTGGTGTTCTGTCCAAAGGTTTCCTCCCTTCCGTCACGCCCTTTGTTTCTAACTTATTCAAATGCTTTCTGTCATTTCTTCCTCTCATTTTCTGCTTTGCTGGTCCACTCACCTGTATGTGTTTGATAAAGTTCTACGTACTTTCTCTGAGGATTGACGGTTGAACACATGATCAAGTGAATTTCTGGTTCTGGGAGGGTGTAATGTGCGGAGGCAATTATGGGTAATATAGACCCGATTTTTTTTTATGTTTTAGTGTCCTAATTATGTTAAAATTTAAATTCAGGATTAGTTTTTTAAATCGCCTGTGTGATAAATTCGATGGAGAGGGGTATGCCAGAGTCATCTTGAATTGCGCTGCGCGAATACATCAATATATGTACTTAATTTTCTTTTCCTCTTTCCCCCCTGTTGAAGTATTGTGTACGTTTTGAAACCGTTATAGCCCTGATATGGTTCTACACAGTGGGCTGGGCTTTAAATAAAAAATAACAATAGTAGTAGTAGTAGCAGTAATAGTAGTAGTAGTAGTAGTAGCAGTAGTCGTAGTAGTAGCAGCAGTAGCAGCAGTAGTAGTAGTAGTGTTTCTGACTGTTAACGCATACTGTATATTACCATGTTTTCTGGAATGGAAATGACTGGTTTTCCAACGATGCGCTGGTAGATATGTAGATTCTTGAAATATTTATGCTTTTTTAATTTGCTTATTGTGAAAAAACTGTTCCATTTAAAATTTTCTTGTGAAATGTTGTAACACACTTCTGTACTCACACTAAAAAAACTGGTGAGCACACACAGACATACACATACACACACACACACACACACACACACACACACACACACACACACACACACACACACAACACATACACACATACACTACACACACACACAACACAATACACACACACACATACATACACACACACATACACACACACACCTAACACACATACACAAACACACACAACACACATACACACACACACACACACACACACACACACACACACACACACACACACACACACACACACACACATACACACACACAAATTCTACACAAGCAAAAGCAAACAAACACCGACCATCTTGAAGAAGTCCTCTGATTACTTCACAAATGCCAACATCTTCAAACCAGTCAGACAGAAAGACACACGAGAAACCCTACTCCGTTTCAATACAAGATTGCTTTGATCGTTTTTACGTAAAGTAAACCCAGTATGGTCAAAGAACAAGATTGAGGCAGCCGAGATGTGGTTTCTAAGAAGAAAGCTGAGAGTTCCATGAACAGCAAAGAAACCAAAAGAGACAGTCTTGATGGAGACAGACACAAGTAGATCATTCATGAGGAAGATTAGGAAAAGACAGGCAACATTTGTAGGCCATTTTACGAGGAGGGGGTAATTGGAGCACCTGGTCACGACGGGAAAGCTGGAGGGGAAGAGAGCACCAGGTAAACCCAGGGAGAAAATACTAGACGGACCTGCAGAGTGGCTGAGGTCAAAGGTGGTGGAAGAGGTGCTTGAGGCAACAAGAGATAGAGACAGATGGAAGTCCATGATCGCCAACGCCATGCGGCAAGGCACCTGATGATGATGATGAGTATGCTCAAACCATTTTTACAATCTCATCCATTTACAAAATTTATCACAGAACATTCAAATTTTGTACTTCTGAAAACCATCGAATTTGAAGACTTCTCAAACTCATTGTAGCTTTGAAAAGATTCAGTTGGAACAAAAGTTGATGTGCACTGGGGACAATGGTAGTAGACTGTTACAAGAATGAACATTAATTTTATATAATTTGGGAGGTTCCTATGAAATTGCTCTTCACACAACCTTTCTTAACAAATGCTAATTTAGTTTACTTTTATTTGGTTCAAGTGACCTTGAACTTGGTGTCACCTTTTATATTCATGTTTTCGTCATATTTAAACAGTCTACAAAATTTGAGCAAAGTTTGGTAAGGGTCCACTTATACAGACTTATAAAAAAATCTTGCTCACACATTTCGCAAAGGAACAACACACACACACAACACACACACACATACAAACACACTACAACACACACACACACATACACAACACGCACACACACACACACACACACACACACACACACACACACACACACACACACACACACACACACACACACACACACACATCGTCTAATATCACTTATAGTGAAAAAACGCTAAATCAAAGAACGAACGCGCGCGCGCACGCACACGCACACACACACACACACACACACAACATCAGGCACGCACACATACCACACACACACACACACACACACACACACACACACACACACACACACACACACAACACACACAAACACACACAACAAACACAGAAAGAGACAGAGATAAGAGAGCAGAAAGATAGATAGACAGAAAGAGAAAGAGAGAAGACGAGAGAAAGAGAAAGACAGAGAAAAGAGTGACAAGAGTCAGAGAGCACAGACAGAGAGAATCACTTCGGTTTTTTAAAGGAGATTTAAAAAGACGGGGAAACATGGTGCAATACTCTCAAGCACGCACACTCGCACATCTTGACAATCCTAAACGCAAGACATTTTCATAACCACTTCACGACAACTCCTGAAGTCAGTAAATACGTACGGATCATGCAACACTAAGCAAGAGGGTCTCGAGTACTACAAAGGGAAATGTACCTCATGTGTATACATTATGTACTCTCTCTCTCTCTCTCTCTCTCTCTCTCTCTCTCTTCTCTCTCTCTATTTTTTTCTGGGATGGTTGGTTCTTTTGTTGGAACCACAGATATAACAAGATTTTATATCTCAAATTCAGTCCTAGCCGGTAACATTAAAATACTGACCTGTTTGCCCATCTCAATGTTTTCATTATTCTGGTGGTGTGAGCTTTGTATTGCATAGGTTCCTGCCCCCTCTCCCCGTCAAAACTTTGCCAGATGACAGGTAACAGACTTGGGTGGAGCACATATGGCATTATTCGAGTGCAATGCATCCTTCTCGAACAAAGTGAAATCTCTCTCTCTCTCTCTCTCTCTCTCTCTCTCTCTCTCTCTCTCTCTCTCTCTCTCTCTGTCTGTCTGTCTGTCTGTCTGTCTCCCTCTCTGTTTCTCTCTCTCTGTGTCTTGTCTCTCTCTCTATCATTCTGTCTCTCTCTCTATCACCTCTCTCTCTGTCTCTCTCTCTCTCTCCTCTCTTTCTTCCACCTCCCCTCTCTTTATTCAGCTTTTCAGTGTTAGCGCGCACACATAACGCACCACACACACACACACACACACACACACCACACACACATACACACACATCACACCCCAAATTCACAAGCACACACATACACACATGCGGGCGTACACACACATACACATATACACATACACGCGCAGAAACAAACACACTTACTGTAATACAGAGAAGGGAGGGAGGGAGGGGAAGAAAGAAAGAGGAAAGAGAGAGAGAAAGAGAGAGGAGAAGAGAGAGAGAGAGAGAGAGAGAGAAGAGAGAGAGAGAAAGAAGAAAGAGAGAGAAAAGAGAGGAGAGAAAGAGAGAGAGAGAAAAGAGAGAGAGAAGAGAGAGAAGAGAGAGAGAAAGAGAGAGAAGAGAGAGAAAGAAGAGAGAGAGAGAGAGAAAAAGAGAGAGAGAGAGAAGAGAAGAGAAGAGAGAGAGAAAGAGAGAGAGAGAAGAGAGAGAGAAGAGAGAGAAAGAGAGAGAGAGAGAAGAGAGAAGAGAGAAAGAAGAGAGAGAGAGAGAAGAGAGAGAGAAGAGAGAGAGAAGAGAGAGAGAGAGAGAAGAGAGAGAAGAGAGAGAGAGAAGAGAGAAGAATAGACGAGAGAGAAGACAGAAAGAGAGAGACGAGACAGAAGAGAAGAGAGAGAGAGAGAGACAGACAGAAGAGACAGAAAGAGAGAGACAGAGAAGAGAGAGAAGAAGACAGAAAGAGAGAGAGAGACAGAAGAGAGAGAAGAAGAGGAAAGAGAAAGTCAGAAGAGAGAGAGAGACAGAAAGAGAGAGAGAGAAAGAGAAAGTCAGAGAGAGAGAGAAGAGGAGAGAGAGAGAAAGAAAGAAGAGAAAGTCAGAGAGAGAGAGAAAGAGAGAAGAGAGAGAGAGAGAAGAAAAGAAAGTCAGAGAGAGAGAGAAAGAGAAAGTCAGAGAGAGAGAGAGAGAGAGAAAGAAAGAGAACGACAGACAGACAGAACGCTACACATAAAAATAAAAATAAACACTAGCCAACTTGGAAAAGTTTGATGATTAGTTTGCAAATGCCAGATCATCAAATTAATCAGATAGGAAGACACAGGAGAAAGACATCACTTGGTCGATCTTTTTTATGTAAATTACAAAGAAATTTACAGTGTGGCACTTTCAAGCACACACGCATGCAATTGTACACGTTTGTACAATCCTTCAAACACAGACGCACACAGATGTAGACTGAGAACACACACACACACACACACACACACACACACACATACACACACGCACGCACGCACACACACACACGCACGCACGCACGCACGTACACATTATATACACACATATAAAGACACGCGTGCGCGCGGGTTACATGACAGGACATCAACAAGTAGCATAACCAGGTCTTATAACTTTTATTGTTGACCATTATGGCCTCAATAAGGCAAACTGTAATACAATTGTGTAAATACAAAAACGACATTAGCGAGAGATTTTCACCCTCTCACAGTCTTATTTCTTTTTTGTTGTTGTTTGTTTCTTTCTTTCTTTCTTTGTTTTAAATTTTATATTATTTTGTTGTTCAAATACTTATAAATTCTGTTAAGCAAAATTTGGGGTGAAGGTTTAATGAAGACATTTCCTGCAAGCTGTCAAGTTCTTGGCGAATGACAGCGTTCAGCACATACACAAAAAACAAATAAAGAATACACACACACTCTCTCTCTCTTTCATTCTCTCTCTCTCTCTCTCCCTCCCTCTCACTCTCTCATCTCTCTCTCTCCTCCTCTCTCTTTCTCTCTCTCTCTCAGAGCAGTCAACGTCAAAAATTGAAGTGCGAATACCAACATATCTGTAGTATACATCCATCTAACAAACAGCTGCAGAATGAATACGCACCAATTGTGTTTGACCAGTTTCATTTCTTCAAAGCTGATTTTCGTATAGTTTTGATTAATTCAGTCTATGCTGCTTTTATTTTATTTTATTTTATTTTATTTTATTTTATTTGTTTTATCTTTATCTTATTTATTTTATTTTGTTTTATTTTATTTCATTTTCATTTTTCATTTATTTTATCTTATTTCATTTCATTTCATTTCATTTCGTTTTATGTTATTTTTCTAATTTTATTTCATTTTATTTTTCTTGTTTTTATTCTATTTCATTTTATTTTATTTCACTTGATTCTGTCTTGCTTTATTTTACTTTAATTTATTTTATCCTATTCCATTCTGTTTTATTTCACTTTCTCTTACCTTCGCTTCTTTTGTTTCCTTGGTTTATTTTATTTCAATCTTTCTTTTATCCTGTCCAAACAGGATGTGGGGCTCAGGGCTAGAGAGTTTAAAGAAGACAGTTGGAGATAGCTGTCAACTTGTTGATCAATACCGCACGCAGCACACATGGAAAGGAAAGATTTCTCTCTCTCTCTCTCTCTCTCTCTCTCTCTCTCTCTTCTCTCTCTCTCTCTCTCTCTCTCTCTCTCTCTCTCTCCTTTTCCCTCACACACACAGACACACGCGCGCACGCACGCACTCTCTCACTCTCACTCTATCTATCTGCCTACTTTCTCTCTCTCTCTCTCTCTCTCTCTCTCTCTCCTCTCTCTCTCTCTCACACACACACACACACACTCTCACACAACACACACTCTCTCTCTCTCTATCTATCTATCTATCTATCTATCTATTAGATATGTGTTCACAAGATTTAGGTTTGATTTGTCTGACTTATTAGTGCATGGACTAAGATTTAAAAGACGTGATAAAGAGGCAACGAAATGCCCATTATGTAACAGTATTACTGATAATGAAATTCACTTTATTTTATTTTGTCCAGCCCTTGAGGATCTGAGACACTTGTTAATTCAGCCCAAGTACTACTATAAAACCAGTGATTTCAGGTTATCAATGATCATGGCTTCAAAAAGTGAGCGTACAATTAGACATTTGGCAACATATGTATATAAAGCTTTTAAAAGAATAGAGTTTGCCTTATCATAAAGTTAAATTTTTGTGATGTATGTCTGTTAAACCTATTTGTATGTTCCTATTGTATTATTGAAGTTTGATTGTGAGTCCTATATTGTAATCATTTGAAAATATTTGAAGTATACATTATCCAAGAACGACTATGTATTATATTCTGTGTATGTATAATGCTTATAATGTGTTCACACCCCTTCAAATGGGGCTTTGGCCTTACTGAATAAATTTCTGATTCTGATTCTGATTCTGATTCTGATCTCTCTCTCTCTCTCTCTCTCTTCTCTCTCTCTCTCTCTCTCTCTCTCTCTCTCTCTCTCTCTCTCTCTCTGTGTGTGTGTGTGTGTGTGTGTGTGTGTGTGTGTGTGTGTGTGTGTGTGTGTGTGTGTGGATGTGTCGGAGATAGACGTACAGATAGATAGACAGACAGACAGATTAACAGACGGACAGATGACACCATTCTAATTGTAAAAAAAATGAAAAAGACCTACAAAATCTTGTGAACATAATAGAAAGAGGAAGCAGAAACAAATCGTTCGAATTGAACAGTGAGAAGACTAAAGTTATGATAACCAGGTAAAACAAAGAAGAAAGAAATCCCCCCATGTGAAATAACACCAACTAACAAAACATCGAGACAAGTCGTTAAGATTAAATATATCATGGAACAGTCATCTCACCATATGGCAGATGCGCAGTAGAAATATCTAGCAAAACTGGCAAAGCTAAAACAGCATTTAAGAAAACCAAAAGCGTTCTTAACAACATAATGCCTATCAGGAAGATAGATAGATAGAAACTCTAGGGAGAGCTAGACAACAGAAGGTCTTCAGAGAAGTAACCCCCTTTAGACAAGTGTTTCGGCCCTGAACTCCTTACACTCTCGGGGGGGCCGGACCACATCCAGGTCATGACTCCTGGATGCCCTTCTGCTGTTGTCTATTTTTTTTTCCCACGCCGGGGAGCGAACCTGGGCGATTCTGCGCTTCAGAACTGCGGTACGCGGTTTTACCAATGTGCTAACGGGGCACACATCATCTGTAGGGAATTTAATCCTTATGAAGTTCACTTTTGGTTCCTCCTTGCCCAGATCCAGCTTGAGCTCCTTTCTGCTGCCTCTGCCATCGCTTTAAGGGCTCTAGTCCTCTTCTTACCAGAATGGCGAGTTGTTTCATGAGATCATAAGCGGAGGTCCCACAAACCCTCTTGCCCCGACCTCTATGGCGAAGATTTTGACCCGCAGACCTGCTTTCTTCAGGGTGCTGGCAAGACCGGCGTATTTTTCGGTCTTGTAGATATGTGCTTCTTCCATTCTGCTTTCGTATGGCACAGTGAGTTCTATCAGAATCACTTGTTTCGAGGGGTCAGAGTGGATAGCGATGTCTGATCTCATGCCTGTCTTGCTGATGACATCTGGGTAATTTCTCCACTCTGGGAGGTCTGCTGTACACTCCCAGTTGACTGCTCCATCCAGAAGACCCTTTGGCAATGTGCTGGTTGTCATAGCAATTTCGGGCCAGACCTGTTTCCCTCCTGCTTTGTAGAACGTTATCATAGCAATTGGTGCGTTTGGGGTCATGGTTTTTTCGCTAACCACGTCTGTGATCACTTTCAGAACTTGGTTGTGCCTCCATGTATACCTTCCTTGGGCTAGCGCTACTTTGCAAGAGCTTAGGACATGTTCCACTGTTTGTTTCTTCTGACAGAGCGGACATGCTGGGTCATCTGATTTCCCCCATTTCACTAAGTTTGCATTCGAGGGGAGCAGGTCATATACAGATCTGAGGAGGAAGCTTATCCTTAGAGGAGCCATGTGCCACATATCGTTCCAGCTGAGACTTCTTTGGAGTGCACTGTCCCATGTTGTCCATTGCCCCTGTTGACCTTGCTGGACTGCCTTCTGCACTCTTTTGACATCTTCTTCTTTCTTCAACTCCTGTATGATCATGTCTCTTTTTTCCTTCCTTTTGGCTTTGGACCACCACTGCATTTTTGTTGCTCCCAGTCCCTGTCTGTTGGTTTGCGTGTGTCCAATTATTTCTTTGATGCTAAGGTTTCTCTTGGCATTGTTTACAGTCTCTTGGACTTTCCATTTTTTGCCAGTTCTCAGATAGATAGATAATAGATAGATATGATAGATACATACATACATACATACATACATACATACATACATATACATAATTAGATATACAGATACATAGACAGACAGACAGATACATACATCATACATACATACATTCATACACACATACATACATGCATACATACATACATACATACATACATACATACATACATACATACATACATAATTGGATACATACTTAATTATCAACTTGTCTCATAGACAGACAAAAAGACAGACAACACACACACAAACACAAACACACACACAACACACATACACCACACACACACACACACACACACACACACACACACACACACACACACACACACACACACACACACACACACACACACACACACACACAAAAGATGAAAGCACTGTGTGTTGCGTGCAATACTGATCACAAAAACTGACAGCCAAGCGCAGCTCTCTTCATTAAACACTGTACCCCCGTATACCCAAATCCTGTTGTGACTATGTACTCAAATTTCTCTTGCCTCATAAAATGTCCTATAACTATTGCTTGTCTTTTCCTAATCTTCATTAATATTCTTTTTGTGTCTGCCTCCTTCAAGACTGTCTCGTTTGTTTTCTTTGTTGTCCATGGAACTCTAGAGACCACATTTCAGATGCCTCAATTTTGTTTTGACTTTGCATTTTCACTGTCCATGGCTCACATCCGTACAACAGTATTGGTTCTATATAACTCTGAAGAACTCTCTTCCTGGTGTTAACTGATAGGTATTATTTGGTAAGAAAGCTTTTCATTTTGTTAAATGCTGTTTTAGCTTGGCCCATATTGCTGGCTATTTGCAATGCGCATTTACCTTCTAGTGAGATGATTGTTCCCAGATATTTAAACTTTTCAACTTGTCTCAGTGTTGTGCCAACTGCTGTTATTTTGCAAGAGCAGATTTCTTGTTTTTTACTGATGACCATGACTTCAGTCTTCTTGCTATTTAACTCCAGTCCTTTATTTCTGCTTTCTATTTCTATTAGGTAGTAATACGAATGTGATAATATGAAATCACTTCTAACAAGAATAAGAAAAAAAAAACGAAAACAAAAAGAAATATAAGATATTTAATACTCAGTAATTGATTATAGTATAACATGATATACACCATGATCAACAAAACAAATAAATAGTTATAAGACGACATGAACGACATACAATGCTATAAATTAAAACCATACAGAATAAATAAGTCAAAATAAACTAAAAGATTGCCTGAAGGAAATGAAACGGGGAGAATAGAAAGTGATGTTATTCGTTCATCGCCTATCCAGTCGTGAGATGGCTTTCGAGTTCTGTGATTCAGACGACCTCAATTCAAATGTGACACTTCCTGCTACGTTAAATGTCTCCCATTTCCTTTTATTTCTTCTATACTTTACTTTATTTTATTTTATCTTGTCTTCTTTATTTTATTTTATTTATTTATTTTATTTTATTTTATTTTATTTATTTCATCTTATTTTATTTTGTGTTATTTTATTTTAGTCTACAGTTTTATTTTTTCTTATTTGTTTACTTTATTTGATTCTATTTTATTTTATTTTATACCAATTTGTTTTGCTTTATTTTTTTTCATTTTGTTTTATTTTATTTCATTTTGTTTTATTTATTTTATTTTTTATTATTTCATTTTATTTTATTTATTTTATTTTATTTTATTTTACTTTATTTTGTTTGTTTTATTTTATTTTTATTTTGTTTTACCTTATGTTATTTTATATTTATCTATTTTGTTGTCTTCCAGTTTTTAACGTTTCGACTTTTCTTGAATGCATGTATGCACGCCGTTTTTTCGTTTGTTTGTTTCTTTCTTTCTTTCTTTTTCTTTGTTGTGGTTGTTGTTGTTGTTGTTTTCTTTTTTGTTTGTTTGTTTATTGTTTTGTTTGTTTCTTTTGTTTGTTTATTTATTTGTTTGTTTGTTTGTTCTTTGTTTCGTTGGTTGGTTGGTTGATTGGTTGGTTGGTTGTTGGTTGGTTGGTTGGTTGGGTTGGTTGGTTGGTTGGTTGGTTGATTGGTTGGTTGGTTGGGGTTGGGTTTTTTTTTTTTTGGTCCTTTTTTTGGTTGTTGTTGTTTGTTTGTTTGTTTTGTTTGTTTTGTTTGTTTTGTTTTGTTTTTGTTGCGGTTTTCTTTTTTACCAACAGGCGGAATTTGGTGTACCGTCTTCGCAATGCGCCTTTCAATGGGCGCACATCCTGGGTGCTTTTTACGTTTCCACAAGCCACCAAAGGACACTGCCATGACTTACAAGATGTGTAACGTGCGTTTTTAATGTACTGTGTGCATATACACACGAAGATGGTCTAGGTGCTGACAGTTCTCACATGCTGAGCAGACAAGTGAGATCGGAAAAAAAGCTCCACTCTTTACTCACTGAGTGGCAGGATCGAACCCCAGACCTTTCAATGGGAAGTCTGCGTCTTCCCCACTTGACTACTGCACACATCCTTGCTATATTAAATCTGTCTTAAATCTTGGGATAATAGACTGACCAATCATCCTTGGTGTATTAAATCTGTCTTAAATCTTGGGATAATAGACTGACCAATCATCCTTGGTGTATTAAATCTGTCTTAAATCTTGGGATAATGACTGACCAATCATCCTTGCTGTATTAAATCTGTCTTAAATCTTGGGATAATAGACTGACCAATCATCCTTGCTGATTAAATCTGTCTTAAATCTTGGGATAATAGACTGACCAAATGTCCTTGCTATATTAAATCTGTCTTAAATCTTGGGATAATAGACTCACCAAATATCCTGGCTGTATTAAATTTGTCTCGAATCTTGGGATAATAAACTGACCAAGATCCTTATTGTATTAAATCAGTCTTAAATCTTGGGATAATAGACTCACCAAATATCCTGGCTGTATTAAATTTGTCTCGAATCTTGGGATAATAAACTGACCAAGATCCTTATTGTATTAAATCAGTCTTAAATCTTGGGATAATAGACTCACCAAATATCCTGGCTGTATTAAATTTGTCTCGAATCTTGGGATAATAAACTGACCAAGATCCTTATTGTATTAAATCAGTCTTAAATCTTGGGATAATAGACTCACCAAATATCCTGCTGTATTAAATTTGTCTCGAATCTTGGGATAATAAACTGACCAAGATCCTTATTGTATTAAATCAGTCTTAAATCTTGGGATAATAGACTCACCAAATATCCTGGCTGTATTAAATTTGTCTCGAATCTTGGGATAATAAACTGACCAAGATCCTTATTGTATTAAATCAGTCTTAAATCTTGGGATAATAGACTCACCAAATATCCTGGCTGTATTAAATTTGTCTCGAATCTTGGGATAATAACTGACCAAGATCCTTATTGTATTAAATCAGTCTTAATCTTGGGATAATAGACTCACCAAATGTCCTTGCTGTACTAAATCTGTCTTAAATCTTGGGATAATAGACTGACCAAATGTCCTTGCTGTATTTAATCTGTCTTAAGTCTTGGGATAATAAACTGACCAAATATCCTGGCCGTATTAATCTGTCTTAAATCTTGGCATCATAAACTGACCAAAAATGCTTGCCGTATTAAAGGTCTCTTGAAACTTGGGAGAACACACTGAACAAATAGTCGTAACAGTTTACAGCTTGATCAAGAGAGATTCATTGCACACAGACAATTCCATATGCGCTCCACCCAATCTGCTATCTGTTATCGGGCAGATACCTCGGTCCTGCGCAAACTCCTATGTACTGACAAGAGTTTAATTTAACCCATTGACTCCCGCACTATATCCACCAACTGCGAAAACTTAACCCTTTGATTCCTTCATGCTATAACCCAGCTTCCTGCAGGAAGCTGGTGGATAGGGTGAGGGAGTCAAAGACTTAAGATTTTGCTTCACGAGCATTATTGACAATGCAAGATTCTGGTGGACAGGCTGCAGGAGTCAGAGGGTTAAAATGGTACGGGCATTGAACAGGATCAATGAAGCACTAATCTGACATCATCAGAAAGATTGGAGAATTCAGATGGTCAGCTAACTGGCCAGTGTTTGATATTGTGAGCTGTTGAGTGTTCCAATGACAGCAAAGAAAACAAACGAGACAGTCTTGATGGAAGCAGACACAAGTAGATCACTCACAAGGAAGATTAGGAAAAAAAACAGGCAACATTTATAGGCCATTTTACGAGAAAAGGGGAATTTGGAGCACCTGGTCACAACGAGAAAGCTGGAGGGAAAGAGAGCACCAGGTAGGCCCAGGGAGAAGATACTAGACGGACTTGCAGAGTGGCTGGGGACAAGGAGGGTGGAAGAGATGCTTGGGGCAGCAAGAGATAGAGACAGATGGAAGTCCATGATCGCCAACGCCATGCGGCAGGGCACCTGATGATGATGATGATGATGATGATGATGATGATGATGATGATGATGATGATGAGCTGGGACTGAACTCAAGGCATCAGATCTTTCAGTCCACGTCTCTATCACAATTGCCAAACCAACCCACTTAACCTTTTAACTCCCGCACCCTGCCCATCAGCATCCTGCATTGTCAACCATGATAGCAAAAGCAAAAACTTAACCTTTTGACTCCCTCACCCTCTCACAGTTGACTGCACAATCAATGAGCATCATATTCTCTTTCGCTTAGTATCTTTTCATCCAGACAGCTTCTTTTCATTTCTACTTTATTTTACTTCACTTATTCCATTTTCATTTTGCCATTTCATCTCCCTCCTTGTAGGAAGCTGGTGGATAGAGTGAGGGAGTCAAAGGGTTAAGTTTCTGAAGTTGGTGAATAGGGTGCAGGCGTCACAGGGTTAACTTGAGGCCCATCCAAGTGTCGAACCAACGACACTTACCTTATGAGCACGGCGCTATAACCAACTGAACTAACACGCCACTTTACTTTACTTTCTTACTTTTTCCTTCCGCTTGTACCGGTGGGCGTCGCGGAGAGATACAGTCGTCTATCAGCAGCAAGGCGGGTGGCCTGGAGAAGGGACATCTCGTAAGCTCTGAGGGTTCCGTTTTCCTCGCCGCGTCGTTTTCCGTTGTAATCAGTCCGCTTGTATCTCCTTATATTGTCTTGAGCAATTTGTTTATCCACTGCCGGCCTGCTAAGCCAGTCGCAGCTTCACCAGTGCCCCGTTGGCCAGCATTACCTGTTTCCACCTCCCACGACGAGGACGAGACGAGGGTTGGGCTTTGGGAGGCCACTAACACGAAAAAAATGTGGTTTTGCCCGAGAATCGAACGAGGGACATAATAATTAATATAATACAATATTTACCTTCTATGTTATCCACATGATGGAACACTAACCATCTGAGCTTAATGCATTACTATAAAGAAAGATAGAAATAAAGAGACAGACAGACAGACAGAGCTAGACACAGATAGACAGAGACAGAGGGAGACAGACAGACAGGCAGGCAGGCAGGCAGACAGACAGACAGAAGAGACAGACAGAGAGAGAAACAAAGAGAGAGAATGAGAGAGGGAGACGGAGAAAGAGAGAGAGAAAGAGACATTGAAAAAGAGAGAGAAGGAGAGAAAGAAAGAGAGAGTGTAAAAGAGACACAGAGACAGACAGACAGACAGAGACAGAGATAGAGACAGACAGACAGAGACAGAGCGTGAGAGAGCAAGATAGAGATAGACAGAGTGTGTGTGTGTGTGTGTGTGGTGTGTGAAAGAGACGGGGGGGGGGAGGACGGGAAGAGAAAGAAAGAAATGCAGTCTTATTTTCAGTGTTTGTTGCATGTGGTGCGATCAATAATCTGACAGCAAGCCGGATCATCTTCATTAAACCCTATACACTACAGCACAATTCTGTTTGTAGAATTTGTGCCAAGCTGTAAAACACGTGAATGGAATAAGATATAATGAAACACAATGAAAACCAAAAGAAGAGAAAAGAACAGACAAGAAAGTAATAAGGACAACAACAACAAAAAGAAAACAAGCCAAGAAAAGATTTTAAAAGAGAAAGAAAAACCAAGAAAATGAAATACAAAGATAAAGCAACACAAAAGATGAGAAAAGAGATCGAAAAAGATTAACAAAACGAGAGAAAAAAAATATGTCGAGATGAAATGGCAAAAAGAAAATGGAATAAAAATAAGTTAAGTAAAATCAAGTAGAAATGAAATGAGAGCTGCCTAGAGAAAAAGAAACAAAGCGAGAGAGAAGTGATGTTCATTGATTGTGCAGTCAACTGTGAGTATGATTTTGTGTATTGTGAGCCACAAATGTCCTAATGCTGATATTGATCCCACCCATTGTTTTCATTTTTCAGTATACATACATACATATACATATATATATATATATATATATATATATGTGTGTGTGTGTGTGTGTGTGTGTGTGTGTGTGTGTGTGTGTGTGTGTGTGTGTGTGTGTGTGTGTATGCATATATATATATATATATACACACACACACACATATATATATATATATATATATATATATATATATATATTATATATATGAACAGTTAACTCTGATGTGTGTGTGTGTGTGTGTTTTTGTGTGTGTGTGTGTGTGTGTGTGTGTGTGTGTGTGTGTGTGTGTGTGTGTGTGTGTGTGTGTGTGTGTGTGTGTATGTATGTGGGTGTGTGTGTGTGTGTGTCTGTGTATGTGAGTCTAAATGTCCGTGTGTGTTCAAGCGAGCGCGAACGCGCGTGGGCGAGAAAGAGAGAAAGAGCGCGCAAGAGAGAGAGAAACAGACAGACAGACAAAGACAGACAGAGAGAGAGAGACAGAGACAGAGAGAAACACACAGAGAAAGAGACACAGAGAGACACAGAGCGAGAGAATGAGAGAGAAAGAGACAGACAGAGAGAGACACAGAGAGAGCCGTGGCTTCTTTCTGGTCAACATAACTAAGAGTTTGAAACTTGTTCGATGGAGATGGATATGTAGTAGTGAAGTAACTTAATGAGTTACTGAGGCACTGAAAATGAGCAGCGATGGATCTCTTGCTGATAAAGAGACGCTGTCAATGTCCAGCACTGGCCGTGGTTTCATAAGGCTGATCAACAAACAAGCTGTGACAAAATCATATCATCAAGCTCACTACAAAGATTGTCATGTCTCCACGCCTTACTGTACTTCTGCCAGACCTGGACCTACCTACCAGCAGCACATCAACAGTTGGAATGGTTCCACCAAAGATGTCTGCGCAAGATTTGCAACATCAGGTGGCAAGATCGATTGTACATGTAAAACCCTAAAGTTATAATTTTTTTTTAAAAGTGTGGTTGCTGTGAATGGAGTGTCTACCCCTAAAGTGCCAGCTTCATTGGGCAGGACACATAGTCAGTATGGAAGACAACTGCATCCTACAGATTTTTCTGTGCGGAGAGTTGAGGCAAGGATACCATTACCACAAAGACCAATCAAGCCATACAAGGATACCATAAAAGCCAACCTCATCAGCTGTGGCATCAACGACACCAACTGAAAAGACAGTACACACAAAGGAGTAAGCTGGCGACAGCAATGCATGCAGGGCACAATCACATTTGACCAGCACAGAACAGCTGCTACTGAACACGAAAAAAAAAAAGACCGGCGGAAGCAGAGCCCAAGGCCGCAGGACTCCATATACGCGGCGCCTACGGAAGAACAAAACGCCTCGGTCTTGTATCGGTCTTGTATCCCACATAAAGGCCCACACTAACGCATTCAGTATCGGTCTTGTATTCTATCTCAAGGCCCATACTATGCGGTAAGGACAGGTAGATCTCTACTCATCAAATCGACGGGAGAGTCAATGATGGTACTGAGTAACTTACGTTACCTTCGTATGACTGTCTATAATTCAGTGAACGTGATGTATTATCAATAAACTGACTGCTTACAGTTTTATGCATGCAATGTCAAATGCCTCAGTTTTACTTGCTTTTGATCTGCTCTGTTTAAATCTTAAGTCTATTGCAGCATCCTAATTACTACATGTATTATTGTCTGTACTTCAGTTTCAGTTTCAGTTTCTAAAGACGACGCCTCCGCGCTTGGAGCGAATTCGGAATGCACTAACGTCACAGGTGCCATGTGTATGGTGATTATGGCACAAGCCTTAAGCCTGCACATAAACCTATGAGCTGGCCAGAACATTGAAACAACTATGTCTGTATCAATCTGTTACTGAAACAACGTCACTTCCACCCCCCACCCCCCTCCATCTCGCCATTGCCTCCTAACTTACATGTAAGCTCCCTATCTAACTCCATAATGTCAGTTTGCTAAACACACACACACACACACACACACAACACACACACACACACACACACACACACACACACACACACACACACACACACATACACACACACACACACAAGGCCTTTGTATAAAGTATTACCCATACACCGGCAAACTCCCAAATCTTCACACAACACCACAACACGTAGGCTCCAACGCCCAACCGTTCACTATAAAAGCATTATTCTCTAAACCCCACCCCCACCCCTTTCCATCATCAAAGTTACAAGCGTCGTAAGTTTCAAAAAATGAGTTTCCAAAGCAGAAAACTTGAAACAAGAACACCTTTGCTTTCTGCTTAATACAATCTTGATCCTTTTACGCGCGTACGTCAGCCGCAAATCAATTACTGGGCTTCACCTTGATGTGCGTACACCCTATCCCCTGTCTAACACTGTGTCTGGAGTTAAAGGCAGACTTTCCTCAAATCCACTTTGCTTTTTGTTTGTTTCTTTCTTTCTTTGCTTGTTTTGCTTTTTTCCTGTTTGTTTAAATGTACAGTGAAACTCTGTTATAGCGAGAGCGGACAGCCCAGGCACATTTTCTCGCTATTGCCGAGTTCTCGTTATTCCCAAATGACGAATTTACCAAGGGAAACAAAGGGAAATAATCTTGGCACCGGCGCCGTCGATGTGTTCATAATTAATCGATAGTGTCCCTTGATTACACACCGCACAAGGACGCGCCTTTCGTTGTTTTTCTTTGTTACCGGCCACCACGAGATGTGCCCTATCGGGAACTTGACGACGAGGTGGGGATGGGGCGAGTGGCGAGAACTTTTGTGACCAGGAAGGATAGAAAATCTCTCGTTATTACCGAGATGATTATCCACTAACTCTCGTTAAACCCAATGGTTTATTCTTAAAGATTAAGAAGGATAAAAAACGGGGATAGAAAAATGTCTCGTTACTACAGTGTTCTCGTTATTACAGTTGTCGTTATTAATGGACTCCACTGTATTATTTCTTTATTTGAAGTGTTTTATTTTGAGAGTGTGTGTGCGTGTTTTTCTTTTATCTTTTCTTCTGTTGTTGTTTTTTTTTCCTCTTTTCTCTGCCCTCCAACGATTATTTTCATGTTCTTTGCTACTGTTGTAACTGTTTGCAATCAGCGGGGAATAGATGTCGATGAAATGTGGTCTAACTTTCTGTGTCAGGGATCTGCAGCTTACCAATGTATCAGTGTTGTATGTCCATTAACATGCACTTACGTAAGTGTGTGTGTGTGTGTGTGTGTGTGTGTGTGTGTGTGTGTTGTGTGTGTGTGTGTGTGAGTATGTGTGTATGTATGTGTTTGTGTGAGTGTATGCGTGTATGTGTGTGTGTTTCTGTGAGTGTATGCGTGTACGTACGTGTGTGTGTGTGCGTGCATGCGTGCGAGCGCGCGCGCACGCGCATGTGTGTGTGTGAGTGTGTGTATGTTTGTTTGTGTCAGTATATGCGTGTACGTGTGTGTGTGTGTGTGTTTGAGTGTGTGTGTGCGTGTGGTGTGTGTGGTGTGTGTGTGTGTGTGTGTGTGTGTGTGTGTGTGTGTTGCGCGCGCGCGTGTTTACGTGCATGTGTGCGCGTGTGTCCGTGTGTGTGTTTGCGTGAGAGTGTTTCATCATTTATATCTTTTTACCTAATGTGTGTGTGTGTGTGTGTGTGTGTGTGTGTGTGTGTGTGTGTGTGTGTGTGTGTGTGTGTGTGTGTGTGTGTTGTGTGTGGGCGCGCGCACGCGCGCGCGTGTCGTGGCGTGTGTTCGCGTAAGAGTGTTTCAACATTTATTTATTTCTACCTGATGTAAATCTATCCACCATCTAGTCTTCAAGTAAAGATGCTTTCTCTGGTGTCTTTCTTTTTGGTGGTTTGACATTTGCAGTCTAATTAGACAACTTTTCTAAGCTGGCCAGTGAGTTGGGGAGTGGGGAAGGGGGTGTGAGGAGAACGGTTTTGGAAAGGAGTTGCTTTTTGTTTTGGTTTTGGTTTGTTTTGTTTCGTGAGTTTGTGTGTGTGTGAATGTGAGAGAGAAGAAAGAAAGAAACAAAGAAAAAAAAGAAAGAGGGAGAGAGAGAGAGAGAGAGAGAGACAGACAGACAGACAGACAGACAGACAGAGACAGAGACAGAGACAGAGAGATAAGTGGAATGAACATTCAGCGATAAAATTATAATCCTTGTAAAATAAAGCTTATCATTCCGAAAGCTAGTAACTGAATTAAATGCGTAAAATGGTTCTTGATTCCTTTTTTTCACTAGTTGTTGTAGTGCAGGTTTTTTTCTGCTCCAACCCAACGTGTATATACAACCAATAAAATGAGATTCAAAAACACAATAGTAAGTTTAACCATACTGAGCTTGCGTGTCCCTCAAAGAAATTGTTCCACGGGAGATCTGACAGTTGATGAATGGATACTGAAAGTACATCCCATCGTCTCCGTTTTTCCCCTCACATTTCCCTGACACTGTCGTCTATCACCGACCACAATGGCCAGTTTGAGTCAATGGAAAGGGGATGGCCACTGGCACAGACAACTTGTCCGTGCAGTCAACGGTAGGTATTATAACGTTATTGTTATTGTTGTTTAAAGCCCAGCCGACTGCGTAGAGCCATATCAGGACTATAACCGTTTCAAAACATAAAAAACTTCACCAGGCAAAAGAAAAGAAAATTAAGTACACATATCAATGCATTAGCGCACATAATCTAAGGACATGCCCCTGGCGTTGATCACTCCGTCCAATTTATCGCACAGAGGATATAAAAAAACACACCTGAATACAGATTAACCATACATAAGGACACCAAAACATACATGAAAACAGGCATAAATTACCAAAAATAGTTCCCGCATATCTCACCTCCCTAGAGTCAAAAATGCACTTAACACATGTACCCAATTATCAATCCTAAGAAAAAGTACGTAAGACTTTATCGAACACATACAGGTGAATGGACCATTAAGGCAGAAAATGGTAGGTAGAAATGACAGAAAGCAAAGGAACAAAGGGAGAAACAAAGAGAGAGACAGAAAAGAGGAAATTTCTAGCACAGAACTTCCAGAAGGTGGAGACACCACTTACACTGAAAGAGCCCCCGGCACCCCCACGGGGGAATCGTAACATCGATCGATATCTAAACACGCATAATACCTCCATTCTCCAACACACTTATCCATGACACTTCTCCATCACTATAACTATCAAAAGTGGCCAATTTGAGTCAGTTTGAAAGTGCTGGTGTTCGACACGGACGTACGGACATGACATGTGTACATGTATATCGGTAGGGTGATGCAGTATTGTCAAGCTCCAGCCGTCTTCGTCGTTCCATTACTTCAGTCACGTCAAGCTGCCTTGTGACTGTTATGGATTATAGCACTTTTTCTTCTTCTTATAGCATGTCAATATATTGCTACATTCAGAGCTGTCCAATTCCTAAGATGGGTGCTTTACCCACTTCTCTATACATCTCCTCACTAATCTCCAAGTCATGACAGACTTCAATATAGAAGACGGTCTAATTTACGTCAATGAGGTACTGTATAAGAAGAGAACACAAGCAGGAATGTGCTTCTGAACAGTCAATTACGAGAGGTTGTTTTTTTTTTACTCTAATGCACGCTAGCAATATGCCAAGGATGCCTTGTCTTGTTCAACATCTTCTTGGAAAAGATCACGCAGAAAATCCTTCACGGTCACAATACCTCCACATATATTGGTGTCAAGGGCAACTGGGCAACTGCTATCTAGGGTTGTTGATGACCAAAATTTCATAATAGTAACCAAGACTTAATTGTAAGACCTTACCAACAGACTCGTCAGCAGTGCATGGTTGTGTAGCATTGAAGGCAATATCGAGGAGATCAAAGTCATTGCAAAATCACTAAACAATTTTACCATACTTTGTTTCGAAGCGTTTATTGTTATTGTTATTGTTATTGTTGATTAAAAGCCAGTCAGCTGCGTAGAGCCATGTCAGGGCTATTACCGCCTCAATACATACAAAACTTCAGCAAGAAAAAGAAGAAAAAAAATTAAGTACACGTATCAATGCATTCACGCACATGATCTAAGGACATGCCTCTAGCGTTGACCACTCCGTCCAATTTATCGCACAGGGGATTTAAAAAACACACACCTGAATACAAATTTAAGCATACCTAATTACACCAAAACAGGCATAAATTACCTAAAATTGCTTCCGCATATCTCACCACCCTAAAGCCAAAAAATGCACTTAACATGTACCCAATCATCGATCCTAAGAAAAATTACGTAAGACTTTATCGAACACATACAAGTGAACGGACCAGCAAGGCACATAATGAGGAAGAAATGACAGAAAGCAAAGGAGGAAGAAAAAAAAACAAAGAGAGTGATAGAAAAGAGGAAATTTCTAGCACAGAATTTCCAGAAGGTGGGGATACTATTTATAGTGAAAGAGCCCCTGGCATCCCCACGGGGGAATTCAAAGCGTTTAGTCAAAGACAAAAGTAAACAGTAGCGAATGATCTCAAATGATCTAGGAAGACAAAATAGCATTATTTACACGCAAAGGTTGGTACAGAAGTTCTATCCTTTACGTAACACAAACTTTTTATCCAGGATGAATGAAATCGAATCCATGACGCTAATTTAATTCTAGCGATTTGTAAGCTTGTTGAACCGATGTGCGAACATGCGTTTGTATTGATTTTTTCAGAAATGTGTGCACATTTTTCCGTGCTCTATCAACTGCTTCATTGCCATGAAGACTAGAACGATACGCAACAGAAACTGACATCCGTGCCTTTTATCCTAAAAGAATGTATCACTTGATTTGCCTCAACAAATAAATCTCTTGTCTCAGTATCAAAAGACTGTGAAACATGTAACACAGATTGTGAATCAACCATAAAGCTACTTTGAAGATTGAAGAACAGAGGCTGAGGACATAATATATAATCAAAAGTTTTATATAATAGAGACTAATTCAGCTGTAAATATGAACATATTTTCGAAATGAAGTATAACTTTTCAACTTCAAATGGAGAATTAAAAAATGCTGCACATGCATACATACATGTATACACACACACCACACACACACAATATATATATATATATATATATATATATATATATATATATATACCGGTATGTATGTATATATACATACACACACACATAATGTATATATATATATACATGTATATATATTTATATATATATATATATATATCCCCTAGAGCTCTCCATTTGAAACACCTGAGATGGTTACGATATTTTTCATCAATATTTTTCTACCATCGTAATGTCTCTTACCTTCTGTATTATCAATATCAAATGTGGCTTTTAGCATTTTCCTTGTGAGGATAGGCGTGGTGGGTGGTTCATAAGCTATGTTATTTATATTTATTTTGTTTTAAACTTTTTAATAAAGTCAGATGTGTAAGTTCCAACAATAATTGTAATGAAATGTTACTTGCCCTTTCAGGAAAGTCAACATCAGACCTGATTTTAATTTCCTTGCTAACAAAGTTATCCATTAGTGAAGTAGTTCGGTTCGCAAACTTAGCTGTTTCTAACTGATTACATTTGTCCAGAGGCAGAATTCCAGCAACTTAATAAGTTTTCTGATCAGATGCATAAATGGAAACACCTAGTGCAATTTTCATACTTCTTGCAGTCTAGGCTTTGAATCTTTCGTGTAAATATTTAGTTGCACTGAAGAACACCTCTTGCGTATTGGACAATTTAGATCTTACAAGACCAGGTGAAAGATGACTCAATCTGTTCGTATCTGTACCCCATGGCAGTCTGAGCATTATCTTTATCAATATCTTTATGTGTTGTATCCCATCTGTTTTATGTGTTTGTTCATTGACATGATTTGGCAGCTCATTGTGTGATCATTCGGTTAATCCGTATTAATTAACGTATCATGCATTATATATTTCCTACTGCCCATTATGCTAATGGCATGAAGAGCAGCAACGATAGGTCGCCATTCGATATCTGTTCTGGGCCAGCCTCTGCATAATGCTCCAGCTTCTCCCACAGTTGTTCATCGCCATGCGTTCTTGGGTCTTCCTCTTTTGCATCTTCCTTCTGGATGTCCTATGAAGACAGTACTACGCCCTAAAACCTTACTCCATTCATTCAGTTTTCATGTGTATTTCATTCATAGCTTTCCACTGACTGTGGTCTTTCTTGCGATAGAAAACACTGCATGTCTTGTAACATTACGTTTGATTCGTACGTACAAAATAACAAAATTATACTTAATTTATGAATTAATGAATGTTTGCACATGAATATGAATATGAATATGAATCGAGGGAAAGGAGATGGGCACCGCCCTCATAATGCTTGCCCGGAGAAAAGATGAGGTCTCTACCACCTCACTCCCTTACGACCCCAGGGTCATGGGACTATCTGTGTCTGTATCTGTTTGCTTATTCCTGAACAATTTTACAGTCTGGATAAAAAAAAAGAACTGAAAGAAAACAATGACAGGATGGAAAAAAAAAAAACCCAGAAACTTTCGCTAACCATCCTTCAGTGCATTCTTGTCAGTTGAGTCAATCTGTGAAGAAAAACAAACAAGCAGCCAAACAAAATGACTTGATCATCTAACCATAATAGGAATGCACTTTGCATGGCAACATGAAAGCTGTCATGCCATTTCATGCCTCCTCCTCCTCCTTCTCTTCCACATTCTCCTTCCCTTCAATTAAGCAATGTGTTACGAATAGGAATTGTAGAACCGTTGATGCATATATGAAAAGATTAAAGTTTGGCTGCACATCGTGAGTGCTGCATTTAACAGAGTGGAAAAGTGCATAATTTTTGTTGTTGTTCACAAGCTACTGAAATTCCATAATCCAAGCTTGCTTGATTAATTGTTTGTTTGTTTGTTTGTTTGTTTGCTGGTTTGTTTGCTTCTTGTGTTTGTTTTTGCTGGTTTGTTTGTTTGTTCACTTGTCGTTTCTCTTTTTGCCGGTTCGTTTGTTTGTTCACTTGTTTGTTTTTGCTGGTTCGTTTGTTTGTTCACTTGTCGTTTCTCTTTTTGCTGGTTCGTTTGTTCACTTGTCGTTTCTCTTTTTGCTGGTTCGTTTGTTTGTTCACTTGTCGTTTCTCTTTTTGCTGGTTCGCTTGTTTGTTTGTTCACTTGTTTCTGTTTTTGCTGGTTCGTTTGTTTGTTTGTTCACTTGTCGTTTCTCTTTTTGCTGGTTCGTTTGTTTGTTCACTTGTCGTTTCTGTTTTTGCTGGTTCGTTTGTTTGTTTGTTCACTTGTCGTTTCTGTTTTTGCTGGTTCGTTTTGTTTGCTTGCTTGTTGTTTGTGTTTTTATTTAGTGTAGGTTGAATACCAAGAATTAAACATATCCTGCACTATTCCAGAAAAAAACAACTCTCTGTACCATTCAATCCCAGGAATACAAGAAAATCGTACATAGCAACTTTATTTGTCAATTTAGAAGAAGCATGAAAACAGGAGACAAACACACACAGGGACAATCACGTTCACACACACACACACACACACACGCACACGCACACACAGACGCACACACACACACAAATACACACACACACGCACACGCACACACAGACGCACACACACACACAAATACACACACACACGCACACGCACACACACACACGCACACACACACAACATTAAAAGGTTCTGAAGATGAAAAGGAAAGAATTAATTGAAAATAATGACATAGTCTGATATGATAAATGATAAAAATTGGGAACAAATGAGTTGAGCACTGAATGAGGGAATAAATAGCTACTCGACAGGGGATTTATGTAAGCATCACCTAACTACAGTAAACAGATCGGTCCGCGCAGAGTTAGCGCAGTGTTAAGTGTCCATACTAACAGTACGGGAGCCGTTTTAAATATTCGGCACTCTTATCAATAGCTGTGCATCATCCACTTTTCATAGCCCCTGTGGGGATGCCAGGGGCTCTTGCAGTATAAAAAGCATCTCCACCTTCTGGAAATTCTGTGCCAGAAATTCTCCCTTTTCTGTCACTCTTTTTGTTTCTGACTTGTTCCTCTGCTTTCTGTCATTTCTTCCTATCATTTTCTGCATCGCAACTCCATTCACCTGTATGTGTTCGATACAGTCTTAGTACTTGCTCTTAGGATTGATAATTGGGTACATATATACACATATGTACGTGCATTTTTAGCTCTAGGGAAATGAATTGTGTGGAAGCAATTTTATGTAATTTAGACCCCATTTGATGATTTAGTGTCCTTAGTTATACATGAATAATGTAATAAATTTGTTTTCAGGCTCATTTTTTTTAAATCCCCTTTGTGATGGATTGAATGGAGTGGTCAACGCCAAGGGCATCTCTTTGAATTATGTGCAAGACTGCATTGATATGTGTACTAAATTTTCTTTTCCTTTTTTTTTTCCATGAGTATTGTGTATGTATTGAAACGATTATAAGCCTGTATGGCTCTACGTAGTCGGCTGGGCTTTAAACAAAAATAAATGACAATAACAATCCACTTGGCACTGACAGCACATCGAACTCGCTCCTTTTCACACATCCTCGTTTCTTGCTCTTTTCATCAGCTCTTGTCATCCACTCTGTGAGGGCAAATAACTCTTGTCTCTTTACACTTTCTTGGTCTTTTATTTCATCTTCATCCTCTGTGTTTTCCTATTTTCCGTGTTTCTGTTCTTCTCCTTTGTCTCCAATTGTGTCTTTGAAACTGATCCAAACTGAGTTGTTTGATTTGGGATCCGTGTACCTACTATACCATTCACATGGTATGTAATGATCACCTATGTTGTTTTATTTGTTTATCTTGTTTATTTACATACCTTTGCAATTTGTTCGATATCTTTTTACCAACTCAGACTGTGTCTTATCCATCTCTTGCCTTATCTCTCTCTTCTGTTCCAAGTATAATGATTCACTTCATCTTTGTACATTTTCATTGAGTTATCTCACAGATTAGCTGTGAATTTGCTGCCAGTTTTAAAGTTCTGCAGTAGATTGTCTTGTTTCTTTGTTGTCTCCATTTTTTCTTTGATAAAGATAACTTGTACACGGCTTTGCATCCGTTTTATTCTTCTTTCGGTAAACTTTTCATTTTCTGTTTTCTTGGGCTGGTGGTTTTGACGTATTTGTATGCTTGAAGCAAATTTGATTCAGATTAAGAATCTCATCATTTGTTTTTAGCTGCTTTCTGAGTGTGTCTGATGCGTCACTGGCCTGCCATGTCATTAGCCTGCTATGTCACTGGCCTGCCATGTCACTGGCCTTGCCATGTCATTAGCCTGCTATGTCACTGGCCTGCTATGTCACTGGGCTGCCATGTCATTAGCCTGCTATGTCACTGGCCTGCCATGTCATTAGCCTGCTATGTCACTGGCCTGCCATGTCATTAGCCTGCTGTGTCACTGGCCTGCCATGTCATTAGCCTGCTATGTCAATGGCCTGCCATGTCATTAGCCTGCTGTGTCAATGGCCTGCCATGTCATTAGCCTGCTGTGTCACTGGCCTGCCATGTCATTAGCCTGCTATGTCAATGGCCTGCCATGTCATTAGCCTGCTGTGTCACTGGCCTGCCATGTCATTAGCCTGCTATGTCAATGGCCTGCCATGTCATTAGCCTGCTATGTCAATGGCCTGCCATGTCATTAGCCTGCTGTGTCACTGGCCTGCCATGTCATTAGCCTGCTATGTCAATGGCCTGCCATGTCATTAGCCTGCTGTGTCAATGGCCTGCCATGTCATTAGCCTGCTATGTCAATGGCCTGCCATGTCATTAGCCTGCTATGTCACTGACCTGCCATGTCATTAGCATGCTATGTCACTGGCCCGCCATGTCACTGGTCTATGTCACTGGTCTGCTATGTCACTGGTCTGCTATGTCACTGGCCTGCCATGTCAGTGGTCTGCTATGTCACTGGTCTATGTCAGTGGTCTGCTATGTCACTGGCCTGCCATGTCATTAGCCTGCTATGTCAGTGGCCTGTCATGTCAGTGGCCTGCAATGTCACTGGTCTGCTATGTCATTAGCCTGCTATGTCACTGGCCTGCCATGTCATTAGCCTGCTATGTCACCGGCCTGCTATGTCACTGGCCTGCCATGTCATTAGCCTGCTATGTCATTATCCTGCTATGTAACTGGCCTGCTATGTAACTGGTCTGCTATGTCACTGGTCTGCTATGTCACTGGTCTACAATGTCACTGGCCTGCTATGTCATTTGCCTGCTATGTCACTGGCCTGCCATGTCATTAGCCTGCTATGTCACCGGCCTGCTATGTCACTGGCCTGCCATGTCATTAGCCTGCTGTGTCATTATCCTGCTATGTAACTGGCCTGCTATGTAACTGGTCTGCTATGTCACTGGTCTGCTATGTCACTGGTCTATAATGTCACTGGCCTGCCATGTCATTAGCCTGCTATGTCACTGGCCTGCTATGTCACTGGTCTGCTATGTCACTGGCATGCTATGTCACTGGTCTGCTACGTCACGCTGCTATGTCACTGGCCTGCCATGTCATTAGTCCGCTATGTCACTGGCCTGCCATGTCATTAGCCTGCTATGTTACTGGTCTGCCATGTCATTAGCCTGCTATGTCACTGCCTGCTATGTCACGCTGCTATGTCACTGGCCTGCTGTGTCACTGGCCTGCTATGTCACTGGTCTGCTATGTCATTAGCCTGCTATGTCACTGGTCTGCTATGTCACAGGCCTGCCATGTCATTAGCCTGCTATGTCATTAGCCTGCTATGTCACTGGTCTGCTATGTCACTGGCATGCTATGTCATTTAGATTACAAAAAAGTCCAAACAGCTCCAGTGGTTCACATATTCTCTATAGGCCAAATAATATTGAGATAATAAACGTTGAGAAAAGGTATTAACATGTCGCTGTGACAGAGGAGTACTGTACTAGCATTATAATGATGAACATTAGGAAGGATTATTGGCGACAACGGTTCACATCACGTTTTCTTGGCACTGATGCAAAAAAAGTATGTGTATAATTGTTATGGTAAGCATAAACAGAAATTGACTGCTCGTGGTTACTTTCTAAGAAGCCATGCAAATATACACACACACGCGCGCGCACACAGGTAACCAGCAAATGCTCACACGTACGCTCAAACATACACACACACACACAAAAAACACACACACGCGCGCGCGCACACACACACACACACATGAACACACACACACGTACAGACACTCCTCTCTCTCTCTCTCTCTCTCTCTCTCTCTCTCTCTCTCTCTCTCTCTCTCTCGTACAATAGCAAACCTCGCCATTTCTTTTTCGCCTGTTTTATTTTCATAAATACATCCTTTTACGTCTTTGTATTTTATTTTTATTTTTTTATGGTTTTCTGCTCGCATTTTATAGTCTTGCTCATTCCCCAATGCTGTGGGATATGGGCAGACAGGTTTGGATCAATCCAAGAACGTACCACAGGCTTTTGTGTTCAAATGTATGTGTGTGTGTACATGTATGTGTGAGTGCGTGTGTGTGTGCGCGCGCGTGTGTGTTTGCGTGTGTGTTTGTTCGCTTGTCTCACTGTGGATGGGTATGCTCTGGAATGTCTGTGTTTGTGTCCTTGCGCACGTGCGTGAGACAGAGAGAGAGAGAGAGGGTGTGTGTCTTTGTGTGTGTGTGTTTGTGTGTGTGTGTGTGTGTGTGTGTGTGTGTGTGTGTGTGTGTGTGTGTGTGTGTGTGTGTGTGTGACACACAGACAGACAGAGACAGAAAGACAGAGAGAGAAAGAGGGGGAGGGAAGGAGAGAGAGACAGAGACAGACAGAGACCATAGAGAGAATAATCTCTCTTATGTCTATCAGACTCACTGTTTTACTTTAAACCCATTGTACGAATCCCTACCGTGTCAATTTTGAGACATCCAGATGGTCGGTCGTATAGCGACTGAATATGTTTCACTCGGAAAGACCTTCTCTGGGGTCACAGTAATTTACCTCCAGAAGAATTGTCTGAATTTTGGAACATATATAATTGGGATTCACTGCACTCAGCCAATACCAAAAATGGTCCACGTAAACTTCATTCCTGAGTAAGCGCAATAATATCCTTTACGCTGACAAGGTTTCGAAATTGGACGTAAGGGGAAAATGGACTCATCGCACTCAGCCAATACTATAAACTTTCCATGTAAATGTGACAGCAAGTGTATAGCATATTCCTGACACAGCGCAAAAACCCTATACGCTGACAAGGTTTTGAAATTGGAAGTAAGGGGAGAGTGTAAACCATACAAAAGCTTAGCTCTCACCACCTGAATGATTGGTGCATTATGACTGGCAGCATTCAAGCCAGTTTTATGTTGCGGGCCGTGATTAAATTGGCTTCATTCTACTCAGACACTGTTTATTATGTTTTGAGTGCCAACGTGCATGTTTATGCTCTGCCTTCTCAGCAGTTCTGACAAGATGTGCCCATGGTGTGCCCGCCCATTGAGGTCCAGGCACTGATGGGATCCCATAGACTGGACCTCTCTCTCTCTCTCTCCCACCTTCTTCTCTTTATCTTTCTCTGCCTCTCTCTGTCTGTCTTTCTTTCTCTATCTCCCTCTTCTTTCTCTCTCTCTCTCTGTCGCTCTCTCTCTCTTTTTCTCCTTCTTCTTCTCTCTCTCTCTCTGTCTATCTGTCTGTCTCTGTCCCTCCTCCTTCTCTCCTTGTACCTCTCTCTGTCTGTCTCTCCCTCCCTCCTTTCTCTCTCTCCCCCTCCTTCTTCTCTCTTTCTATCCATCTGTCTGTCTCTCTCTGTCTTTCCTTCCTTCTTTCTCTCTCTCCCTCCTTCTTCTCTCTCTCTCTCTCTCTCTCTCTCTTTCCCTCCTTCTGTCTTCTTCCTCCTTCCTTCTCTCTCTCTGTCTGTCTCTCTCTCTCTCTCCCTCCTTTCTCTCTCTCTCCCCCTCCTTCTTCTTTCTCTATCTCTCTGTCTCTCTCCCTCCCTCCTTCTCTCTCTGTATCTCTCTCTGCTCTCTCTCTCTCCTCCCTCCCTCCTTCTTCTGTCTGTCCCTCTCTCTCTCTCTCTCTTTCCTTCTTTCTTTCTTTCCCTCTCCCTCTCTCTATAATGTTTTAATGTTTTCTCGAATACAGTGTGTATGTGCACTATTTTTGCCCACAATACGCAGGCGGTATGTTGCCGCACAGTCTGCATACTCTGTCTTAGAATGGTATGCATGCTGGGTGTGTTCATGTTTCCATTAGCCACCTAACACTGACATGGCTTACAGGGATCTTTAACGTGGTTGTTTGATAGTTTATGAGCGTATACACACGAAGCGGGGGGTGAGGAGGGGGTTAGGCACTTCCATTAACAGGTGTACACATATGTTGACCCCGGAAATCAGAAAAAAATTGGACGTCTTCCTTTCACCCATCAAGCGGGAAGTACCCAGGCAGGAACGAACCCAGGTTCTTACAACTGGAAGCTCTGACCGCTTCACCCACTTGACTGACTACAGCACCTGGTCTCCTAGCTTCAACTTTTACCTTTTGCTTTCGAACGACTTAACGACCTGCTCGCATGTTTAAGACTCTTCGGTTGTGTGTCAACAATACACTTGAACTGAAATTAACTCCAAAGATGTGTCATTAAAAAGGAAGCTACGACCAAATAACCTAGGGCTGAGATCGTTTCCTTTTTTCTAAAATGAGTTCGGTAATGGTGACAATTGAAGGATATAGAATGGGCATAACTCTTTTTACGATAATTGAAGGAGGTAGAATGGGCATAACTGTCTTTATGACAATTG
>CM060310.1:64316870-64324370 GCA_030674185.1 Monoplex corrugatus
GATTGATGATGGTTTGTCTTTAAGATCAGAAAGCCGATTTTTTGGATCAATGGGTTTTTAAGACGAGTAAGCTGATTTATTGGACCAATGGGTTTTTACGGCCAGTAAGCCGTTTTTTTTATCAATGGATTTTTAAGACCAGCATGCCGATTTATTGAATCAATGGGATTGTTTTAAGACCAGTGTGCCGATTTTTTATCAATTTTTTTTAAGACTGGTATGCCGATTTATTGGATCAATGGGTTTTTAAGACCAGTATGCCGATTTTTTGGATCCATGTTTGTTTAAGACCAGTATGCAGATTTATTGGATAAATAGTTTTTTTTAAGACCAGTATGCCGATTTTTTGGATCAATGGGTTTCTAATACTAGTATGCCAATTGTTTTGGATCAATGGGTTTTTTTAAGACCAGTATGCCGATTTTTTGGATCAATGGGAGAGTCGATCATCATCATCTCAAAATCACTTGGTTCATGATGAATATGCAATGCAATGAAGATTGTATACCTTTTTTTTTTTAAATCAAAGGGATTATTGAAGGTTGTGACAAAACGTATAATCATGAGATTGTCTGCTTATGGTCCATCAATGTTATTATAGCTTTGATGGAATGGGCAATTTCAATCACTCAGAAAGCAGCACAAATCAATGGCCACATTCTTAATCTGAATCACAGCAGCTCTAGGCCTTCGAACGAATACGAGCTGTTACCACAAGAAACCAGAATATTCATTTAGCAAATGAGCAGATTTAGACAGTTATATCACCAAAATAACTTAAAATTTCACAGCAAATTCACTCCTTGCTTCAAGATCACTTAAAAGCACTAAGATACCTTTAACCCTTTGACTCCCGCACCCTATCAACCAACTGCAAAAAGTTAACACTTTGACTCTTACCCTATCCGCCAGCTTTCTACAGGTGGAAGCTGATGGATAGGGTGAGGGAGTCAAAGCGTTAAGTTGTTGCTTTGCTAGCATAGAGGGCAATGCAGGATGCAGGTGGACAGGGTGCGGGAGTCAAAGGGTTAACTGAATGTTGCAAAGGTGGCATGCATTGTACTCTGGCAAGAAAGAAGAAAAGAGCAGGACAATGAATGAGTCAAACCAAGCAGAATTATACGAGAAAAGAGTTTGAGGCTTGTAGTTAAGGTACCTGCCTAGGATACGAGAAACCGCCGATCAAGCAGGAACTCTTTTCTCCACCCCAAAAATATAAGCGGAGGACTGTGCTTTCACATGAATTGAGAAACTGAGATCCTAGTTGTAGCATGCACTTAGAGCACGTTAAAGATCCCACAGCAACAAAGAAGTTGTCCCTGGTAACATTCTATAGCAAAATCTACTTTCATGGGTAAACAGAAACGCCTGCACACAGAATGCAAAGGGAAATGGTTGACTGATTGATTGATTGATTGTTGATTGATTGGTTGATTAATTGATTGCTTGGTTGGTTGGTTGGATGATTGGTTGATTGATTGATTTGGTTCAGATTTTACGTCGACACCCACCTCAGGTGATATGGCCGACAGGGATAACCATCCCAGGGAAGTGGGGTCAGGGGAACTTTTTTTTTTATCACCTTTTTTTTTTATTCATTTTTAACAGTGAATAGACATCAACAAACAATGTAGTGACAATACAAAACAAAAAACAATAATAATAATTTCAATTCATACACATAAGAGGAAGGGTCATGGAAACTTATCTAATCCTACACTGACACCACCAGAACAGCAATGATGTTAACCGGGACAGTGAGAAGGCCACGTTTTTAATGTAGCGCACCCCGGGATTCGAACCCACAACCATTAGCATGTGAATGCAACGCTCAACCAACTGAGCTACTGAGGCCCACATGGGAAATGAGTGGCGTGAACAGAACAGTTTTAAACCGTGTTATCTTGCAAAGTGGAGGACACAGAACCAGTGACAGGGGTGTCAAGCTTTTACAACAGCTCCTTCTTTTAGCATCGATATTAACATCCAGCAATGATAGCTCTGAGGGGGCACCATGTGGTGATCAGATAGAACGCTGGTCCTCTCTCTCTCTCTCTCCACACACACACAACACATACACATGCACACACACATATTCTCTCTCTCTCTCTCTCTCTCTCTCTCTCTCTCACACACACACACACACACACACACACACACACACACACACACACACACACACACACACACACACACACACTTAGCAAGCCTGATCGCTCTGATGTTCTGATTGCTTTTCTCTTGTTCGTTCGATTGTTTGATTTTACCTTATATGATACAATGCCTATAATATTATAATTTTATAGATTTGTCAACTGCATAGACATCTCTTTATCGTATCGTATTTATTTGTTTGTTTGTTTGTATGTTTATTCATTCATTCATTTATTATTCATGTATTTACTTATATACTAATTTATTTGTCTTTTTTCCGTCTAAAAGCACATATGTAAAACTAAATAGATGTCAAAAGAAATAACGAACGAACAAACACACACACACGCACACACACACACACACACATATATATATATATATAATATATATATATATATATATATATATATATATATATATACTCACACGTGTGCGCGCGTGCGCACACACACACACTCCTACCTATTATCAATATGAAATAAAACATTCTTTCGGAAAATATTTTTAAATGGAGATTAAAATCGGAAGCTTTTTGCCATTCTTTCAATGCTGCATTCACCGAATGTAACCAACCGTGTAACGCTTTGATAAAAACACAATGGTTTTCCAGCAGTCCTAACCTACTGTATAAACAACAACAGTGGACTGGACAAAAGGAAGGAGAAAGGGAATGATGAAACATGAAATGGCAAACAGCTTTCAGTCCTTCGTCTCACATGCAGCCAGCAAATTTGGCGGCCATTGTGTTCCATAGCCAAGCTTTGTGCTTTTTAGATAATTCAGTTTGGGATCGAATAACTTGAGGCAAGTATGTACAGTGATTCGCTAGCTCCTAAGTTAACCAAGGGATGTTTGGCGAAGTGAACTGTATCTCTTTGTTCAATTATTCTTTCATTCATCAATATACTTATTCATGATAATTGTAATGTAATGATGTGAATCCGTTCTAGATACAATTGGATCAGAGCGGAGTGAGCGAACGTTTACTTAATGTTTATTAGCAACCATAATTACCAACGATGCGCCACCTACCTTAATATTTGCACAGCTTCCGGTTGTCCACAGATACGAAAAAAAACTTTAAACGCTTACTACACTACATCAATGATAATAATTCATCATAATTTAGAGAATTATCCAGCTACTGAACTTCGCACGGGTCTCTGTGCGATGGTAAGATGAAGAAAATAGTACAGAAGTCCATTCATTCGGTTGGTGAGTCATTCGTTCATTTAGCTTTTCATGTCTTACCCTGAAGGAGTAGTTGTAAGCTGAGGAACAGTTCATGATATGTTTTTCGATTTTTAACAGTTTTGTTATTGTTGTTGTTGTTGATGATGATGACGATGATGATGCTGTTGTTATGATTCTTTTTATATGTGCACTTAAGACTCATGTGCGGAATGTAAAGTGTAAAAATTCTTCGTACGAGGCAAATGAAAATAAAACACGCCGAAACAAACTAACATTCCACATTTCTCACACTTTATCACTATGACTTTGAAATAGAGCAGTCACTTCGTTTTGGACTGAGCACTTAAAATTTCAGATTGATGAAAATCAGTCAGGAAATTGTTGCGAAAATAGTTATTTTCAATATTGTGGCATTTCCTGTCACCTGAACCTGAATACTTAATAATGACAATAAATCTCAATATTTGCCATTCCTCTTGATTATCATATATCTTGTACAAAATCACAGCGGGCTAGCTGATTCTTGTAACAGAACTGTGGACTCAAGATCTTGTGTCTGGAGTTCAATCCTAGCCGGCTAGCCTGCCACATAAAACCTGGCCTGTTTGCTGCCCATTTTAATGCTCAAGTCATTTGGTAGGTTTCAGCTGTGTTCATAGACCCTATCCTCATCACAACATCCTTTAAGTATCAGCTAAATTATCATAGGTCCTATCCTCATAACAACCTCCTTTAAGTGTCAGCTAAGTTATCATAGGTCATACTCTCACAATAACATCCTTTAAGTGTCAGCTAAGTTATCATAGGTCCTATGTCCATCACAATCTCCTTTAAGTGTCAGCTAAGTTATCATAGGCCCTATCCCTATCACAAGCCCTATCCTCATAACAACCTCCTTTAAGTGTCAGCTAAGTTGTCATAGGTCCTATCTCCATCACAATCTCCTTTAAGTGTCAGCTAAGTTATCACATGCCTATCCTCATAACAACCACCTTTAAGTATCAGCTAAGTTATCATAGGTCCTATCATCATCACAACCTCCTTTAAGTGTCAGCTAAGTTATCATAGTCCTATCATCATCACAACCTCCTTTAAGTATCAGCTAAGTTATCATAGGTCCTATCATCATCACAACCTCCTTTAAGTGTCAGCTAAGTTATCACATGCCTATCCTCATAACAACCACCTTTAAGTATCAGCTAAGTTATCATAGGTCCTATCATCATCACAATCTCCTTTAAGTGTCAGCTAAGTTATCACATGCCTATCCTCATCACAACCACCTTTAAGTATCAGCTAAGTTATCATAGGTCCTATCCTCATCACAACCTCCTTTAAGTGTCAGCTAAGTTATCATAGGTCCTATCATCATCACAACCTCCTTTAAGTGTCAGCTAAGTTATCATAGGTCCTATCCTCATCACAACCTCCTTTAAGTATCAGCTAAGTTATCATAGGTCCTATCCTCATCACAACCTCCTTTAAGTGTCAGCTAAGTTATCATAGGTCCTATCCTCATAACAACCACCTTTAAGTGTCAGCTAAGTTATCATAGGTCCTATCATCATCACAATCTCCTTTAAGTGTCAGCTAAGTTATCACATGCCTATCCTCATAACGACCACCTTTAAGTATCAGCTAAGTTATCATAGGTCCTATCCTCATCACAACCTCCTTTAAGTGTCAGCTAAGTTATCATAGGTCCTATCATCATCACAATCTCCTTTAAGTGTCAGCTAAGTTATCACATGCCTATCCTCATAACAACCACCTTTAAGTGTCAGCTAAGTTATCATAGGTCCTATCATCATCACAATCTCCTTTAAGTGTCAGCTAAGTTATCACATGCCTATCCTCATAACAACCACCTTTAAGTGTCAGCTAAGTTATCATAGGTCCTATCATCATCACAATCTCCTTTAAGTGTCAGCTAAGTTATCACATGCCTATCCTCATAACAACCACCTTTAAGTATCAGCTAAGTTATCATAAGGCTTCAGGCAGGACAGATCCTGCACAGACCAGATTGTCACGCTACGCATCATCGTCGAGCAGTCCCTGGAGTGGAACTCCTCATTGTACATCAACTTTGTAGACTTCCTCAAGGCTTTTGACAGTCTGCACCGTGACACCCTGTGGCAACTCCTCCGACACTATGGAATCCCAGCTAAACTGACACGAATCATCAAAGAGTCATATGAAGGGATGGCATGTCGGGTCGTTCACGGAGGCCAGCTGACGCGTCGCTTTGATGTAAGGACCGGCGTACGTCAAGGATGCCTGCTGTCACCATTCCTGTTCCTCCTCGCCATCGATTGGGTGATGAGACGGACAACAGATGGACAGAGGAATGGCATCCAGTGGACCCTATGGACTCAGTTGGACGATTTGGACTTTGCCGATGACCTCGCTCTGCTCTCCCACAAACAGCAACAGATGCAGAACAAGACTTCAAGCCTGGCCTCCCATGCGTCCCAAGTCGGCCTTCACATCCACCCCAACAAGACCAAAATTCTGAAAATCAATGCTTCCAGCACAGAGGCAGTGAAGTTGGGAGACAACAACCTGGAGGAGGTCGAGACCTTCACTTACCTTGGGAGTGTAGTCAATCAGCAGGGAGGAACAGATGCAGACGTGAAGACCCGCATCGGAAAGGCAAGAGCATCCTTCTTGGCCCTCAAGAACATCTGGCGATCCCACATGATCACACCCCGCACTAAAATCCGCCTGTTCAACTCAAACATCAAATCAGTTCTTTTGTATGGAGCAGAAACGTGGAGAACAACTAAGACCACTACTAGAAGAGTCCAGACATTCATAAACTCGTGCCTACGCAAGATACTGAAGATCCACTGGCCAGTTACCATCAGTAACACAGACCTCTGGCAGAGAACTAACCAAGTGCCAGTGGAAGAAGAAATCAGAAGAAGGAGATGGCGATGGATAGGGCACACCCTGAGGAAACCATCAACCAACATCACCCGCCAGGCCCTGACCTGGAACCCTCAAGGGAAGAGAAAGAGAGGCCGACCAAAAAACACCTGGAGAAGAGAACTGAAGGCGGACGCCAAGCAGACCGGCTACTCCTGGCGAGAACTTGAGCAAATAGCCCAGGATCGTGGACGATGGCGGGCGGTTGTGGATGGCCTATGCCCCTCCTGGGGCTCAAGGCCTAAGTAAGTAAGTAAGTTATCATAGGTCCTATCATCATCACAACCTCCTTTAAGTGTCAGCTAAGTTATCATAGGTCCTATCATCATCACAACCTCCTTTAAGTATCAGCTAAGTTATCATAGGTCCTATCATCATCACAACCACCCTTAAGTGTCAGCTAAGTTATCATAGGTCCTATCCTCATAACAACCACCTTTAAGTATCAGCTAAGTTATCATAGGTCCTATCCTCATCACAACCTCCTTTAAGTATCAGCTAAGTTATCATAGGTCCTATCATCATCACAACCTCCTTTAAGTATCAGCTAAGTTATCACATGCCTATCCTCATCATAGGCCCTATCCTCATCACAACCACCTTTAAGTATCAGCTAAGTTATCATAGGTCCTATCTCCACCACAATCTCCTTTAAGTGTGAGCTAAGTTACCATAGGTCCAATCTCCATCACAATCTCCTTGTTCTAACCCTGCTGTTGCAAATACTTTTGGGCAAGCGTATGGAATCTATACCACTGAAACGGCAGTTTGGATAGACTGTATGTGGAATTGTCTAAGTGCAATAGGTCTCTCTTCAGTAAGGTATCAATACTAAATTCTGTGGTCTAAACAAGGAACACTCTATCTTGGCACATTCCAGAAATATTTGCTGACACTTCGAGTGTGACTGATCAGGAAGGCTCCATCTTGGTACACTCCAGAAATCTTTGCTAACACTACGAGTAGTATTAAATTTACGGTTAAGACACTCACTCACACGTACGGCTTAGACTCGCTTTACGTGAAGTTCGAGCATCCTTCTTATCCTCAAAGACAGAATGGAAAGGACACTGTGCCCGTAGACAGTGGCACTGGCATTTATGAGGCCCACTGGGCAGACTGTCTGGGCCAAGTGAAGAGAGGGACTGTCCCCTAAGCAGGCTCCAGCTTGACATTACCATACCATCCATTACTCTATACACTCTACTGGAAAACCAG
>CM060310.1:64326870-64356870 GCA_030674185.1 Monoplex corrugatus
CAAAATGGTTTGGTTTAAAACAGTTTTATTTTATGTAATGTCTGAGGTATAGGCATGACAACGATACAGCATGTGTAGACAATGTTCAAGTCATACACTATCATAACCCCGCTCTGTGGAAGTAGAAAATAATATTATTGCTCGTGCAATGCAAATGAAATAAAATAATTATGATCTATAACGTAATCGAACGGTACGCGCAGGAAGTACACCAATGAAGTACAAAATATTGTGTATTATAATGAAATTAAGTATTTTAACAAGAAACACCACGAGGGTGCGGATGGGACCCAGAACATTAACGCGTCGCTACTCTCCAGGCAATCATCTCCTAAGCTCCCGACGCCACTCGATAGCATTTCACCAAGCAAAAGGGGGTCTGTCCATGCGTTGCATGACCCATTCGGACCCAGTCATCGATTACCCTGTTTACAAATCGAATGGCAAGGTGGGGAGATGACAAACCCCAGGACATAGCCACACAACGCGCACATCCAGGTCCATCCCAGCCTCCTGACCAAAAGAGAACGGAAGAGCCCTCTCTCACCCAACCCTGGTCTCCATCTCTCTTTCGGGCAGCCCGCCCTGCCACCAGCTCGCATAGCTGCCAGCCCCTTTCCCCTTACTAGGAAGTGCACCATTAAAGTACAAAATATTTAATATAATAATGAAGTATGTGATGTGGCAAACAAATGGGAAGAAGAAGGCGTGAGAAAACGATATATACAATAAGTTAAGGCCTCTGTTAAAAAAGCAGGTGGGGGGGGGGGGAGAAGAAGAGAGACAGACAGAGAAGACAGAGGCAGAGACAGAGAGAGACAGAGACAGATAGACAGACAAAGACGTAGAAACAGGGAAAAACAGACATGGTGGGCGAGACACATGAGGGTGTGTGGGTGTGTGGGTGAGGAGATTTCTAACACTGAATACTAAAACCCTTTGCGATGAGCGTGATCTGAATCGTTTCCTTCAAGTTTCCTCGTGACCCGTACAAATCACGATGTGACCAGACACGCAGTAAAAAATGAGATGAAGCTGAAAACATTGAGGAAGAATCATCTCCAAGATTTGTGGAAAATGTGATCTGACATCCAAAGCTGAAAGTAAGTTAACTTCCACCCAGAGGCAATAAAGACAGTTCTTTCGACACAATGTATTTACAGACAATCAGGCACAATTAAACGAACTCAGAGATAATGGCTGAAACATACACGTATCGGTCAACGTGGTGAAATGGTTAACGGAATAGATTACTGTCTGGGTGGTCGTGGGTTCCAGTCTCCATCAGTTCAAGAATTACTACTATTATATTTAGGGCTGTGACCAGTTTCTGCTCACAATTGAGTAATGCTATGGGCTCGGTTATGGAGGACTTGCACCACACGACCGAGTCTTAACTACTATTTAGATGAGTAATTGAAGGTGTTGACTACATTTCTTGGCCAACACTGCAAGTGTCTGTATCTCTCGTGCCTGGTTGATGCCAATATGTATATTAAATACATCAGAAGTAAGCGAAGAGTACATTTCTGTCAGGCAGTCTCCATCCAAGAATCGGTTCAGTACCATCATCAATAGCATCCCCATTGTCATCAATCAAACATTGTGAAACATTGCCCCATACTGTCTGGCCCATTCTAGCATTGTGAAACAATGTCTCATATTCTGTGACCCATTCTAGCATTGTGAAACACTGTCCCATATTCTGTGACCCATTCCAGCATTGTGAAGCACTGTCCCATATTCGGTGGCCACATTTCTTGGCCAACACTGTTAACGTCCACTGTCCCATATTCTGTGACCCATTCTAGCATTGTGAAACACTGTCCCATGTTCTGCAACCTATTATATAGCATTGTGAAACTGTTCCACATTCTGTGACCTATTCTAGCATTGCGAAACACTGTCCCATATTCGGTGGCCCATTCTAGCATTGCGAAACACTGTCCCGTATTATATGGCCTGTTCTAACATTGTGAAACATTTTCCCATATTCTGTGGCCCATTCTAGCATTGTGAAACACCGTCCCAGATTCTGTGGCCCATTCTAGCATAGTAAAACACCGTCCCAGATTCTGTGGCCCATTCTAGCATAGTAAAACACCGTCCCAGATTCTGTGATCCATTCTAGCATTGTGAAACACTGTCCCATCTTACGTGGCCCATTCTAGTATTGTGAAAGATTGTCTCATATTCTGTGGCCCATTCTAGCCTTGTAAACACTGTCCCATATTCTGTGACTCATTCTAGTAATATGAAACATTTCCAGTGTTCTGTGGCCCATTTTAGTACTGTGAAACATTGTTCCATATTATGTGACCCATTCTAGCATTGTGAAACACTGTCCCATATTCTGTGACCCATTCTAGCATTGTGAAACACTGTCCCATGTTCTGTAACCTAGTATATAGCATTGTGAAACATTGTTCTAGATTGTGTGACCCATTCTAGCATTGTGAAATACTGTCCCACATTCTGTGACTCATTCTAGCATTGTGAAACACTGCCCCATATTGAGTGACCCATTCCAGCATTGTGAAGCACTGTCCCATATTGTGACCCATTCTAGCAATGTGAAACACTGTCTCATATTGTGACCCATTCTAGCATTGTGAAACACTGTCTCATATTGTGAGTGACCCATTCTAGCATTGTGAAACACTGTCCCATGTTCTGTGGCCCATTCTAGCATTGTGAAACGCTGTCCCACATTCCGTGACCCATTCTAGCATTGTAAACACTGCCCAATATTGTGTGACCCATTCTATGGACAAGACGGCAAAGGAAATATTTTCAGAAAACCAATTTAGTGGGAGAATAGCGGGATGTGTATCCACATTACTAACCACCCCCTGACTACAAACACACAATATCTGTGTGAAACACCAGCCTTTCAAACGGAGTCAAACTGATCAATTCAGACGTTGATAAAAGAGAAGGCCTTTGTAAGTGTGCAGGAGGATAAAGAAGCTGGACTGTATTTGAATATCGATTCTGATTTGTCAGACCTTGCTTGGGAATCGCAAAAAAAAAAAGCAAAATGATTAAGCCTACTATTCATTTTCTCTCTCATTATCGAATGCCTGCATTCTAAAAATCCGTGTAGTAAAAGACTGACATGATAATGGGAGTAAGAAAAAGACATGAAAACTTCAGTAGTAAGACGATGATAACAACTGCTTACAAAATGCATTACATTTTGCAGATCTGCAATAGATGTCAAGAACTATGACAAAAACTTTAACATGACTGAACATATGTTTGATAGGTATAAACAGGCAAAGCATACACTTCTATAAAATGTAATTACAGACAGTTTAGACAAGACTAAGAAATATAGGAACATAAAGACTAAACACCCACATAACGAGATTATATTAGAAGACATATCAAAACTTTTCACGTGTAAGGTAAGACACAAAAAACCCACCTCATTCATACATGTACGTCAAACAGTAACAATATCCATCCTTTCCAGAGACAAGATGGCAAGGTAAACAGCTTTCAGTTTTGTTTTGCTTTGTTTTGTTTTGTTTTGTTTTGTTGTTTTTTGTTTTGTTTTTGTCTAAAGCCAGGTAAATATCTGAGACGTCTGTAACGAAATTAACTTACTAGAATATATGTTGAATGCAACGTTTGCAGTTCTCTAGAAATATAGACATACGACAAATATAGACTGATGGTATTGTATCTGTTTCAATAACAGAACTTGGTTCATTTCCAGTTGATAGAATTTATGTTAAACACAAGACTTGAATTTATTGGATATATATATAGAGAGAGACAGACAGACAGACAGACAGACACAGACAGAAGACAGAGAAAGAGAGACAGTCAGACAGACAGACAGACAGACAGACAGAGCCTGCTCCATGTGATGATACTATAGCCGTTTCAAGACAAAAAGTTTTCACTCATTTCCAGTTTTACAAAACGTGCTTTGTACTCACTAAAGTAGGACCAGGCAAGTCCCAAGACATCAGAGATTGTTCATCTCACGACCTAATGGGCAAAAAAGGGACATAACTGTCACGTAGGGTCTACATGTCGACATTCACTAAAACTTGTGGAAACTGTGTCAGTGCTGGGTATCGATTCGTAAAAGGCCACCTGTTTTAGAACAGATTTCCTATTTTAGTCTTGTGTCCAGTTCTGTTCAGCTCATTATTACCTTAAGCCTACAGCTTGTGGGTCAGAAAAGGGAAATAAAAGTAGTGAACGCATATTAACAGTACTTATTTGCTACATCATCAGACATAGGCTGCTTAATTCAAACCTTAAAATAGTCTTTCTCTCGTAGTGGAATGTACATCAGTGGGTTGTATGCGTCTGCGGGAGTGAACTGTGCTTGAGGGGTTATACAGTTTGCTATAATATAGTCTGGTTGTTGTAATGCCAGATTGATACAAAGATAAACATAAAACATGAAAACATATATAGATATAGATACAGGTACAGATATAGATATACAGATGTCATTTTTTTGTCATTTTTGTTTAAAGCCCAGCCGAGTGCATAGAGCCATATCAGGGCTATATCCGTTTCAAAATATATATAATACTTCATCAACACCAAAAAAAATGAAAAGAAAATTAAGTACACATATCAATGCATTCACACAAATAATCTAAGGAGATGCCCCTGGCGTTGACCACTCCGTCCAATTTATCACACGGGGGATTTCAAAACATACCTGAATACAAATTTAAACATAACTAAGGACACTGCATAGATAAAAACAGGCCTAAATTACCAAAAATTGCTTTCACATATCTCATTTCCCTAGAGCCAAAACTGCACTTAGTACATGTACCCAACTGTCAACCCTGAGAGGAAGTAGGCCTACGTAAGATTTTATCGAACACATATGGGTAAATGGACCAGTAAGGCAGAAATTGATAGGAAGAAATGACAGAAAGCAAAAGAACAAGGCAGAAACAAAGCGAGTGACAAAAAAACAGGAAATTTCTAGCAAAAAAATTCCAGCGGGTGGGGATACTATTTATACTGAAAGAGCCCCCGGCATCCCCATAAGGGATACATATACAGATATGGATAGAAATATATATGGATATAGATATAGATATGGACATAGATATAGATAAATCCCATACGCTAGACAGCCAGACTTGCATGCAAGCATATGCCATGATCATTTTGGATCTCCTTCATAACATAACATCAGTGACATCAGTGTGCGAGAAGTTTATTCCAAGCGAGAAGACGTTATCTTGAAAAACTGAAAATGAAACGGAGCGGGAGACAACAGTTGAATATTGATTCCTTGATAACTCATCCAGTCCTGTCATGGAAACATTCCGTGACATGAATTTTGCAGAATGATAAAACTTTACCGTTCCTGCCATACTCAATAACCCAAAGGGACAAACAGGCCTTCCTTTACTACATATTGCATCGATTCCAGCGATGTAACTTGAATAAGTTCACGTTATTTTTCAGGTGTTCCTAAACATGCGGTAAACAAGGTGAAGACAGTAACATCGAACGATAAATCATTTTAAAAAAATTGTATATAAACAGAATGAGCTGACGTCGAAGCTAAAATAAATAAAGAACCACATAAAGGTAGCGAAGAAACTTTGGTATAATTCTCACAGACATCAAAGACACGAAAACATAAAACACACACGCGCGCGCGCATATGTATATAAAGGTGTATGTGTGTATAGAGAGAGAGAGACAGAGACAGCGACAGATCGACAGACACAGAGGGCGACAGACAGACAGACAGACAGAGACAGGCAGACAGACTGACAGACAGAGAGTAAAAAACAACAAATATCTTTTCCATAAAGGTCATCACACTATTGAGCAATTTGTTGCAGCAGTCAATGTATATCAAGATATGTAGGCCGCGCAATACACAGGCAGACAGCTTACCAGTTCATTACATTTAGGTAAAAAACTACAAGTCAGCTAACTTCTCTGATGTTTCCTTGATGATTTCATCGTAGATTCTCTGCGCAGTTGTTCCGTGTCGTGTAGGCTTGATAAAGGCCTGCTGGACAGAAATTTGCGCCTGTTTCGTCACTGAAATGCGTGTTCTTATTCTGTTTTCAAGTGTTTCTGGGGGGGGGGGGGGGTTTCTGTCTGCTTGAATGCTGGTAATAATTTTGATTAAGACTGTGTTTCATACACATTATGGTGAGAATGGACGCTGAAACGTTAAACAGACAAAATGAAGGATTATCAATGTCAAAAACTTGTAAGGGAAATGGACAATAATGTCACGTTTATGACAAACTTCGAGTGAAGTTATGACAATGTGTTCGTGACTGAGTTGATATATGAATCGACATCTGCTTGTTTGTTTGTTTGTTTGTTTGTTTGTTTGTTTGTGGGTTTTGTTTGTTTGTTTGTCTGGTGTGTGGGTTTTCTTGTTGTTGTTGTCGTTGTTGTTGTTTTTATGAGTTACGTATTTCAGCCTTTTGTCACATTCTTCCAGGCCATCATTCTCTCAAATCAACTGGGATGTAAGGAAAAAGAAATGATGAAGACTTACAGACTGTTAGTCTTTTCCACGTGTTTACATCTTGCTACGTAAATGTGAACTTAAGAAATGACAAACAAAACAGACACATTTTCGAACAGACAGACAGTCAATTTCTCACTTTGCCATCTGTCACTTGCAATACTAGTTTCCCCTTATGTTTGAAAGGAGATGTGGAGAGAGACCTTGCGTTGTTGTGATGTAAGCTGAAAGATGAAAAGCGACAGATAAAGATATCCACAGACACACAGACACATTTCCTAACTTCGCCATTTATCAGTTCAATATGTTATATCTCTCGTATTTTAAAAAAGAAAAGATGCAAAGGCACTGTAGTATTCACCGTCATCAAGCCAATTTGGTAGAATGTCTGGATCGTGTGACGAGAGAGACACATCAAGCAGGCAAAAGCTCGACATTACCATACCATCCATTATTTTGTGAGCTCAATGTCTGTGCCCTTTCCACTGACTCAAACAGGCCAGTGTTGATGGTGATGGAGGACTATTAGGGCCAACAAGTGTGTGGGGGAATGGTGAGAGCAGACTGTATTTAAATATCCATTCCTTAATTGTCAGTCCCCATTTCAGAAGCCTCCCCATGAGATCAAAATGTGATAAGGCCCGCTAGCTTTTTTTTTCTCTCTATCTGTCATTTCATTGAATGTGAAATGGTTAATATCCTTCTGAGAAAAATGACCGACGCAGATGTTCAATAACCTTCAAAAAATGTCTGTAACCATACAGTAAGGACGCCTAAAGGTTGAAATTCACCAGCACTTGTGGAAACGTGAGGATGATGCAAAATGATAATTACAGACATGAGAAAAAACAGCTATTTCAAAATGAGTTAAACGTTCCAGTCACCCATTATCTCAAGCCCACAGTTTCTAACGAAACAGAAAGGTGAATGTACATGACATACTTATAATCTCCCTTTTTTGTGATGTGTTTCCTATGGTAGTGATGACCTAAGTAGTGAGTGGTCTATTAGCTCAGTAACCTCGACCACCATGTTGATAATGCAAGGATCGTGGGTTTGACCATCCGTGGCACCTGAATCTGTTTGTTTGTTTTTTGTTTGTTTGTTTTTTTGTTTGTTTTTTGTTTGTTTTTTGTTTGGTTGTTTTTTGTTTGGTTGTTTGTTTTTTGTTTGTTTGTTTTTTGTTTGGTTGATTGGTTTTGGGTTTTGTTGTTGTTGGTTCTAATATTTTAAGGTGGTCTTTGTCGATTACATGCGTATGCCTGGTGTGTGAGTGTGCTTTGATTTGAACTGTCAAGATTTAAAGCTGTAAAAATACTGCAATACTGTAATTATTAAATACTGTAATTACTTCTTGTTGTCTTGGTTTTTCATTGTGTGTGTATGTGTTGGGTGATTGATTGGTTGGTTGAGTAGGTGGGTTTTTTTAGTTTTTTGTTTTGTTTTGTTTTCTTTTCTTTTCTTTCTTTCTTTCTTTTTGTAATCCATTCTCTCGTTCGATTAGAGCACCACTCTAATAACATTGGGGCTCGACTCTCAGGTGGGCCCACAGTTTTTATAAGTTGTTTTAATAACACATTGATACAAAAAGACACAGAATCCATATGTTATGTAGGCCCTGAAGAGCTTGCCAGCATGTAGGGTTTATGTCCACAGGCTGAAGGCTTATGCCATGATTTTTTTTTAATCTTGTCAATCACACGTGGCATCCGTGGCATCAGATTTCATTCCAAGCATGGAGACACCATCTTGACAAAACTGAATCAAAAACTGATCCAGAAACTGATGTTCTGATCATGCTGTTCTCTTTGGAAAAGCACTAGATCAACGTTTGGTAAAAGTATGTTTATGAGTGCTAGCAAATTAGACTTTAAATACTTTCGCATTTCCTTTCACTGATATCGAAGTGTTTCGCTGTGATGATTAATTTAAATATGCCGAACATAACTGTCTTACTTACAGACAGTCAAAGTTCATTAGCCATCCATATGGCTACAGCTGAGAAACAGTTTCATCACAATTAATGTTGAGATTGAGACCAATCACCACAGTTCAGTATTAAGTGCAATCGAATAATGAATGAAAGGTTAAAGGTTTGAATCCTAACAACCCTGTTAAAATCATTGTGGGATTTTTGGGGGGGCCCAACCAGCTCCTACCCAGAGTTTTGTTGTGTTATGGGCTCACTGAAGAAAAATGGGACCAAAAATAGAAACTGGGACCACAGAGTCAAGTCTCATCCATCTCATGGACACGTCATTAAGAGTGTTGTTCAAATCTCCTGACCAAAGCCGCATGCGTCTGTATCTCTCGGGACTTGTTGATGGCGGGACATATGACAGTAACCATCATACAATACGGCCCTGTTTCACAATATCAGTCCTATGTGAAACTCTAGTATTATGATTGCCAAAGTCCATTGGCATCATTATCAAAGTAAAAAAAAAGGTGAGCACAAATGATGTGATGATCCTATATAGAAATGTTCATACTGAGATCTACAGGCATCATAGTATGATATCGAAAAGAGAAATAGAGGGGGAGGGAAAGACTCACCTTGCCACTTTTCAGCTGAAATCGCTTTCCCTTTACTTACACAAAGGTTGCAACTGATTAAAAATACAGAAAAAGAAAGAAAGCAAGAAAGAAAGAAAGAAGAAGGAGAAGCAGAAATATTCAGTCCATATCCCTGGAGCTCAGTAAAGAGACGAAGTAGATATCACACGTAAGCGTGCCTCGTACCACGCCATTCATGACTACAGACACCCTTTCAGTGTTAAACACAACCCTTTTGCCAAACAAAACTGAACAGAAAGATAATTATAGGTAGGTAGATAGATATGTTCAGAGAAAGAAAGACAGACATACAGACAGACAGACAGACAGAGACAGAGAGATAGATACAGACATATGTAATGTATACTTGATTGATCTTTGGTAGTAACAGTTCTTTTCTTGTAAAAAAGGATCGGAGAAAATGAACACTCAACCCATGTCCCGCAAGCTCAGAAAACAGACTGCTAAGAGGGCTTACGGTGGCATTACCATTCCATTCCATCTCTACACACGCATACCTGTGTCAAACACCAGCCTTTTCTTTTGTCAATGACCCTAATTGGCTGTTTTCTAAGGTGATGGAGAGGGAGCAGGTGGTGTAGTGGGTGGGAAGTACTGAGAGAGGAGAGAAACCCTCTGTTTAATATCGATTCCAAGATTATTGATTTATGGCATAATTCCCGTACCACACATATTATTAAAACAATGAGTTAAACCATTGTCTTAATGTTTCATTTCATCTAGAATTTTCACACGAAAACCTGAAAAATATGCTTATAAGTGCAACACAAATTACAGGTTTGCAAAAACATCTTTATACCGGTTATGTACTTTAACAATATTTTTGTTTTGATGAACATTACAAATTAAGTACGCGCAAGAGATGTGAACTGATAAGAAAAAGAATTCTAACATGGATGCCAATGAGGAAACAGTATGTACCGATTCAGAACTGAGACAACGATGCAACTCTTACTGTTATTTTTTTTTAAGCCCAGCCGACTGCGTAGAGCCATATCAGGGCGATAACCGTTTCAAAACATACACAATACTTCAATATGAAAAAACAGAAAAGAAAATTGAGTACACATAGCAATGAATTCGCACACATAATCTAAGGAGATGACCCTGGCGTTGACCACTCCGTCCAATTTATCATCATCATCATCATCAGGTGCCTTGCCGCATGGCGTTGGCGATCATGGACTTCCATCTGTCTCTATCTCTTGTTGCCTCAAGCATCTTTTCCACCCTCCTTGTCTTCAGCCACTCTGCAAGTCCGTCTAGTATCTTCTCCCTGGGTCTACCCGGTGCTCTCCTTCCCTCCAGCTTTCCCGTTGTGACCAGGTCTTCCAATTCCCCTTTCCTCATAAAATGGCTATGAATGTTGCCTGACTTTTCCTAATCTTCCTTATGAATGATCTACTTGTGTCTGCCTCCATCAAGACTGTCTCGTTTGTTTTCTTTGCTGTCCATGGAACTCTCAACATCCTTCTTAGAAACCACATCTCGGCTGCCTCAATCTTGTTCTGGCTTTGCTTGTTGACTGTCCACGCCTCGCAACCGTACAACAGTATTGGTTCTATATAACATTCAAGAACTCTCTTCCTGATTTTAATTGATAGGCATCCAATTTATCACACAGGGGATTTAAAAAAAAAACAAGTCTGTATGCAAAGTTAAACATAACTGAGGACACTAAACCGTAAAAACCGGCCTAAATTACCTAAATTGCTTCCTCCTATCTCATTTCCCTACAGCCAAAATTGTACCCAATCCTCAAACCTAAGAGAAAGTATAAAAGACTTTATCGAACTCATACAGGTGAATGGACCAGCAAGAAAGAAAATGACAGGAAGAGAGAGAGAGAGGGGGAGAGGGAGAATGAAAGAGAGAGAGACAAAGAGAGAGAGAAAGAGAGAGACAGACAGAGAAAGAGAGAGAGAACAGAGAGAGAGAGAATGTTGAAACTGTAGCCGTTTGTTGTTTGTTTGTTTGTTTGTTTGTTGTTTGTTTGTTTGTTCGTTCGTTCTGTATGTTGTTAATGGCATATTCCGGATTGTGATTTTGAGAAAACAGACCAGAAACTTCACACACTTTAAAGTCACCTTTTCATGAGCAACCCCATTCCTTTCAACAGTAAGGCTACTTTTAGGTGAATCATAAAGCACATTAAAAACCCTTGGTAAAGATTTTTCCAGCCTGGTACACTGAGCATGGGATCTCCAGGTGTCAATCTTATCATGATCAAACCTACGTACTCCGTCCGAAAGAATGAGCAAACTTTGACCATGTAGATCGAATAAAACTTTGACACAACTTAATGACGCTTTTAACCTACATTTCAACGCTTATTCAAAGATTTTGCTGTTTAACCCTTTGATTCCCGCACCCTGTCCACCAGCATCCTGCATTGCTAACCATGCTAGAAAAGCAAAAACTTAACCCTTTGATTTCCTCACTCTTCCTGTAGGAAGCTGGTGGAGAGGGTGAGGGAGTCAAAGGGTTAAGTTTTTGCAGTTGGTCGATAGGTTGTGGGGGTTAAAGGGTTAAGGATGGGTTTCTACTAAAACTGAATATCACCCAGACCTTCACCAGTTCTACTGATGTCCTCACGGACGTACACATTATGATGTGACTGGACTCTTTTCATACACATAATGATGCGACTGGACTCTCAGCAGACAGACGAAGCCAAAGACATCACAGATGACTTACCTACAAGACATGTATAACAACCAAAGTTTTCGAATCTATAGGAAAAGAACGGGCAGTAATCACAAATTATGTCACATAATGGCACCTATACAAACATGACGGTGATTGTACTTATTGGTAAAAGGATAGATGTTATGAGCCTCCAAATGAAAATTTATATAAACTTCATTCCAACTCTATTCGAACCATCATTATATTACTTCTTATCCAAATAGTTGTCTTCAAAGAATTAAAAGAAACACAAAATGGCTAAGATACACAACAAATGTCCATTTCTTACGCCAAAAGAGACATTTTGAATGATTCTGTCGAAAAAAAAAAAAATTTCATAAAAGTTTTAATCAAAGTTGTCACTTCGTCTTGAAATGAACAGTTAAAATCATGTTCTCATTTCCTGTCACTGTATTCCAAATACTTAGTGAGCCCAAACATCTTCAATATTTGATGATGGACTGTCCCATTGAACAGGCAGAGGAGTACGCATACCAGTCCTTTGTCACCTGGTATGGGTCTACATGTGGGATATACAAGACCGATTCTGGAAGCATATGATCTTCAACAACAAAAAAGAACATTAATGGAGAAGATTAGGAAAAGACAAGCACATTTATACACATTTATGGGGTAAGAGAAATTACAGCACCTAGTCACAACAGGAAAGCTAGAGTGGAAAAGAGCACCAGATAGACCCAGGAGAAAATATAGGAGGGACCTGCTGAGTGGATGAAGACAGAGACGGTGGGAGATGTACCTACAGCGACAGGGGACAGATTTGTATGGAAGGCCATGATTTCCAACGCCATGCGGCAGGGCACATGATGATGATGATGAGATGATCTTCCCCCGGGTACTGTTTCGGGAGGGATCCTGCAGCTTTGACTTCTGCCTCCACCAGTCCCTCGTTTGATGACTAGCAGTTGTTCTGCGCTGTCCAAGTGTGATTTGTGCCCTGCGTGTACTGCTAGTCGTTGTTCCGGTTCGCTTGTATGGCTGACCAGCACGGGGAATGTTTAACCTTTTCATTCCCGTACCCTATCCACCAACTGCAAAAACTTAACCCTTTGACCCCCTCACCCTATCCACCAACTTCCTGCAGGGAAGCTGGTGGATAGGGTGAGGGGGTCAAAGGGTTACGTTTTTGCTTTGCTGGCATGTTGACAATACAGGATGCTGGTGGACAGGGTGCAGGAAACAAAGGGTCAATGCTTTGAGTGGGCGTGCAACCCTATACTCATTCTCTCATTTGTTGACTTAAGAATCGTCTTTTGCTGATTAGTCCCGATTGCATTCAACAGTAAGGTCGTTCATTGTTACTTAAAAATGTTAAGGCTAACTTTTGTTTAAAGGTAGTTAAAGATTTGTTGAGAAAAACTGAAGAAACGTTTTTTTTTCAAGAAATCATATTCAGACACAAAGATACATACGCTCATGAAGAGCCTTGCATCAGTACCTCCATCAGGTACGATACTTGTCGTCAGTTCAACACAAAGGAAACAAAACCATACCCTGTGGCAATCACAGTAAGCAGACATATCGGGCCGTATGTCGGACTGTGTAAAGACACCAACAAGCCAAGGATGCCTACACTTGACATTACGACTGTCAAATACGGTTTGTTTATTGTTGTTCTGGAAGTGGTTTCTTGTTTTTTTTGTTTTCTGTTGTTTTTCGTCATCTTCATTTTGAGTGAATGTTTGAATGTTTCAGTGAATGATGAAAGTGTGCGTTTTGATTTAATTCATACGTAAAGATTCTGCGCCTTATAAACACTATCACTAATATCATGATTATCATCATATCACTATTATTATCATTATTGTCATTATTATTATTATAATCATTATTATTGTTGTGGTGGTGGTTGTGTTGTTGTTAAGATACTGATGATAAAATGATGATGATAATGATGATTATTATTATTATCTTTATCATAACTATCATTGCTATTATTATCATCAACAGCATCATTACTACATGGATCCAACGTCTACGTGAAAAACGACTTTCTTTCCGCAAAGTAAGATGACTGTTATCTACTGAGATATGACAGAAAGAGTATTCGGCGTGAAGTGTGTGGATTTTTTTTTTATGGATTCTTAACTGTCAAACCTCGTGACATTTTTTCACATTTCAATCCCAGATTGTTTACACCTACTGTTCATTTTAAATAGCTTTTATTATCATGTCCCGTATCACTAGTGTACTATGTATTTCTTCTTCGTTGTTTATAAAATCAAAACACGTATGCAGATTAGCAATAGCAAGTTTGATATATGACTTTTAGGCATTAACATTTACGACTGGAAAATAAAACATCGTTGTCTTCATTTGAGTGGATGTCTGCATATTGGAAAACGTTTTGTTCCAAACAGTATCTATTTCATGGCAATCATTGTGCTGATGACATTTCGTCCAGTATAAACACGTCGGCCTTTCTATAGTATCTTTTCACACGAATCGAACGACACAGAGGGCGAGGTCAGGCAATGAAATAGCAAGTATTTCTGTCAAACGAAATGTTGGTAAGATAGACAAGAGAGAGAGAGATGGACAGATATACAGAGAGTGAAAAGAGACAAGAGAGAGACAAGAGAGAAGAGAGAGAGACAGAGAGAGAAAGTGTGTGTGTGTGAGAGAGAGACAGAGAGAGATAGAGACAGAGAGACACAGAGACACAGAGGAGAGAGAGAAAGACAGAAGACAGAGAGACAAAGACGGAAAGATAGAGAGAGTGAGGACAGAGACAGAGACAAGAGAGAAGAGAGAAGAGAAGAGAGAAGAGAGAGAGAAAGAGAGAGAGGGGGGAGAGATGGACAGATATACAGAGCAGAGAGAGGCAACCACAAAGACAGACAGATGGACATAACTTTCATCACAGCATACTGTATCTCCTTGACTAGATTATGGTTTATCTGATAACGTTTCATGCAAAAGACAGCCCCACAGATGAAGGATTTGTCTTGTCCAAGACAAACACACAGAATGGACAATACTGACACGCAGGGCCATCAAGCTGAAATTCACCAGAATTTATGCAAAGGTGACAGTGAAGTTTCTAGTTTGCGAATGGATACCCGGAGCTGTTAGACGGTAAGATTTTATCCTGACTATCGTAACCTCAAAACTCAACAATTTTTTTTATAAAATCAGCCCATCACGACGACAAATGGCCAAGAAACATTCATGTTTCACGTTATCATGTCTTTATTTAACTATTTTTTTAAACACGTTTGACACTGAAATCACATTTTTCATAACAGTTTATGTATTAGTTGTAACATCCTGATGACCTGAATGCTGAAACTTTGTTTAGTAGAAAAGAATCAACAATTACCATGAAATTTTGGTTCAAAATTCAAAATGTGTCTCTGTTATCCGAAAATATAAGTTTCAAGAGCACCCCCCCCCCCCCCCCCCCCCATATATATCAATATCTTACCTACTCAAATCGATAAAGCTCCATGAAAATGAAGTAAACAAAGTTTTGCTGACACATTTTGTTTACAGACATATAAAGTAAAAGTAAGTGAGACACAGACACAAAAAAACAAGCAGAAATCTTTACTTCACCTTGTACTGTTCATCATATTTTATATTCTTCCTAACAAGAAAAATAATAGAAAGAAAACTGTATCTGTATCCCGCAACATCCACATTAATCAAAGCCAAACAGACACAATGTCTGGACTGAGAGAAAAGGGAGACTAGCCAACTGGTCGTTTGCTGACACTGCAATACTATCCTTTGACTACAACGTTCTTAATGCCTTGTCAAACGCCAGCTCCTTTCCACAGGCTCACACTGAACATATTCGACCGTGATGGATGGGTACTATGAAACCTACGTGAGCAGAACAGAATAGATTGATCATGATGGGTGGATTAGATCTTGATGTCAGTTACCCAAGTAGGCTATTAACCCTCATTGTGAAATCATCTTAGGACGTGATCCGAGGATATTTAGGCCTACAATTTCATCGGCTAGTATTCAACATGCATTTCATTGTTGAGAAACAGTTATTATGCATTGTGCATATCATATACGGATATGCCCCTGGTGTTGGCCAAACAATTGTCACCAAGATTTCGATTGTTTGCAAAGCTTACTAACCACTGACCGTGCTGACAGGACAAACATTATTAAAAGAAGTGAAGAGTTGAGTTTATTATCACAACCAACTATGTCCTTTCCAATGACATGTTTTTCTTTCGTTGATTTTCCTTTGAGCTCCAAGCACATGATTGCATGAACAATACAATATGAAAGGAATGACATAAAAACAGCAAAACAGCGTTTTCTTCGAAATTGTGCACACACAAAAGTGGACCGTATTGACAAAAAAGTCCATTATGTCACAATTCACAAGAAGACGTGAAAATGTGACATTGGTGATATTGATAAGTTAAAAAGACAGCTGTTATGGAATGGGTCTTATACTTTTGGCTTTTGAGCAATCTGCTCACTTGCCCATTATTTCAAGCCCACCAACTTCGATAATGAGACAGAAAACAAAGACAGAATAGTTGGACATACCAGCACTCTCCCTTTCTTGTTTTTTTACATAGTTTGGAAAAATTAAAAACAATGAAACTTTGAGATATAGTCCTGATATGGCTCTGTGCAGTCGGCCGGGTTATGAACAATAATGATAATGATAAGTGTATATGCTTGAGTGTCTTTCTTCTGTCAGCAAATAGTTTCCTGACTACAGCTATGTGGACCGTTATCAAATTCCGGCATGATATCAGGTTAGCCTAAAAAATAATCTGGAAAAGAAAAGTAGGCACACACATTACCAATGCATTTGAGCAAATAATCTATGGATATGCCCCTGTGTTAACCACTCTGTTCAGGTTTTTTTTAACCACGGTTTTTAAAACCCAAACCTGAATATTAGTATATTAGTATATAAACATAACTAAGTACACAAAAACATGCAAAAACTGGTCTAAATTACTTAAAATTATTTAAAATTGCTTCTGCACATCACATTTCCACAGAGCCATAAAGGCAGTTACATGTGCCCAATCATCAATCCTAAGAGAAAGTATGGAAGACCTTCATGGTAAACATACAGGTGAATGGGCCAGCAAGGTCAGAAAATGATAGGAAGAGACGATAGTAAGCAAGGGACCAATGGAGAAAAAAAAATCACAAAGAGTGACAGAAAAGATGAAATTTCTAGCACGAAATTTACAGAAGGTAGGGCTACTATTTATACTGAAAGAGTCCCCAACATCCCCACGGGGGCAAAAACATATACACAGATACAAGGACAGAAACTCATCTCGCTCTACATTTTTCTTCTTTATATATAAACACTAAAGTGTAACAGAAACTGTGCCCATACCCTGCAGAGTTCTCATATGTCAGACCAGTTAGGTAGACTATCTAGACTGAGAGACGAGATAGTTTCACCAAAGACGGCTTAATCTTGATATTATCATACCATCTCCATTACTACACAAGCTGGTTGTCTGTCAAACTCTAGCTCTTTCCAATGATTCAAACTGATCATTTTGGATAGTGACGGTAATGGAGGAATAGTATAAGAATATATGTGAAAAGAATTGAGGGGATCTGGGAGTTGGACAGTACTTAGGAAACTTCCTTCATCGATATGCACCCCCACCCCCCCCCGAAAAAGTCAACCAGTTTTACAGTACGTGTCAACAAAGAGGCTGAAAGTACAGAATACAGATGACCGGTCAAAATCGTTCACAAGATGTAACACGAGGAAGGCAGATCTTTCTTTAGCGTACATCAAAGGGATCAACAAGATACATATTTCGTGGAGAAGATGTATGGGTAACGTCTATCAGGAAAAAGACACTGGCTTTGATATGGCATCTTCTCACACGAAGCAGATTATATCAGGATATGCAGGCCGGTCAAAGCAATTACGGGGATTTCTGTTTCGTGCAGAGCTGGGCAAACAGACAAGAGAGAGAAAGGAAGAAGACAGACAGACAAACAGACAGGCAGACAGAGAAAGAAAGACAGAGATACACAGAAGAACAGACAGACAGACAGAATACACAGAGACAGACAGATAACAAGACAGAGAGAGAGAAAAACAGAGACACAGAGAGAAAGAGACAGAAAGAGAGAAATAGAGAGACAGAGACAGAGAAAGAAAGAACAGAGAGAAGAGACAGCAGACAGACAGACAGAGAGAGACACAGAGAGAGAGACAGACAGACGACAGAGAGAGTTTATATCACCACACATTTTCTAGTGATGCGATTTTATTTTACAAGTTAAACGCATTTTTTTGTTGAATTTATGCACATCACAACGAATAAGCACAGCCGAGCAGAACTATTAACACGTTCAAAATTTACAAAAAAAAACAATAATGGCACTGGCACTTTAACACACGACTAGCTGTGCAAGAAATGTTAGTAATTGTATTGATTTGTAAAAGGACGTTTCGTACTTAACAATGCGTTTCCTGTGCGCTCACTTCTTTTTGTTCTATCATCATCTGATGCTTATATGTTAAAGTAGGGGGCTAAAAGAACAAGCTAAAATCTTTCTAAGTCACAGCAGTGAACTTCTTTCTTTAATACCTTTGGAATGGGTGTCCTATAACAAACCCAGTTCATGTAGAAATTGTCGTTTGATTCGCACATTCTTGATGTTCTGGATACTGGACACATGCTTGGCTAAAATTCATGTCAAGATATAACAGAGACGTTCTTTTTTCAACGTTTTTCTTGAGCTTCTATTTATTGTTTTTTATCGTCATGATCATCATCACCTGCAGCATCACCACCACCCCCTTCATCATAATCGCCATTGTTATTATTATTATTATCATATTTATATTATTATTATCATTATTATTTCTCTTAATGTCATTATTACATTTTTTTAGAAAAGTGTAGAAATCGTATTTGACGCATTCTTTCAGACAAATGATCAGACAGATAACATGTACATCAGAGACAGAATGATTCACAGACAGACAGACACAGACAGACATGCAAGTAAACAGGCCAACTACGCGAAAAACTTGAATCTTGAAAAAACATTATTACTCAAGGTGAGTATCATTAGGAATCATTAAATCTATAGCCATTGTTATTATATACATGTTTAAGCACACAGACACCAGTAACCCAGAATGTATTAAAACGTAGCAAACAGCGCAAAAAAGCCATCTGTACAAATGTATCATACAAAATAATGCTGCATAGATACAGTTTTAAGGACACAGAGAATTCAGTTCGTGGCACTTACAGTTGTTTTCTTTTTAGGGAAAAAAAAAATATAGATGGCAAGGGTGGTGATGAGAATGGAACTAGAAGATTGTAGCAAGTCCCACAGCACTCATGTTGATCAGACCAATTGGGCAGACTGTCTGGACTTGTGGGAAGAGAGGGTCTGGCCAAGCAGGGGCCATGTCTGACATTACCACACCATCCATTCTGCACGTGCTCTACGTCTGTGTCAAACACCAGCGCCTTTACACTGACTCAAATTGACTGTTGTCAATGGTGATGGAGAAGACGTGTTAAGGATAAGTGTGTGGGCAGTTTTGAGGAGTTGGCTGCACTTATGTTTCTGATTCCCAAAGTGTGAAACTTAGTTCTGGAGACCTCAGGCAACGTGGAATACCAGAATCGAATGGCTCAGCTTGCTATTCGTATCCATATAATCCTTTTTGCCTACCAGTCAAATCTGGTTCAACAAAAGACGGATTGACAAGAAGAAAACAAATATGAGATATTTTGAGAGGAATATATTTCACACATGTAGTCCAAAAACCTACATACAGAAATGTGTTTTCAATAAAAAGTGATTTTTTGCTACAGTGGGATGTAATATTAAAACATTTTAAATGCAAAATATTGATACCATTTTCATACTGTGCCAGATGGAAAAGAATGGAACATAAGGGTGTTAATCACGTAATGCGCGCAGTCTAACAGTAACAAGGAAATATCTAAAGCTGGCTTTTTACATTCTACACCATGGCTAATAGACTGCCAAAATGATTAAATTTTCATGGTACAAGATTCTCCAGTCCTTAAAAACATGATGATCCAATCGTCTGCATAGTTGTGGCAGTTTGGAGACTGATCATAGACAATGGTATCTATCCTGTCTTCAAGACTCAAGAGGATTTGTTGATTGCCAGTGTCATCTTGATTGGAAGTGCTTGTATCTGCAAGTTCGCCAACATAGCTCTGTTACACGTGGATGATGGTGCCACTTTCTACAGGTCAGGTCCTCGGTAAAAACGTGGTCAAAATCCAAAAGCTTCTTTCTCCATTTGTGCCGTATTCTCACAAAGGACTCAAAAAGTCATTCAGTCTATTCTCCATAATGGGTTCAAAACATCAGTTTAGAACTATGACCTGTTTTTAGTGTCAGGATTTTCAATGCCTAGAATCGCGAAGATCATTGATAAAGAATATTAGGAAAAGACAAGCAACATTTATTGGACATTTTATGAGGAAAAGGAAATTAAAACACCTGGTCACAACAGGAAAGCTGGAAGGAAAGAGAACACCAGGTAGACTCAGGGGAGAAAATATTGTACGGACTTGCAGGGTGGTTGAAGACAGAGAGGATGGGAGATGTCCTTGCAGCGACAAAGGATATATGTAGATTCGTGTGAAGGGCCATGATCGCCAACGCCATGCGGCAGGGACATGATGATGATGAGATGTCCTTGCAGCGACAAAGGATATATGTAGATTCGTGTGAAGGGCCATGATCGCCAGCGTCATGCGGCAGGGGACATGTTTGAGATGAGAATCTTGTTTTCTTTCATATGTGATGTTGAAATCTTGACTCGAAATCGAAACAGTCTGAAGTGCCTTTCTGTCGTTTTAGAATATTGATAGTATTATTGAAAAATCGAGTCACAACGAATAAGACATTTAATAGCCAAGCTTATCATGTTCTGTAAACATATCAAAACTAAAAAAAATCACACGCTTTTTAAATTTCATCCCTTACAATGTATTATATAGCCTATTACTGACTGTAATCGCTCAATTCTGACCTTTCAACTCTGAAAGCAACTTTCTCAACATAAGCTATTCAAAGTATTTCTAACGTGAAATGGCTGCAGATCATGTTTTTGAAAAAAAAAAGTACAGCTTATATCAAATGAAGCCTAACAGACTGTGTTTTTGAATCACATAAAAATTCCCAAAGATCTACTAAATCAGACTTTCTGACCCATCAAAGAGATACGTCTAGAAGAGCGGCAACATTGATTGCATACCCACGAAGTGCCCCCTGCTTTGGGTAAATGCCTACACACCTCTGAGGAGAGTACCTGATCCAAAGGCTGGGAGACAGATACTAGTACAAAACTCCACCTGTTGAGGTCGTTCTACACGCGGCAGACAGTGCGCCTGTAGAACTACGCACGTTAGCAGGTGAGAGAGTAGGGAGAACATTGCGTGCCTCGTCCACATTGAACACATTTCCTGTGGCTGGTCACAGGCAAGCTAGAACAACGAGTATTCAATCACAGGTCGCTGAACTCTTTCTTATGCAGAGTATCTTAGAGAACATGTGCCTCAAGGATTGGTCTTGTATCCCATATGAAAACCCATGCCAGGCGATAGATGACCAGTATGACTACCCATCCACTGATTCGATCATCAGTCGTTTTATCGATTACTCAGATGAGGGTTCCTGACATAAACATGAGCATCTGTTATGGCCTGTTCCATGTTATGGCTTGTTCCACAGAGTTAATGCCCGTTTCCACTTTATGATGATCAGTCATTTACGAATAAACCAGTTCAGCCAACTTTATCTGGTGCCACTAAAAAGTCATACAGATTCCAGGTAGCACATGATCGATGTCATCTTTTTCTATTCTGTCTCCGCAGGTTCTCTTGTTTCCAGAAGAAGGGCAATGGGCGAAGACTCATGCTGTCAGTATCCTTGCAGACAATTAGATTCACACAGAGCAGGAGGGAGGGAGAGACAGAGACAGACAAACAGACAAAGAATTGCTAAAAATATGTATGAATCATCACCAACACTGTTGTCATTAATTCTATTGTTAATTAAAGAATAAGTTTCGTGAAACGATGAAGAGAGAGAGAGAGAGGAGAGAGAGAGGAGAGAGAGAGAGAGCCAGCCAGACAGACAGACAGAGAGAGAGGAATCAGAGAAACGGACACAGACAAATAGACAAACACAGAGACAGCCTTTCTCAGGTCAATACAACCTAATACCTTTCTCGAGAGAGACTGAAAAAACAAACACCACCAGCAATCCCTTCGGTAATTTGTTGCATCCTTGTCTTGTCACACACACACTGTTTATTTTCCAGCTGACTCCGCTCTTGGTTGATAGAATCAATCAAGACAGTGGATTTCACACTGATGTTTCAAGCAGACCTTAGTGCTTGCGTGAACTTGTGGCTAGATCGAGCGGGCAATACTGGACTGCAAGTACAATTATTAGATTGTTTGCAGCCTTTTGTGTTGGTTGTTTGTTTGTTTGTTTGTTTCGTTTGTTTGTTCGTGCGTTTGTGGGCGAGTTCCTTTTTAGGATTGGATTCGTAGCATTTCTTCTGCCACATAGTTTTGTGTGCGTGCTTGAATGTGTTTGTTTGGGGGTTTTGTTGTTACTGTTGTTGTTGTTGCTGCTGTTGTTGTTTGGTTAGGGTTGGTTGTTGTTTTTTACCAATCATCAAATAAAAAAGACATCTGATTATAATTCAGTCTTACTGATTTTGACCATTGTATTATTTCCAGTGTATGTGTTTACATCACAGCAGTAGGGATTGACATTGTGCTTATGTATGTTTGCGTTTTTTCTCATGTTTTCATGAAGCACTTAAGGTTCTTGTGAGGTGAGTTGCTGTACAAATAATGTAATAATAATAATAATAATAATAATAATAATAATAATAATAATAATAATCAGTAGTAGTAGTTGTAGTAGTAGTAATAGTATCATCATTATTATTATTATGTGACCAGACGCATCACAGATGTCACAAACTCAAGATAAATTCCTCTCTCTCTCTCTCTCACTACTCCACCACACACACACACACACACACACACACACACAAACACACACACAAACACACACATATATATATAATATAATATATATATATATATTTTATTGTATATATATATATATATATATATATATGATCACTAAAACAAAGGAAAGATACTTTGCTATGTCCGTCTTGGAAAACTGAACTGCATATGACCTTTCCAGGTATGACTAGAATTACTGGTAGTCACGAAATCACCTACGCATATCCAGGTGGTTTTTCTTTTCTGTCAACGAAAGGCGTATCTATTTATGTCAAGGCAAAAGGCTGCATCTGTGGACTTAGAGCCAATCTGTAAATCAAATTGTACATTTCAGGTATATGATTCTGTCAGTGAAAATAGCCATTCCCTTTTAAGTACTTGTTAAAACGAGTGCAGACCTGATATTTTGTCTAAATGCTTATAGCTCGCTCCTCTCTCTCTCTCTCTTCTTTTTTTTAGCTGCAACAAATAGGAATTATCGACAAACCAGTTAGCCTAAAAATGTGACGTATATCACAAGGCAGTACATCAACAACAAATGTTTTGTTTTGAATATGCTACACTACTAAAACGTCATTTAGAACTCACTGTATCAAAACGAGAGAAAGAGAGAGATAAGAAAATAAAAATCCCCACCTGTCTTCCTCATGCAAAAGCCGACTTCCTTGATGATGAGACGTGACCACACGTTTTCTCTCAAAACCCCTGTGGATGTTGTTGTTTTTTTTCAATGGCCTCACATGTTTCCCAACGGCTCGCTCCTCAGCACCTTCCACCCATCACCCCAACTCGTCGAGCACCACAAGCAACAAGCGAGGAGCATGCAACAAGCAGCAAAAAGTAAGTGTAAGGCCGATCTCGGAGACTCTTCACAGCTAATCGAATTACGGCTGCCAGAGGTATAAACAGCCTGTCCGCCTGTTTCTCTCCCCTTCGTGGCCTTGTGTGAGAGTTAGCTGCTGTAAAAGCCAGCGGGGTGGTTTGATGGCGGGCGCGTGGTGGAGCGCGTGAGAGGTGGGCGGTGCAATTTGCATACAGCTTCCTGCCTGGTGACAGGCAGCGAAGACAGAAAGACAGGGAGAGAGGTTGTAGTTACTACTTATATAACGAGTATGTGAATGTAAATATTCGTGTTTGTGTGTGTTAGTGACTGTAGGCGTGTTCATATCCATATTCATCATATTCATTTCTTTTTGTCACAGTGGATTTACCACACGAAACTCGGGTGCTCTTCATTTTGAGAGCGCGTCGCCACAGTGCAGCGCCACCCATTTCTTTCTGACCAAGACTTCAGAAAGGCAAGAAGGCTAATTGGTCTTCGCGGGGCGGGATCTGGGAAATCAACCTGTCTCTCCAATGTTTCATACCAAGGCAGCCGGGCACTGCCCTGCTCTTCACGATCTTTAACTGCCGTGGGATCTTAAGCGTGCGTATGCCAGACGGCACACGGGTCTGACTCGTTTTTCGTCCCCTTCCGAAGGACTAGACCTTGAGTTCGATTTTCCAGCCAAACCGAGGAGAAAAGTCAAGGCCTCAACGTGATGCGAACCCTGGAACTCAGAGTTAAGTTATTGGCAGGATATATAAAATATATAATAATATATATATATATCCTGTCAATAACACTACACACACACACACAGAACACACAACACACAGATATATACAACTATACATATACATATATATAATATCTCTGTGTGTGTGTGTGTGTGTGTGTGTGTGTGTGTGGGGTGTGTGTGTGTGTGTGTGTGTGTGCTGACTCAGTATTTTGACAGGCAGACAGACAGATAGACAGACAGAAAAAAAGAAAACAAATACAAATATACATAAGCTAGAGAGAAAAGAAAAAAGAAGACATGGATAGAAATGAAGAATAAAAACACACACAAACAAAAAATATGTATGGAACTCATTCAGATGACATGGCTGACCATGCATTCAGTCTGCATTGCTGATTAGCAATAAATAATAAATGTGCAGATTGAAGAGGATGAGGATGTACTGTGTAGAAGTTTCCCAATATCTCTGGAAACAGGGGATGCATACTACTACAGTGGTGCTGACTGTTCCGATCGCTCATTTGCACCTTGTATGTGTAAAGAGGCAGAGGAGAAGGAGCTGAGCCTGTACTGTTGGTTGTACTAGTTGTCACCCTTTCTCTCAACTAGAGACATAAATAGCACGAGAATGATTCAAGATACAGTCTCAGAAAGTGGTGTGGGTTCCAAGCTGACAATTTAATTGCTACTTAAATCTTTAGGCTTTTCTGTAAGTGTATGATAACTTTCACAGCGAAATTTACTCTAACAGAGCAACAGAATTAAATATGATCATAGCAATACTCCTCAGCAATGTTTTGTTGAACTTACTTGTAGTTTTCCCATCGCCGTCTCAGCTTAACCCCTTGCAATACCACAACATTCTGTGTGTCGTTTTTGAGGCTTTTGGCGTCGACTTCTGAGCGCTGGCATTCAGTTATTCAAAAGAACTAGTCAAAATTTTCAAGAGAGTATTGATAGTGATAGCTAAAGAAAATCTGACAGCGAATGTTAACTTTCTTCAGTGTTTTGTCGAGACAAGCATTACACACACAGATAGATAATAGATAGATAGGATAGACAGAGGTGTGTGTGTGTGCATGTATGCACGTATGTACGTAGGTATGCAGTTAAGTACGTAGGTACGTATGTATGTATGTATGCATGTATGCTTGCATGTATGTATGTAATTATGTATGTATATATATAGACAGACAGATAGATAGATAGATGTGTGTATGTATGTATGTACGTACGTCTAAGTCTTGGTAAAGTTAATTCTCTAAACAAAACAGCATTGAGTTTTGCTAGATTTCAGGGAAATAATACAAAATTGTGATCAGTTCAGGTCCAGCAATGATACAGAGAGCTGTGTCATTAGAGTAACAACACCAAAGAGACCCGGAACGAGTTCCGTCCATTTTCACCTCCTCTGTGGGATGGTGCAAAGTGATGCTCCCATAATTCAGTTTGTGGCGGGAAAGTGACACGTTAGTTTGTAAGGGAGGCTACTCGATCAATGGCAACTGTCTTTTACTGTATGACCCTTTGTATGAGGTAACGGGAGATATCAGGGAAATCAATACCAGCACAGGGGAAACAAATGTAGCCCACTGCCAGTGGCCTTAAAAGCATGCCGAATTGCGTGCTCTTTGGGGCCATTTCGACAGCTGTGCTCTAATTGGTGACCGTACTTTTTGCTAGCGTTCTCTTTCATATCTGAACAGAGTTCTCCTCGATGAAGGGGTGTATGCATCATCAAACACAGACAGAACCACTCCTTTGAATGTCAAACACGTCACACCACGATCTTGTCAGAGGTGCAGTTATGTTGCATTGAACGTTTAATTCATTGATAACAGAATTATGAAAGAAAGGATTGGACTGAGTGTAACTTATGGTCAACTCCACAAACTAAAGAAAGTGCATCAAGGTAAAAAAAAAATCAAGCTAGCAAGCAAAAAAGGAATTAGCAAGCCAAAAAGACAGTCACCTCTTTTCCAGTCAAATCAGTAATTGCAAAATATGGATTGAATAGGTCTACAGGTTCTATTTTTGTGTGTAACTCTCTCATGTATGTTGAATTAACGTTATTTTGTTTAAGCAAAAAGTACCCCAAAAATGGGATCTTGGTAGAATAAAAAAAAAGATACGTGTTTAAAAATGGAGGTACGAAAATTCTTGATGTGATGCAAACGTATATATATATTGTATACGTCCTTGGTAAATGAGATACAGGTTAAATGCAAGAATGGGCTTTTGGATGTATGGCTATTTTTTTCAACCTGCCATAAGACAAGTCATCCTATATCATTGGGGAAGTGCATGCCGGATGTTTTTGTGTTCCCATACGCCACAAACACTGACATGGCGGACAGAATATTTAACGTGCCTGTCATATGCTGCATGTGTATACACTCACAGGGGGTTCAGACTTTAGCAAAACTACACTTATGCTCACATAGGAGATTGGGAAAATCTTCACCCTTTACCCACCAGGAAGTACCCAACAGGCATGAACCCGAATCTCCTATTTGGAAGATCAGTATACTAACCACTCAAGGCTTTGCGTGAATGAAATGATTTTAGCCCATGATATACAACTAATGGGAGTGGTATCTTTATACCAAGATCCCATTTTTTTTTATACGTTTTGCTTAAGCTAGGGAATTTCAATTTGCACGAATCACAAAGCTCTGTCCACCTATATGAATTATGCATGAGGTCAGCAGCCAATCATACTTTGCTGTGGTCACTGAACTGGAGCGTTTGTAATTACACCCCCAGAGATTTTGGCCTGTCTTCCGCAATGCTTGACGACGGTGCTGCGACTGGACCAAGTGATATGAGAAAGACAGCGTGTTGCCAAAGGTTTTAGCTATTTCGTCACAGCGCATGTTGAAACAAGCCTTACGTGAACTCTGACTGACCCACACTTCAGACTGGGTGGTACTAGACCAGAGGAGAGGGAGGGGAGAGTGATGAGGAGATGGAGGTGTTTTTTTTACATCTTTCAGCTTGTGGCACTGTGCCAGCACATTTAGTCAGTGAAGCTCGCTTACAGCGTGTGGTACATGGCCAACTCAAATGCGAGAGTTCAGTGCAGCACGTGGTTATCCAAATTGTCGAGTTTTCTGTCGTCTGTCAGTGTTTCTGTCTATGGGAGGAAATGAAAAGAAAGTAATGGGTGTGGCAGAGAGAGAGGGAGAGGAGTGTGTGTGTGTGTGTTACAATTCATTACTGAAAATGCACATAGGATTTGGAGATATCTCCAATACTTTATACATATATATAATATATATATATATGTTTTAAGTATTGGAGATATGTATGTATGTATATATATATATATATATATATATATATAATAACACATATACATGTACGCCTCTGTGTGTGTGTGTGTGTGTGTGTGTGTGTGTGTGTGTGTGTGTGTGTGTGTGTGTGTTTGTGTGTTTGTTTTTTCTCAGAATATTTTGGATTTTTTATATTACCAACCCATAATGTATAACAATAAATTAGGTGAAATTTGTTTATGTCAATTTTATGGCCCATTCCTTAGTAACCAAAGTGTCAAATACTGTTTAAAAAAATATCACAAATGGACAGTCTATTCATTTATTCTCTTTCAGGAAAAGAAAGATTATGATAACTTTCATGCAATAATTTGCATGCTAATATTTTTTGTTAATTATTACCCTACCCATGCAAAAAAACACATTGCAAAAGGCATACACTAGCTAAACAATGTACTGAAGGGGTTAAGTGTTGTTGAGAGTTGCATCCTACAAACAAGAACAAAAATCATTGACTTCTGTTGCCTTAATCTACATCTATTGTCCTAGTCTCTGACGGTTTGTCAAATTTTAAAGCGTAGTGTCATTCACAATATCTCATCAAACACGTTCAATCTAAGGGAAGAACTAAATCCACAAAAGGAGTAACAAAGAAATACAAAATGAAACAGACTAAAGGGGCAAAATAGAGAGTATCTATCTGGTCAGATGCAATATTTCTACGGCCAACAGCATAATACATGCAGACAAAACTTTGTCTGTTCTAGGCTACAATACTTAGGGTAACCTGATATCAACATTGCTGCTGACAAATTTTTGACATCATATGCAACCAAGAGTCATAACTGCTTAAATTTGCAAAGAAATGATCAGTAATTGAAGAAATAAACAATCGATCTGCTTGAAATTTAATGTAGTTACCCTTGATTTTTGCATTGTACTCGTCAATTTTGTATCTGTATTTCAGTTCTAATTTGCAAGGGGAAATGTTTTCGTAAAATATTATCTAACTTCCATTTATAAACACACATCTCTGAACAACAGTCTAATGCTCCCCCCCCCCCCCCCCATAAAAAAACACATTTGTTGATGATGATGATGATGATGATGATGATGATGATGATGATTTAGAATATCCTGTTTGATCGAACACACATTTATAATCGATCAGATCCAAGTATGATGAAAGGTCCTTTCAAAAACTGGTAAAAAGTGGTTTTTGTTTGTTTGTTTATCATTAAATGCACAAACACACACACATTCTCTCTCTCTCTCTCTCTCTCTCTCTCTCTCTCTCTCTCTCTCACTCACTTACTCACACACACACACACACACACACACACACACGATACATAAACACACACACACACACATACACACACACAACACACACACAACACACACACACACACACACACACACAACATCTTCTCACGTGATTGTCTCTGTTTCCTACCAACTATAAATCCAAAACCAAACAAGAACATATCAGCAAAATCTTCAGGGGCATCTATACCTTCAAACTCCAAACGCCCCAGGCAAATAAAAAACAAATCCTTTAAACAATCTCGTAAAAGGCATAAATTCTCGAAATTCAAGCTCAAATTCATCATTATATTTATAGATATAAAAATAAGTCTTTGTTATTTTACAGCTCAGACAAATGTAGAAAACACAACCAAACAAAGAACATTAAAACTGATTTGTTTACACTTCGTTAATGATCACTTATATTCTCCACCCATTTTAGGGCATGGGGATCGGGGGGTGGGGGGTGTGGGTGCAGCGTTTTTTGTTTCGTGGTGGTTCTTGTTATTTATACTTATAACAAAACAACAAAATCCTCTTATTGTCTTTTTCTAGGCTTTGTCTACCTTTTCTACAGACTTTAGCTCCTAATTCCTTTATAAATCATCCCCTTCATGAGTCGCCAACGCCTTTCATAGATACAGACGCACACACACACACAATGATACACACACAACACACACACTACATACATACATACATACATACATACATACATACATACATACACACATACATGCATACACACACACAAACAAACAAACACGCACACAAACATAATATACAACCCCAACACACACATACACACACACGTGCACACACACATACATAAACACACGCACACATACACACACACGTGCACACACACACATGGTATACAACACACACACACACACACACACACAACAACACAAACATACACAAACATACACACAACACACACAACACACACACACACAAAAGACACACACACACTAACACTCACATACACACACAAAACACACAACACACAAACACCCACGCACACACACACACACATGATACACACA